>OZ016479.1:574431-807486 GCA_963966605.1 Caenorhabditis sulstoni
ACAGAGTGGCGGTGCAGATGGCAAGAGAGGTATGGAAGGATCAGAAGGATCAACACCGTCACTAGAAGCATCGTTCCCGAAAAACAGAGTGGCGGTGCCGGTGGCAAGAGAGGTATGGAAGGATCAGAAGGATCAACACCGTCACTAGAAGCATCGTTCTCGAAAAACAGAGTGGCGGTGCCGGTGGGAAGAGAGGTATGGAAGGATCAGAAGGATCAGCACCGTCACTAGATGCATCGTTCCCGAAAAACAGAGTGGCGGTGCAGATGGGAAGAGAGGTATGGAAGGATCAGAAGGATCACCACCGTCACTAGAAGCATCGTTCCCGAAAAACAGAGTGGCGGTGCCGGTGGCAAGAGAGGTATGGAAGGATCAGAAGGATCAACACCGTCACTAGAAGCATCGTTCCCGAAAAACAGAGTGGCGGTGCCGGTGGCAAGAGAGGTATGGAAGGATCAGAAGGATCAGCACCGTCACTAGATGCATCGTTCCCGAAAAACAGAGTGGCGGTGCAGATGGGAAGAGAGGTATGGAAGGATCAGAAGGATCAGCACCGTCACTAGATGCATCGTTCCCGAAAAACAGAGTGGCGGTGCCGGTGGCAAGAGAGGTATGGAAGGATCAGAAGGATCAACACCGTCACTAGAAGCATCGTTCCCGAAAAACAGAGTGGCGGTGCAGATATGAAGAGAGGGATGGAAGGATCAGAAGGATCAGCACCGTCACTAGAAGCATCGTTTTCGAAAAACAGAGTGGCGGTGCAGATATGAAGAGAGGAATGGAAGGATCAGAAGGATCAGCACAGTCACTAGAAGCATCGTTCCCGAAAAACAGAGTGGCGGTGCAGGTGGGAAGAGAGGAATGGAAGGATCAGAAGGATCAGCACCGTCACTAGAAGCATCGTTCCCGAAAAACAGAGTGGCGGTGCAGATATGAAGAGAGGGATGGAAGGATCAGAAGGATCAGCACAGTCACTAGAAGCATCGTTCCCGAAAAACAGAGTGGCGGTGCCGGTGGGAAGAGAGGTATGGAAGGATCAGAAGGATCAGCACCGTCACTAGATGCATCGTTCCCGAAAAACAGAGTGGCGGTGCAGATGGGAAGAGAGGTATGGAAGGATCAGAAGGATCAGCACCGTCACTAGAAGCATCGTTCCCGAAAAACAGAGTGGCGGTGCCGGTGGCAAGAGAGGTATGGAAGGATCAGAAGGATCAACACCGTCACTAGAAGCATCGTTCCCGAAAAACAGAGTGGCGGTGCAGATGGCAAGAGAGGTATGGAAGGATCAGAAGGATCAGCACCGTCACTAGATGCATCGTTCCCGAAAAACAGAGTGGCGGTGCCGGTGGCAAGAGAGGTATGGAAGGATCAGAAGGATCAACACCGTCACTAGAAGCATCGTTCCCGAAAAACAGAGTGGCGGTGCAGATGGGAAGAGAGGTATGGAAGGATCAGAAGGATCACCACCGTCACTAGAAGCATCGTTCCCGAAAAACAGAGTGGCGGTGCCGGTGGCAAGAGAGGTATGGAAGGATCAGAAGGATCAACACCGTCACTAGAAGCATCGTTCCCGAAAAACAGAGTGGCGGTGCCGGTGGCAAGAGAGGTATGGAAGGATCAGAAGGATCAGCACCGTCACTAGATGCATCGTTCCCGAAAAACAGAGTGGCGGTGCAGATGGGAAGAGAGGTATGGAAGGATCAGAAGGATCAGCACCGTCACTAGATGCATCGTTCCCGAAAAACAGAGTGGCGGTGCCGGTGGCAAGAGAGGTATGGAAGGATCAGAAGGATCAACACCGTCACTAGAAGCATCGTTCCCGAAAAACAGAGTGGCGGTGCAGATATGAAGAGAGGGATGGAAGGATCAGAAGGATCAGCACCGTCACTAGAAGCATCGTTTTCGAAAAACAGAGTGGCGGTGCAGATATGAAGAGAGGAATGGAAGGATCAGAAGGATCAGCACAGTCACTAGAAGCATCGTTCCCGAAAAACAGAGTGGCGGTGCAGGTGGGAAGAGAGGAATGGAAGGATCAGAAGGATCAGCACCGTCACTAGAAGCATCGTTCCCGAAAAACAGAGTGGCGGTGCAGATATGAAGAGAGGGATGGAAGGATCAGAAGGATCAGCACAGTCACTAGAAGCATCGTTCCCGAAAAACAGAGTGGCGGTGCCGGTGGGAAGAGAGGTATGGAAGGATCAGAAGGATCAGCACCGTCACTAGATGCATCGTTCCCGAAAAACAGAGTGGCGGTGCAGATGGGAAGAGAGGTATGGAAGGATCAGAAGGATCAGCACCGTCACTAGAAGCATCGTTCCCGAAAAACAGAGTGGCGGTGCCGGTGGCAAGAGAGGTATGGAAGGATCAGAAGGATCAACACCGTCACTAGAAGCATCGTTCCCGAAAAACAGAGTGGCGGTGCAGATGGCAAGAGAGGTATGGAAGGATCAGAAGGATCAGCACCGTCACTAGATGCATCGTTCCCGAAAAACAGAGTGGCGGTGCCGGTGGCAAGAGAGGTATGGAAGGATCAGAAGGATCAACACCGTCACTAGAAGCATCGTTCCCGAAAAACAGAGTGGCGGTGCAGATGGGAAGAGAGGTATGGAAGGATCAGAAGGATCACCACCGTCACTAGAAGCATCGTTCCCGAAAAACAGAGTGGCGGTGCCGGTGGCAAGAGAGGTATGGAAGGATCAGAAGGATCAACACCGTCACTAGAAGCATCGTTCCCGAAAAACAGAGTGGCGGTGCCGGTGGCAAGAGAGGTATGGAAGGATCAGAAGGATCAGCACCGTCACTAGATGCATCGTTCCCGAAAAACAGAGTGGCGGTGCAGATGGGAAGAGAGGTATGGAAGGATCAGAAGGATCAGCACCGTCACTAGAAGCATCGTTCCCGAAAAACAGAGTGGCGGTGCCGGTGGCAAGAGAGGTATGGAAGGATCAGAAGGATCAACACCGTCACTAGAAGCATCGTTCCCGAAAAACAGAGTGGCGGTGCAGATGGCAAGAGAGGTATGGAAGGATCAGAAGGATCAGCACCGTCACTAGATGCATCGTTCCCGAAAAACAGAGTGGCGGTGCCGGTGGCAAGAGAGGTATGGAAGGATCAGAAGGATCAACACCGTCACTAGAAGCATCGTTCCCGAAAAACAGAGTGGCGGTGCAGATGGCAAGAGAGGTATGGAAGGATCAGAAGGATCAGCACCGTCACTAGATGCATCGTTCCCGAAAAACAGAGTGGCGGTGCAGATGGGAAGAGAGGTATGGAAGGATCAGAAGGATCAGCACCGTCACTAGATGCATCGTTCCCGAAAAACAGAGTGGCGGTGCCGGTGGCAAGAGAGGTATGGAAGGATCAGAAGGATCAGCACCGTCACTAGATGCATCGTTCTCGAAAAACAGAGTGGCGGTGCAGATGGCAAGAGAGGTATGGAAGGATCAGAAGGATCAACACCGTCACTAGAAGCATCGTTCCCGAAAAACAGAGTGGCGGTGCAGATGGCAAGAGAGGTATGGAAGGATCAGAAGGATCAACACCGTCACTAGAAGCATCGTTCCCGAAAAACAGAGTGGCGGTGCCGGTGGCAAGAGAGGTATGGAAGGATCAGAAGGATCAACACCGTCACTAGAAGCATCGTTCTCGAAAAACAGAGTGGCGGTGCCGGTGGGAAGAGAGGTATGGAAGGATCAGAAGGATCAGCACCGTCACTAGATGCATCGTTCCCGAAAAACAGAGTGGCGGTGCAGATGGGAAGAGAGGTATGGAAGGATCAGAAGGATCACCACCGTCACTAGAAGCATCGTTCCCGAAAAACAGAGTGGCGGTGCCGGTGGCAAGAGAGGTATGGAAGGATCAGAAGGATCAACACCGTCACTAGAAGCATCGTTCCCGAAAAACAGAGTGGCGGTGCCGGTGGCAAGAGAGGTATGGAAGGATCAGAAGGATCAGCACCGTCACTAGATGCATCGTTCCCGAAAAACAGAGTGGCGGTGCAGATGGGAAGAGAGGTATGGAAGGATCAGAAGGATCAGCACCGTCACTAGATGCATCGTTCCCGAAAAACAGAGTGGCGGTGCCGGTGGCAAGAGAGGTATGGAAGGATCAGAAGGATCAACACCGTCACTAGAAGCATCGTTCCCGAAAAACAGAGTGGCGGTGCAGATGGCAAGAGAGGTATGGAAGGATCAGAAGGATCAGCACCGTCACTAGATGCATCGTTCCCGAAAAACAGAGTGGCGGTGCCGGTGGCAAGAGAGGTATGGAAGGATCAGAAGGATCAACACCGTCACTAGAAGCATCGTTCCCGAAAAACAGAGTGGCGGTGCAGATGGCAAGAGAGGTATGGAAGGATCAGAAGGATCAGCACCGTCACTAGATGCATCGTTCCCGAAAAACAGAGTGGCGGTGCCGGTGGCAAGAGAGGTATGGAAGGATCAGAAGGATCAGCACCGTCACTAGATGCATCGTTCCCGAAAAACAGAGTGGCGGTGCCGGTGGCAAGAGAGGTATGGAAGGATCAGAAGGATCAACACCGTCACTAGAAGCATCGTTCTCGAAAAACAGAGTGGCGGTGCAGATGGGAAGAGAGGTATGGAAGGATCAGAAGGATCAGCACCGTCACTAGATGCATCGTTCCCGAAAAACAGAGTGGCGGTGCCGGTGACAAGAGAGGTATGGAAGGATCAGAAGGATCAACACCGTCACTAGAAGCATCGTTCTCGAAAAACAGAGTGGCGGTGCAGATGGCAAGAGAGGTATGGAAGGATCAGAAGGATCAGCACCGTCACTAGATGCATCGTTCCCGAAAAACAGAGTGGCGGTGCCGGTGGCAAGAGAGGTATGGAAGGATCAGAAGGATCAACACCGTCACTAGAAGCATCGTTCTCGAAAAACAGAGTGGCGGTGCCGGTGGGAAGAGAGGTATGGAAGGATCAGAAGGATCAGCACCGTCACTAGATGCATCGTTCCCGAAAAACAGAGTGGCGGTGCAGATGGGAAGAGAGGTATGGAAGGACCAAAAAGATCAGCACCGTCACTAGAAGCATCGTTCTCGAAAAACAGAGTGGCGGTGCAGATGGGAAGAGAGGTATGGAAGGATCAGAAGGATCAGCACCGTCACTAGATGCATCGTTCCCGAAAAACAGAGTGGCGGTGCCGGTGGCAAGAGAGGTATGGAAGGATCAGAAGGATCAACACCGTCACTAGAAGCATCGTTCTCGAAAAACAGAGTGGCGGTGCAGATGGGAAGAGAGGTATGGAAGGATCAGAAGGATCAGCACCGTCACTAAAAGCATCGTTCCCGAAAAACAGAGTGGCGGTGCAGATGGGAAGAGAGGTATGGAAGGATCAGAAGGATCAGCACCGTCACTAGATGCATCGTTGCCGAAAAACAGAGTGGCGGTGCCGGTGGCAAGAGAGGTATGGAAGGATCAGAAAGATCAGCACCGTCACTAGAAGCATCGTTTTCGAAAAACAGAGTGGCGGTGCCGGTGGGAAGAGAGGTATGGAAGGATCAGAAAGATCAGCACCGTCACTAGAAGCATCGTTTTCGAAAAACAGAGTGGCGGTGCAGATATGAAGAGAGGGATGGAAGGATCAGAAGGATCAGCACCGTCACTAGAAGCATCGTTCTCGAAAAACAGAGTGGCGGTGCAGATGGGAAGAGAGGTATGGAAGGATCAGAAGGATCAGCACCGTCACTAGAAGCATCGTTTTCGAAAAACAGAGTGGCGGTGCAGATATGAAGAGAGGGATGGAAGGATCAGAAGGATCAGCACAGTCACTAGAAGCATCGTTCTCGAAAAACAGAATGGCGGTGCAGATGGGAAGAGAGGTATGGAAGGATCAGAAGGATCAGCACCGTCACTAGAAGCATCGTTTTCGAAAAACAGAGTGGCGGTGCAGATGGGAAGAGAGGTATGGAAGGATCAGAAGGATCAGCACCGTCACTAGAAGCATCGTTTTCGAAAAACAGAGTGGCGGTGCCGGTGGGAAGAGAGGTATGGAAGGATCAGAAAGATCAGCACCGTCACTAGAAGCATCGTTTTCGAAAAACAGAGTGGCGGTGCAGATATGAAGAGAGGGATGGAAGGATCAGACGGATCAGCACCGTCACTAGAAGCATCGTTCTCGAAAAACAGAGTGGCGGTGCAGATGGGAAGAGAGGTATGGAAGGATCAGAAGGATCAGCACAGTCACTAGAAGCATCGTTCCCGAAAAACAGAGTGGCGGTGCCGGTGGCAAGAGAGGTATGGAAGGATCAGAAGGATCAACACCGTCACTAGAAGCATCGTTCTCGAAAAACAGAATGGCGGTGCAGATGGGAAGAGAGGTATGGAAGGATCAGAAGGATCAGCACCGTCACTAGAAGCATCGTTTTCGAAAAACAGAGTGGCGGTGCAGATGGGAAGAGAGGTATGGAAGGATCAGAAGGATCAGCACCGTCACTAGAAGCATCGTTTTCGAAAAACAGAGTGGCGGTGCCGGTGGGAAGAGAGGTATGGAAGGATCAGAAAGATCAGCACCGTCACTAGAAGCATCGTTTTCGAAAAACAGAGTGGCGGTGCAGATATGAAGAGAGGGATGGAAGGATCAGACGGATCAGCACCGTCACTAGAAGCATCGTTCTCGAAAAACAGAGTGGCGGTGCAGATGGGAAGAGAGGTATGGAAGGATCAGAAGGATCAGCACAGTCACTAGAAGCATCGTTCCCGAAAAACAGAGTGGCGGTGCCGGTGGGAAGAGAGGTATGGAAGGATCAGAAGGATCAGCACCGTCACTAGAAGCATCGTTTTCGAAAAACAGAGTGGCGGTGCAGATATGAAGAGAGGGATGGAAGGATCAGAAGGATCAGCACAGTCACTAGAAGCATCGTTCCCGAAAAACAGAGTGGCGGTGCCGGTGGCAAGAGAGGTATGGAAGGATCAGAAGGATCAACACCGTCACTAGAAGCATCGTTCTCGAAAAACAGAATGGCGGTGCAGATGGGAAGAGAGGTATGGAAGGATCAGAAGGATCAGCACCGTCACTAGAAGCATCGTTTTCGAAAAACAGAGTGGCGGTGCCGGTGGGAAGAGAGGTATGGAAGGATCAGAAAGATCAGCACCGTCACTAGAAGCATCGTTTTCGAAAAACAGAGTGGCGGTGCAGATATGAAGAGAGGGATGGAAGGATCAGACGGATCAGCACCGTCACTAGAAGCATCGTTCTCGAAAAACAGAGTGGCGGTGCAGATGGGAAGAGAGGTATGGAAGGATCAGAAGGATCAGCACCGTCACTAGAAGCATCGTTTTCGAAAAACAGAGTGGCGGTGCAGATATGAAGAGAGGAATGGAAGGATCAGAAGGATCAGCACAGTCACTAGAAGCATCGTTCCCGAAAAACAGAGTGGCGGTGCCGGTGGGAAGAGAGGTATGGAAGGATCAGAAAGATCAGCACCGTCACTAGAAGCATCGTTTTCGAAAAACAGAGTGGCGGTGCAGATATGAAGAGAGGGATGGAAGGATCAGAAGGATCAGCACCGTCACTAGAAGCATCGTTCCCGAAAAACAGAGTGGCGGTGCCGGTGGGAAGAGAGGAATGGAAGGATCAGAAGGATCAGCACCGTCACTAGAAGCATCGTTCCCGAAAAACAGAGTGGCGGTGCAGATATGAAGAGAGGGATGGAAGGATCAGAAGGATCAGCACCGTCACTAGAAGCATCGTTCCCGAAAAACAGAGTGGCGGTGCCGGTGGGAAGAGAGGTATGGAAGGACCAAAAGGATCAGCACCGTCACTAGAAGCATCGTTCCCGAAAAACAGAGTGGCGGTGCCGGTGGGAAGAGAGGGATGGGAGGATCAGAAGGATCAGCACCGTCACTAGAAGCATCGTTCCCGAAAAACAGAGTGGCGGTGCCGGTGGGAAGAGAGGAATGGAAGGATCAAAAGGATCAGCACCGTCACTAGAAGCATCGTTCCCGAAAAACAGAGTGGCGGTGCCGGTGGGAAGAGAGGAATGGAAGGATCAAAAGGATCAGCACCGTCACTAGAAGCATCGTTCCCGAAAAACAGAGTGGCGGTGCCGGTGGGAAGAGAGGAATGGAAGGATCAGAAGGATCAGCACCGTCACTAGAAGCATCGTTCCCAAAAAACAGAGTGGCGGTGCCGGTGGGAAGAGAGGAATGGAAGGATCAAAAGGATCAGCACCGTCACTAGAAGCATCGTTCCCGAAAAACAGAGTGGCGGTGCCGGTGGGAAGAGAGGTATGGAAGGACCAAAAGGATCAGCACCGTCACTAGAAGCATCGTTCCCGAAAAACAGAGTGGCGGTGCCGGTGGGAAGAGAGGGATGGGAGGATCAGAAGGATCAGCACCGTCACTAAAAGCATTGTTTTCGAAAAACAGAGTGGCGGTGCCGGTGGGGAGAGAGGGATGGAAGGATCAGAAGGATCACCACCGTCACTAGAAGCATCGTTCTCGAAAAACAGAGTGGCGGTGCAGATGGGAAGAGAGGTATGGAAGGATCAAAAGGATCAGCACCGTCACTAGAAGCATCGTTCTCGAGAAACAGAGTGGCGGTGCCGGTGGGAAGAGAGGGATGGAAGGATCAGAAGGATCAGCACCGTCACTAGAAGCATCGTTCCCGAAAAACAGAGTGGCGGTGCAGATATGAAGAGAGGGATGGAAGGATCAGAAGGATCAGCACAGTCACTAGAAGCATCGTTCCCGAAAAACAGAGTGGCGGTGCCGGTGGGAAGAGAGGTATGGAAGGATCAGAAGGATCAGCACCGTCACTAGAAGCATCGTTCCCGAAAAACAGAGTGGCGGTGCAGATATGAAGAGAGGGATGGAAGGATCAGAAGGATCAGCACAGTCACTAGAAGCATCGTTCCCGAAAACAGAGTGGCGGTGCCGGTGGGAAGAGAGGAATGGAAGGACCAAAAGGATCAGCACCGTCACTAGAAGCATCGTTCCCGAAAAACAGAGTGGCGGTGCCGGTGGGAAGAGAGGGATGGAAGGATCAGAAGGATCAGCACCGTCACTAGAAGCATCGTTCCCGAAAAACAGAGTGGCGGTGCAGATATGAAGAGAGGGATGGAAGGATCAGAAGGATCAGCACAGTCACTAGAAGCATCGTTCCCGAAAAACAGAGTGGCGGTGCCGGTGGGAAGAGAGGTATGGAAGGATCAGAAGGATCAGCACCGTCACTAGAAGCATCGTTCCCGAAAAACAGAGTGGCGGTGCAGATATGAAGAGAGGGATGGAAGGATCAGAAGGATCAGCACAGTCACTAGAAGCATCGTTCCCGAAAACAGAGTGGCGGTGCCGGTGGGAAGAGAGGAATGGAAGGACCAAAAGGATCAGCACCGTCACTAGAAGCATCGTTCCCGAAAAACAGAGTGGCGGTGCCGGTGGGAAGAGAGGTATGGAAGGATCAGAAGGATCAGCACCGTCACTAGAAGCATCGTTCCCGAAAAACAGAGTGGCGGTGCAGATATGAAGAGAGGGATGGAAGGATCAGAAGGATCAGCACAGTCACTAGAAGCATCGTTCCCGAAAAACAGAGTGGCGGTGCCGGTGGGAAGAGAGGTATGGAAGGATCAGAAGGATCAGCACCGTCACTAGAAGCATCGTTCCCGAAAAACAGAGTGGCGGTGCAGATATGAAGAGAGGGATGGAAGGATCAGAAGGATCAGCACAGTCACTAGAAGCATCGTTCCCGAAAACAGAGTGGCGGTGCCGGTGGGAAGAGAGGAATGGAAGGACCAAAAGGATCAGCACCGTCACTAGAAGCATCGTTCCCGAAAAACAGAGTGGCGGTGCCGGTGGGAAGAGAGGGATGGAAGGATCAGAAGGATCAGCACCGTCACTAAAAGCATTGTTTTCGAAAAACAGAGTGGCGGTGCCGGTGGGGAGAGAGGGATGGAAGGATCAGAAGGATCAGCACCGTCACTAGAAGCATCGTTCTCGAGAAACAGAGTGGCGGTGCCGGTGGGAAGAGAGGGATGGAAGGATCAGAAGGATCAGCACCGTCACTAGAAGCATCGTTCCCGAAAAACAGAGTGGCGGTGCAGATATGAAGAGAGGGATGGAAGGATCAGAAGGATCAGCACAGTCACTAGAAGCATCGTTCCCGAAAAACAGAGTGGCGGTGCCGGTGGGAAGAGAGGTATGGAAGGATCAGAAGGATCAGCACCGTCACTAGAAGCATCGTTCCCGAAAAACAGAGTGGCGGTGCAGATATGAAGAGAGGGATGGAAGGATCAGAAGGATCAGCACAGTCACTAGAAGCATCGTTCCCGAAAAACAGAGTGGCGGTGCCGGTGGCAAGAGAGGTATGGAAGGATCAGAAGGATCAGCACCGTCACTAGAAGCATCGTTTTCGAAAAACAGAGTGGCGGTGCCGGTGGGAAGAGAGGTATGGAAGGATCAGAAAGATCAGCACCGTCACTAGAAGCATCGTTTTCGAAAAACAGAGTGGCGGTGCAGATATGAAGAGAGGGATGGAAGGATCAGAAGGATCAGCACCGTCACTAGAAGCATCGTTCCCGAAAAACAGAGTGGCGGTGCCGGTGGGAAGAGAGGAATGGAAGGATCAGAAGGATCAGCACCGTCACTAGAAGCATCGTTCCCGAAAAACAGAGTGGCGGTGCAGATATGAAGAGAGGGATGGAAGGATCAGAAGGATCAGCACCGTCACTAGAAGCATCGTTCCCGAAAAACAGAGTGGCGGTGCCGGTGGGAAGAGAGGTATGGAAGGACCAAAAGGATCAGCACCGTCACTAGAAGCATCGTTCCCGAAAAACAGAGTGGCGGTGCCGGTGGGAAGAGAGGGATGGGAGGATCAGAAGGATCAGCACCGTCACTAGAAGCATCGTTCCCGAAAAACAGAGTGGCGGTGCCGGTGGGAAGAGAGGAATGGAAGGATCAAAAGGATCAGCACCGTCACTAGAAGCATCGTTCCCGAAAAACAGAGTGGCGGTGCAGATGGGAAAAGAGGTATGGAAGGATCAAAAGGATCAGCACCGTCACTAGAAGCATCGTTCTCGAGAAACAGAGTGGCGGTGCCCGTGGGAAAAGAGGTATGGAAGGATCAGAAGGATCAGCATCGTCACTAGAAGCATCGTTCCCGAAGAACAGAGTGGCGGTGCCGGTGGGAAGAGAGGAATGGAAGGATCAAAAGGATCAGCACCGTCACTAGAAGCATCGTTCCCGAAAAACAGAGTGGCGGTGCCGGTGGGAAGAGAGGTATGGAAGGACCAAAAGGATCAGCACCGTCACTAGAAGCATCGTTCCCGAAAAACAGAGTGGCGGTGCCGGTGGGAAGAGAGGGATGGGAGGATCAGAAGGATCAGCACCGTCACTAAAAGCATTGTTTTCGAAAAACAGAGTGGCGGTGCCGGTGGGGAGAGAGGGATGGAAGGATCAGAAGGATCACCACCGTCACTAGAAGCATCGTTCTCGAAAAACAGAGTGGCGGTGCAGATGGGAAGAGAGGTATGGAAGGATCAAAAGGATCAGCACCGTCACTAGAAGCATCGTTCTCGAGAAACAGAGTGGCGGTGCCGGTGGGAAGAGAGGGATGGAAGGATCAGAAGGATCAGCACCGTCACTAGAAGCATCGTTCTCGAGAAACAGAGTGGCGGTGCCGGTGGGAAGAGAGGGATGGAAGGATCAGAAGGATCAGCACCGTCACTAGAAGCGTTGTTTTCGAAAAACAGAGTGGCGGTGCCGGTGGGAAGAGAGGGATGGAAGGATCAGAAGGATCAGCACCGTCACTAGAAGCATCGTTCCCGAAAAACAGAGTGGCGGTGCAGATGGGAAGAGAGGGATGGAAGGATCAGAAGGATCAGCACCGTCACTAGAAGCATCGTTCCCGAAGAACAGAGTGGCGGTGCCGGTGGGAAGAGAGGTATGGAAGGATCAGAAGGATCAGCACCGTCACTAGAAGCATCGTTTTCGAAAAACAGAATGGCGGTGCAGATGGGAAGAGAGGTATGGAAGAATCAAAAGGATCAGCATCGTCACTAGAAGCATCGTTCCCGAAGAACAGAGTGGCGGTGCCGGTGGGAAGAGAGGTATGGGAGGATCAGAAGGATCAGCACCGTCACTAGAAGCATCG
Source organism: Caenorhabditis sulstoni (assembly GCA_963966605.1). Taxonomy (NCBI): domain Eukaryota; kingdom Metazoa; phylum Nematoda; class Chromadorea; order Rhabditida; family Rhabditidae; genus Caenorhabditis; species Caenorhabditis sulstoni. Next base: position 586,537 of record OZ016479.1, read on the forward strand.
TTCCCGAAGAACAGAGTGGCGGTGCCGGTGGGAAGAGAGGGATGGAAGGATCAGAAGGATCAGCACCGTCACTAGAAGCATCGTTCTCGAGAAACAGAGTGGCGGTGCCGGTGGGAAGAGAGGGATGGAAGGATCAGAAGGATCAGCACCGTCACTAGAAGCATCGTTCCCGAAAAACAGAGTGGCGGTGCAGATGGGAAGAGAGGGATGGAAGGATCAGAAGGATCAGCACCGTCACTAGAAGCATCGTTTCCGAGAAACAGAGTGGCGGTGCCGGTGGGAAGAGAGGTATGGAAGGATCAGAAGGATCAGCACCGTCACTAGAAGCATCGTTTCCGAGAAACAGAGTGGCGGTGCCGGTGGGAAGAGAGGTATGGAAGGATCAGAAGGATCAGCACCGTCACTAGAAGCATCGTTCCCGAGAAACAGAGTGGCGGTGCAGATGGGAAGAGAGGGATGGAAGGATCAGAAGGATCAGCACCGTCACTAGAAGCATCGTTTCCGAGAAACAGAGTGGCGGTGCCGGTGGGAAGAGAGGTATGGAAGGATCAGAAGGATCAGCACCGTCACTAGAAGCATCGTTCCCGAGAAACAGAGTGGCGGTGCAGATGGGAAGAGAGGGATGGAAGGATCAGAAGGATCAGCACCGTCACTAGAAGCATCGTTCCCGAAAAACAGAGTGGCGGTGCCGGTGGGAAAAGAGGTATGGAAGGATCAGAAGGATCAGCACCGTCACTAGAAGCATCGTTCTCGAGAAACAGAGTGGCGGTGCCGGTGGGAAGAGAGGGATGGAAGGATCAGAAGGATCAGCACCGTCACTAGAAGCATCGTTCCCGAAAAACAGAGTGGCGGTGCAGATATGAAGAGAGGGATGGAAGGATCAGAAGGATCAGCACAGTCACTAGAAGCATCGTTCCCGAAAAACAGAGTGGCGGTGCCGGTGGGAAGAGAGGTATGGAAGGATCAGAAGGATCAGCACCGTCACTAGAAGCATCGTTCCCGAAAAACAGAGTGGCGGTGCAGATATGAAGAGAGGGATGGAAGGATCAGAAGGATCAGCACAGTCACTAGAAGCATCGTTCCCGAAAAACAGAGTGGCGGTGCCGGTGGCAAGAGAGGTATGGAAGGACCGAAAGGATCAGCACCGTCACTAGAAGCATCGTTCTCGAAAAACAGAGTGGCGGTGCAGATGGGAAGAGAGGTATGGAAGGATCAAAAGGATCAGCACCGTCACTAGAAGCATCGTTCTCGAGAAACAGAGTGGCGGTGCCGGTGGGAAGAGAGGGATGGAAGGATCAGAAGGATCAGCATCGTCACTAGAAGCATCGTTCCCGAAGAACAGAGTGGCGGTGCCGGTGGGAAAAGAGGTATGGAAGGATCAGAAGGATCAGCATCGTCACTAGAAGCATCGTTCCCGAAGAACAGAGTGGCGGTGCCGGTGGGAAGAGAGGTATGGAAGGATCAGAAGGATCAGCACCGTCACTAGAAGCATCGTTTTCGAAAAACAGAATGGCGGTGCAGATGGGAAAAGAGGTATGGAAGGATCAAAAGGATCAGCACCGTCACTAGAAGCATCGTTCCCGAAAAACAGAGTGGCGGTGCCGGTGGGAAAAGAGGTATGGAAGGATCAGAAGGATCAGCATCGTCACTAGAAGCATCGTTCCCGAAGAACAGAGTGGCGGTGCCGGTGGGAAGAGAGGTATGGAAGGATCAGAAGGATCAGCACCGTCACTAGAAGCATCGTTTTCGAAAAACAGAATGGCGGTGCAGATGGGAAAAGAGGTATGGAAGGATCAAAAGGATCAGCACCGTCACTAGAAGCATCGTTCTCGAGAAACAGAGTGGCGGTGCCCGTGGGAAAAGAGGTATGGAAGGATCAGAAGGATCAGCATCGTCACTAGAAGCATCGTTCCCGAAGAACAGAGTGGCGGTGCCGGTGGGAAGAGAGGTATGGAAGGATCAGAAGGATCAGCACCGTCACTAGAAGCATCGTTCCCGAAAAACAGACTGGCGGTGCCGGTGGGAAGAGAGGTATGGGAGGATCAGAAGGATCAGCATCGTCACTAGAAGCATCGTTCCCGAAGAACAGAGTGGCGGTGCCGGTGGGAAGAGAGGGATGGAAGGATCAGAAGGGTCAGCACCGTCACTAGAAGCATCGTTCTCGAGAAACAGAGTGGCGGTGCCGGTGGGAAGAGAGGGATGGAAGGATCAGAAGGATCAGCACCGTCACTAGAAGCATCGTTCCCGAAAAACAGAGTGGCGGTGCCGGTGGGAAAAGAGGTATGGAAGGATCAGAAGGATCAGCATCGTCACTAGAAGCATCGTTCCCGAAGAACAGAGTGGCGGTGCCGGTTGGAAGAGAGGTATGGAAGGATCAGAAGGATCAGCACCGTCACTAGAAGCATCGTTCTCGAGAAACAGAGTGGCGGTGCCGGTGGGAAGAGAGGGATGGAAGGATCAGAAGGATCAGCACCGTCACTAGAAGCGTTGTTTTCGAAAAACAGAGTGGCGGTGCCGGTGGGAAGAGAGGGATGGAAGGATCAGAAGGATCAGCACCGTCACTAGAAGCATCGTTCCCGAAAAACAGAGTGGCGGTGCAGATGGGAAGAGAGGGATGGAAGGATCAGAAGGATCAGCACCGTCACTAGAAGCATCGTTCCCGAAGAACAGAGTGGCGGTGCCGGTGGGAAGAGAGGTATGGAAGGATCAGAAGGATCAGCACCGTCACTAGAAGCATCGTTTTCGAAAAACAGAATGGCGGTGCAGATGGGAAGAGAGGTATGGAAGAATCAAAAGGATCAGCACCGTCACTAGAAGCATCGTTCTCGAGAAACAGAGTGGCGGTGCCGGTGGGAAAAGAGGTATGGAAGGATCAGAAGGATCAGCATCGTCACTAGAAGCATCGTTCCCGAAGAACAGAGTGGCGGTGCCGGTGGGAAGAGAGGTATGGGAGGATCAGAAGGATCAGCACCGTCACTAGAAGCATCGTTCTCGAGAAACAGAGTGGCGGTGCCGGTGGGAAGAGAGGGATGGAAGGATCAGAAGGATCAGCACCGTCACTAGAAGCATCGTTCTCGAGAAACAGAGTGGCGGTGCCGGTGGGAAGAGAGGGATGGAAGGATCAGAAGGATCAGCACCGTCACTAGAAGCATCGTTCCCGAAAAACAGAGTGGCGGTGCAGATGGGAAGAGAGGGATGGAAGGATCAGAAGGATCAGCACCGTCACTAGAAGCATCGTTTCCGAGAAACAGAGTGGCGGTGCCGGTGGGAAGAGAGGTATGGAAGGATCAGAAGGATCAGCACCGTCACTAGAAGCATCGTTTCCGAGAAACAGAGTGGCGGTGCCGGTGGGAAGAGAGGTATGGAAGGATCAGAAGGATCAGCACCGTCACTAGAAGCATCGTTCCCGAGAAACAGAGTGGCGGTGCAGATGGGAAGAGAGGGATGGAAGGATCAGAAGGATCAGCACCGTCACTAGAAGCATCGTTCCCGAAAAACAGAGTGGCGGTGCCGGTGGGAAAAGAGGTATGGAAGGATCAGAAGGATCAGCACCGTCACTAGAAGCATTGTTTTCGAAAAACAGAGTGGCGGTGCCGGTGGGAAAAGAGGTATGGAAGGATCAGAAGGATCAGCACCGTCACTAGAAGCATCGTTTCCGAGAAACAGAGTGGCGGTGCCGGTGGGAAGAGAGGTATGGAAGGATCAGAAGGATCAGCACCGTCACTAGAAGCATCGTTCCCGAGAAACAGAGTGGCGGTGCCGGTGGGAAGAGAGGTATGGAAGGATCAGAAGGATCAGCACCGTCACTAGAAGCATCGTTCCCGAAAAACAGAGTGGCGGTGCAGATGGGAAGAGAGGGATGGAAGGATCAGAAGGATCAGCACCGTCACTAGAAGCATCGTTCCCGAGAAACAGAGTGGCGGTGCCGGTGGGAAGAGATGTATGGAAGGATCAAAAGGATCAGCACCGTCACTAGAAGCATCGTTCCCGAAAAACAGAGTGGCGGTGCAGATGGGAAGAGAGGGATGGAAGGATCAGAAGGATCAGCACCGTCACTAGAAGCATCGTTCCCGAAAAACAGAGTGGCGGTGTCGGTGGGAAGAGAGGTATGGAAGGATCAGAAAGATCAGCACCGTCACTAGAAGCATCGTTTTCGAAAAACAGAGTGGCGGTGCAGATGGGAAGAGAGGTATGGAAGGATCAGAAAGATCAGCACCGTCACTAGAAGCATCGTTTTCGAAAAACAGAGTGGCGGTGCAGATGGGAAGAGAGGGATGGAAGGATCAGAAGGATCAGCACCGTCACTAGAAGCATCGTTCCCGAAAAACAGAGTGGCGGTGCCGGTGGGAAGAGAGGTATGGAAGGATCAGAAGGATCAGCACCGTCACTAGAAGCATCGTTCCCGAAAAACAGAGTGGCGGTGCAGATGGGAAGAGAGGGATGGAAGGATCAGAAAGATCAGCACCGTCACTAGAAGCATCGTTCCCGAAAAACAGAGTGGCGGTGCAGATGGGAAGAGAGGGATGGAAGGATCAGAAGGATCAGCACCGTCACTAGAAGCATCGTTCCCGAAAAACAGAGTGGCGGTGCCGGTGGGAAGAGAGGTATGGAAGGATCAGAAGGATCAGCACCGTCACTAGAAGCATCGTTCCCGAAAAACAGAGTGGCGGTGCCGGTGGGAAGAGAGGTATGGAAGGATCAGAAAGATCAGCACCGTCACTAGAAGCATCGTTTTCGAAAAACAGAGTGGCGGTGCAGATGGGAAGAGAGGGATGGAAGGATCAGAAGGATCAGCACCGTCACTAGTAGCATCGTTCCCGAAAAACAGAGTGGCGGTGTCGGTGGGAAGAGAGGTATGGAAGGATCAGAAGGATCAGCACCGTCACTAGAAGCATCGTTCCCGAAAAACAGAGTGGCGGTGCCGGTGGGAAGAGAGGTATGGAAGGATCAGAAAGATCAGCACCGTCACTAGAAGCATCGTTCCCGAGAAACAGAGTGGCGGTGTCGGTGGGAAGAGAGGTATGGAAGGATCAGAAGGATCAGCACCGTCACTAGAAGCATCGTTCCCGAAAAACAGAGTGGCGGTGCCGGTGGGAAGAGAGGTATGGAAGGATCAGAAAGATCAGCACCGTCACTAGAAGCATCGTTCCCGAGAAACAGAGTGGCGGTGTCGGTGGGAAGAGAGGGATGGAAGGATCAGAAAGATCAGCACCGTCACTAGAAGCATCGTTTTCGAAAAACAGAGTGGCGGTGCAGATGGGAAGAGAGGGATGGAAGGATCAGAAGGATCAGCACCGTCACTAGAAGCATCGTTCCCGAAAAACAGAGTGGCGGTGCCGGTGGGAAGAGAGGTATGGAAGGATCAGAAAGATCAGCACCGTCACTAGAAGCATCGTTCCCGAGAAACAGAGTGGCGGTGTCGGTGGGAAGAGAGGTATGGAAGGATCAGAAGGATCAGCACCGTCACTAGAAGCATCGTTCCCGAAAAACAGAGTGGCGGTGTCGGTGGGAAGAGAGGGATGGAAGGATCAGAAGGATCAGCACCGTCACTAGAAGCATCGTTCCCGAAAAACAGAGTGGCGGTGTCGGTGGGAAGAGAGGTATGGAAGGATCAGAAGGATCAGCACCGTCACTAGAAGCATCGTTCCCGAGAAACAGAGTGGCGGTGCCGGTGGGAAGAGAGGTATGGAAGGATCAGAAGGATCAGCACCGTCACTAGAAGCATCGTTCCCGAGAAACAGAGTGGCGGTGCCGGTGGGAAGAGAGGTATGGAAGGATCAGAAAGATCAGCACCGTCACTAGAAGCATCGTTTTCGAAAAACAGAGTGGCGGTGCAGATGGGAAGAGAGGGATGGAAGGATCAGAAGGATCAGCACCGTCACTAGAAGCATCGTTCCCGAAAAACAGAGTGGCGGTGCAGATGGGAAGAGAGGGATGGAAGGATCAGAAAGATCAGCACCGTCACTAGAAGCATCGTTTTCGAAAAACAGAGTGGCGGTGCAGATGGGAAGAGAGGGATGGAAGGATCAGAAGGATCAGCACCGTCACTAGAAGCATCGTTCCCGAAAAACAGAGTGGCGGTGCCGGTGGGAAGAGAGGTATGGAAGGATCAGAAAGATCAGCACCGTCACTAGAAGCATCGTTCCCGAGAAACAGAGTGGCGGTGTCGGTGGGAAGAGAGGTATGGAAGGATCAGAAGGATCAGCACCGTCACTAGAAGCATCGTTCCCGAAAAACAGAGTGGCGGTGCCGGTGGGAAGAGAGGGATGGAAGGATCAGAAAGATCAGCACCGTCACTAGAAGCATCGTTTTCGAAAAACAGAGTGGCGGTGCCGGTGGGAAGAGAGGTATGGAAGGATCAGAAGGATCAGCACCGTCACTAGAAGCATCGTTCCCGAAAAACAGAGTGGCGGTGCCGGTGGGAAGAGAGGTATGGAAGGATCAGAAAGATCAGCACCGTCACTAGAAGCATCGTTTTCGAAAAACAGAGTGGCGGTGCAGATGGGAAGAGAGGGATGGAAGGATCAGAAGGATCAGCACCGTCACTAGAAGCATCGTTCCCGAAAAACAGAGTGGCGGTGCCGGTGGGAAGAGAGGTATGGAAGGATCAGAAAGATCAGCACCGTCACTAGAAGCATCGTTCCCGAGAAACAGAGTGGCGGTGTCGGTGGGAAGAGAGGGATGGAAGGATCAGAAGGATCAGCACCGTCACTAGAAGCATCGTTCCCGAAAAACAGAGTGGCGGTGCCGGTGGGAAGAGAGGGATGGAAGGATCAGAAAGATCAGCACCGTCACTAGAAGCATCGTTTTCGAAAAACAGAGTGGCGGTGCCGGTGGGAAGAGAGGTATGGAAGGATCAGAAGGATCAGCACCGTCACTAGAAGCATCGTTCCCGAAAAACAGAGTGGCGGTGCCGGTGGGAAGAGAGGTATGGAAGGATCAGAAAGATCAGCACCGTCACTAGAAGCATCGTTCCCGAAAAACAGAGTGGCGGTGCCGGTGGGAAGAGAGGGATGGAAGGATCAGAAGGATCAGCACCGTCACTAGAAGCATCGTTCCCGAAAAACAGAGTGGCGGTGCCGGTGGGAAGAGAGGTATGGAAGGATCAGAAAGATCAGCACCGTCACTAGAAGCATCGTTCCCGAGAAACAGAGTGGCGGTGTCGGTGGGAAGAGAGGTATGGAAGGATCAGAAGGATCAGCACCGTCACTAGAAGCATCGTTCCCGAAAAACAGAGTGGCGGTGTCGGTGGGAAGAGAGGTATGGAAGGATCAGAAGGATCAGCACCGTCACTAGAAGCATCGTTCCCGAGAAACAGAGTGGCGGTGCCGGTGGGAAGAGAGGTATGGAAGGATCAGAAGGATCAGCACCGTCACTAGAAGCATCGTTCCCGAAAAACAGAGTGGCGGTGTCGGTGGGAAGAGAGGTATGGAAGGATCAGAAGGATCAGCACCGTCACTAGAAGCATCGTTCCCGAGAAACAGAGTGGCGGTGCCGGTGGGAAGAGAGGTATGGAAGGATCAGAAGGATCAGCACCGTCACTAGAAGCATCGTTCCCGAAAAACAGAGTGGCGGTGCAGATGGGAAGAGAGGGATGGAAGGATCAGAAGGATCAGCACCGTCACTAGAAGCATCGTTCCCGAAAAACAGAGTGGCGGTGCAGATGGGAAGAGAGGGATGGAAGGATCAGAAGGATCAGCACCGTCACTAGAAGCATCGTTCCCGAAAAACAGAGTGGCGGTGTCGGTGGGAAGAGAGGTATGGAAGGATCAGAAGGATCAGCACCGTCACTAGAAGCATCGTTCCCGAAGAACAGAGTGGCGGTGCCGGTGGGAAGAGAGGTATGGAAGGATCAGAAGGATCAGCACCGTCACTAGAAGCATCGTTTTCGAAAAACAGAATGGCGGTGTCGGTGGGAAGAGAGGTATGGAAGGATCAGAAGGATCAGCACCGTCACTAGAAGCATCGTTCCCGAAGAACAGAGTGGCGGTGCCGGTGGGAAGAGAGGTATGGAAGGATCAGAAGGATCAGCACCGTCACTAGAAGCATCGTTTTCGAAAAACAGAATGGCGGTGTCGGTGGGAAGAGAGGTATGGAAGGATCAGAAGGATCAGCACCGTCACTAGAAGCATCGTTTTCGAAAAACAGAATGGCGGTGTCGGTGGGAAGAGAGGTATGGAAGGATCAGAAGGATCAGCACCGTCACTAGAAGCATCGTTCCCGAAGAACAGAGTGGCGGTGCCGGTGGGAAGAGAGGTATGGAAGGATCAGAAGGATCAGCACCGTCACTAGAAGCATCGTTTTCGAAAAACAGAATGGCGGTGTCGGTGGGAAGAGAGGTATGGAAGGATCAGAAGGATCAGCACCGTCACTAGAAGCATCGTTCCCGAAGAACAGAGTGGCGGTGCCGGTGGGAAGAGAGGTATGGAAGGATCAGAAGGATCAGCACCGTCACTAGAAGCATCGTTTTCGAAAAACAGAATGGCGGTGTCGGTGGGAAGAGAGGTATGGAAGGATCAGAAGGATCAGCACCGTCACTAGAAGCATCGTTCCCGAGAAACAGAGTGGCGGTGTCGGTGGGAAGAGAGGTATGGAAGGATCAGAAGGATCAGCACCGTCACTAGAAGCATCGTTCCCGAAGAACAGAGTGGCGGTGCCGGTGGGAAGAGAGGTATGGAAGGATCAGAAGGATCAGCACCGTCACTAGAAGCATCGTTTTCGAAAAACAGAATGGCGGTGTCGGTGGGAAGAGAGGTATGGAAGGATCAGAAAGATCAGCACCGTCACTAGAAGCATCGTTCCCGAGAAACAGAGTGGCGGTGTCGGTGGGAAGAGAGGTATGGAAGGATCAGAAGGATCAGCACCGTCACTAGAAGCATCGTTCCCGAGAAACAGAGTGGCGGTGTCGGTGGGAAGAGAGGTATGGAAGGATCAGAAAGATCAGCACCGTCACTAGAAGCATCGTTCCCGAGAAACAGAGTGGCGGTGTCGGTGGGAAGAGAGGTATGGAAGGATCAGAAGGATCAGCACCGTCACTAGAAGCATCGTTTTCGAAAAACAGAATGGCGGTGTCGGTGGGAAGAGAGGTATGGAAGGATCAGAAGGATCAGCACCGTCACTAGAAGCATCGTTCCCGAAGAACAGAGTGGCGGTGCCGGTGGGAAGAGAGGTATGGAAGGATCAGAAGGATCAGCACCGTCACTAGAAGCATCGTTTTCGAAAAACAGAATGGCGGTGTCGGTGGGAAGAGAGGTATGGAAGGATCAGAAGGATCAGCACCGTCACTAGAAGCATCGTTCCCGAAGAACAGAGTGGCGGTGCCGGTGGGAAGAGAGGTATGGAAGGATCAGAAGGATCAGCACCGTCACTAGAAGCATCGTTTTCGAAAAACAGAATGGCGGTGTCGGTGGGAAGAGAGGTATGGAAGGATCAGAAGGATCAGCACCGTCACTAGAAGCATCGTTTTCGAAAAACAGAATGGCGGTGTCGGTGGGAAGAGAGGTATGGAAGGATCAGAAGGATCAGCACCGTCACTAGAAGCATCGTTCCCGAAGAACAGAGTGGCGGTGCCGGTGGGAAGAGAGGTATGGAAGGATCAGAAGGATCAGCACCGTCACTAGAAGCATCGTTTTCGAAAAACAGAATGGCGGTGTCGGTGGGAAGAGAGGTATGGAAGGATCAGAAGGATCAGCACCGTCACTAGAAGCATCGTTCCCGAAGAACAGAGTGGCGGTGCCGGTGGGAAGAGAGGTATGGAAGGATCAGAAGGATCAGCACCGTCACTAGAAGCATCGTTTTCGAAAAACAGAATGGCGGTGTCGGTGGGAAGAGAGGTATGGAAGGATCAGAAGGATCAGCACCGTCACTAGAAGCATCGTTCCCGAGAAACAGAGTGGCGGTGTCGGTGGGAAGAGAGGTATGGAAGGATCAGAAGGATCAGCACCGTCACTAGAAGCATCGTTCCCGAAGAACAGAGTGGCGGTGCCGGTGGGAAGAGAGGTATGGAAGGATCAGAAGGATCAGCACCGTCACTAGAAGCATCGTTTTCGAAAAACAGAATGGCGGTGTCGGTGGGAAGAGAGGTATGGAAGGATCAGAAAGATCAGCACCGTCACTAGAAGCATCGTTCCCGAGAAACAGAGTGGCGGTGTCGGTGGGAAGAGAGGTATGGAAGGATCAGAAGGATCAGCACCGTCACTAGAAGCATCGTTCCCGAGAAACAGAGTGGCGGTGTCGGTGGGAAGAGAGGTATGGAAGGATCAGAAAGATCAGCACCGTCACTAGAAGCATCGTTCCCGAGAAACAGAGTGGCGGTGTCGGTGGGAAGAGAGGTATGGAAGGATCAGAAGGATCAGCACCGTCACTAGAAGCATCGTTTTCGAAAAACAGAATGGCGGTGTCGGTGGGAAGAGAGGTATGGAAGGATCAGAAGGATCAGCACCGTCACTAGAAGCATCGTTCCCGAAGAACAGAGTGGCGGTGCCGGTGGGAAGAGAGGTATGGAAGGATCAGAAGGATCAGCACCGTCACTAGAAGCATCGTTTTCGAAAAACAGAATGGCGGTGTCGGTGGGAAGAGAGGTATGGAAGGATCAGAAGGATCAGCATCGTCACTAGAAGCATCGTTCCCGAAGAACAGAGTGGCGGTGCCGGTGGGAAGAGAGGTATGGAAGGATCAGAAGGATCAGCACCGTCACTAGAAGCATCGTTTTCGAAAAACAGAATGGCGGTGTCGGTGGGAAGAGAGGTATGGAAGGATCAGAAGGATCAGCACCGTCACTAGAAGCATCGTTCCCGAGAAACAGAGTGGCGGTGCCGGTGGGAAGAGAGGTATGGAAGGATCAGAAGGATCAGCACCGTCACTAGAAGCATCGTTCCCGAAAAACAGAGTGGCGGTGCAGATGGGAAGAGAGGGATGGAAGGATCAGAAGGATCAGCACCGTCACTAGAAGCATCGTTCCCGAAAAACAGAGTGGCGGTGCAGATGGGAAGAGAGGGATGGAAGGATCAGAAGGATCAGCACCGTCACTAGAAGCATCGTTCCCGAAAAACAGAGTGGCGGTGCAGATGGGAAGAGAGGGATGGAAGGATCAGAAGGATCAGCACCGTCACTAGAAGCATCGTTTTCGAAAAACAGAGTGGCGGTGCAGATGGGAAGAGAGGTATGGAAGGATCAGAAGGATCAGCACCGTCACTAGAAGCATCGTTTTCGAAAAACAGAGTGGCGGTGCAGATGGGAAGAGAGGGATGGAAGGATCAGAAGGATCAGCACCGTCACTAGAAGCATCGTTTTCGAAAAACAGAGTGGCGGTGCAGATGGGAAGAGAGGTATGGAAGGATCAGAAGGATCAGCACCGTCACTAGAAGCATCGTTTTCGAAAAACAGAGTGGCGGTGCAGATGGGAAGAGAGGGATGGAAGGATCAGAAGGATCAGCACCGTCACTAGAAGCATCGTTCCCGAAAAACAGAGTGGCGGTGCAGATGGGAAGAGAGGGATGGAAGGATCAGAAGGATTAGCACCGTCACTAGAAGCATCGTTCCCGAGAAACAGAGTGGCGGTGTCGGTGGGAAGAGAGGTATGGAAGGATCAGAAGGATCAGCACCGTCACTAGAAGCATCGTTTTCGAAAAACAGAGTGGCGGTGCAGATGGGAAGAGAGGGATGGAAGGATCAGAAGGATCAGCACCGTCACTAGAAGCACCGTTCCCGAAAAACAGAGTGGCGGTGTCGGTGGGAAGAGAGGTATGGAAGGATCAGAAGGATCAGCACCGTCACTAGAAGCATCGTTCCCGAAAAACAGAGTGGCGGTGCCGGTGGGAAGAGAGGTATGGAAGGATCAAAAGGATCAGCACCGTCACTAGAAGCATCGTTTTCGAAAAACAGAGTGGCGGTGCAGATGGGAAGAGAGGGATGGAAGGATCAGAAGGATCAGCACCGTCACTAGAAGCATCGTTCCCGAGAAACAGAGTGGCGGTGTCGGTGGGAAGAGAGGTATGGAAGGATCAGAAGGATCAGCACCGTCACTAGAAGCATCGTTCCCGAAAAACAGAGTGGCGGTGTCGGTGGGAAGAGAGGTATGGAAGGATCAGAAGGATCAGCACCGTCACTAGAAGCATCGTTTTCGAAAAACAGAGTGGCGGTGCAGATGGGAAGAGAGGGATGGAAGGATCAGAAGGATCAGCACCGTCACTAGAAGCATCGTTTTCGAAAAACAGAGTTGCGGTGCAGATGGGAAGAGAGGGATGGAAGGATCAGAAGGATCAGCACCGTCACTAGAAGCATCGTTCCCGAAAAACAGAGTGGCGGTGTCGGTGGGAAGAGAGGTATGGAAGGATCAGAAGGATCAGCACCGTCACTAGAAGCATCGTTCCCGAGAAACAGAGTGGCGGTGCAGATGGGAAGAGAGGGATGGAAGGATCAGAAGGATCAGCACCGTCACTAGAAGCATCGTTTTCGAAAAACAGAGTGGCGGTGCAGATGGGAAGAGAGGGATGGAAGGATCAGAAGGATCAGCACCGTCACTAGAAGCATCGTTCCCGAGAAACAGAGTGGCGGTGTCGGTGGGAAGAGAGGTATGGAAGGATCAGAAGGATCAGCACCCTCACTAGAAGCATCGTTCCCGAAAAACAGAGTGGCGGTGTCGGTGGGAAGAGAGGTATGGAAGGATCAGAAGGATCAGCACCGTCACTAGAAGCATCGTTCCCGAGAAACAGAGTGGCGGTGCAGATGGGAAGAGAGGGATGGAAGGATCAGAAGGATCAGCACCGTCACTAGAAGCATCGTTCCCGAGAAACAGAGTGGCGGTGCAGATGGGAAGAGAGGGATGGAAGGATCAGAAGGATCAGCACCGTCACTAGAAGCATCGTTCCCGAAAAACAGAGTGGCGGTGCAGATGGGAAGAGAGGGATGGAAGGATCAGAAGGATCAGCACCGTCACTAGAAGCATCGTTCCCGAAAAACAGAGTGGCGGTGTCGGTGGGAAGAGAGGTATGGAAGGATCAGAAGGATCAGCACCGTCACTAGAAGCATCGTTTTCGAAAAACAGAGTGGCGGTGCAGATGGGAAGAGAGGGATGGAAGGATCAGAAGGATCAGCACCGTCACTAGAAGCATCGTTTTCGAAAAACAGAGTTGCGGTGCAGATGGGAAGAGAGGGATGGAAGGATCAGAAGGATCAGCACCGTCACTAGAAGCATCGTTCCCGAAAAACAGAGTGGCGGTGTCGGTGGGAAGAGAGGTATGGAAGGATCAGAAGGATCAGCACCGTCACTAGAAGCATCGTTCCCGAGAAACAGAGTGGCGGTGTCGGTGGGAAGAGAGGTATGGAAGGATCAGAAGGATCAGCACCGTCACTAGAAGCATCGTTTTCGAAAAACAGAGTGGCGGTGCAGATGGGAAGAGAGGGATGGAAGGATCAGAAGGATCAGCACCGTCACTAGAAGCATCGTTCCCGAGAAACAGAGTGGCGGTGTCGGTGGGAAGAGAGGTATGGTAGGATCAGAAATATCAGCACCGTCACTAGAAGCATCGTTCCCGAAAAACAGAGTGGCGGTGTCGGTGGGAAGAGAGGTATGGAAGGATCAGAAGGATCAGCACCGTCACTAGAAGCATCGTTCCCGAGAAACAGAGTGGCGGTGTCGGTGGGAAGAGAGGTATGGAAGGATCAGAAGGATCAGCACCGTCACTAGAAGCATCGTTTTCGAAAAACAGAGTGGCGGTGCAGATGGGAAGAGAGGTATGGAAGGATCAGAAGGATCAGCACCCTCACTAGAAGCATCGTTCCCGAAAAACAGAGTGGCGGTGTCGGTGGGAAGAGAGGTATGGAAGGATCAGAAATATCAGCACCGTCACTAGAAGCATCGTTTTCGAAAAACAGAGTGGCGGTGCAGATGGGAAGAGAGGGATGGAAGGATCAGAAGGATCAGCACCGTCACTAGAAGCATCGTTTTCGAAAAACAGAGTTGCGGTGCAGATGGGAAGAGAGGGATGGAAGGATCAGAAGGATCAGCACCGTCACTAGAAGCATCGTTCCCGAAAAACAGAGTGGCGGTGTCGGTGGGAAGAGAGGTATGGAAGGATCAGAAGGATCAGCACCGTCACTAGAAGCATCGTTCCCGAGAAACAGAGTGGCGGTGTCGGTGGGAAGAGAGGTATGGAAGGATCAGAAGGATCAGCACCGTCACTAGTAGCATCGTTCCCGAAAAACAGAGTGGCGGTGTCGGTGGGAAGAGAGGTATGGAAGGATCAGAAGGATCAGCACCCTCACTAGAAGCATCGTTCCCGAAAAACAGAGTGGCGGTGCAGATGGGAAGAGAGGGATGGAAGGATCAGAAGGATCAGCACCGTCACTAGAAGCATCGTTCCCGAAAAACAGAGTGGCGGTGCAGATGGGAAGAGAGGGATGGAAGGATCAGAAGGATCAGCACCGTCACTAGAAGCATCGTTCCCGAAAAACAGAGTGGCGGTGTCGGTGGGAAGAGAGGTATGGAAGGATCAGAAGGATCAGCACCGTCACTAGAAGCATCGTTCCCGAAAAACAGAGTGGCGGTGTCGGTGGGAAGAGAGGTATGGAAGGATCAGAAGGATCAGCACCGTCACTAGAAGCATCGTTCCCGAAAAACAGAGTGGCGGTGCAGATGGGAAGAGAGGTATGGAAGGATCAGAAGGATCAGCACCGTCACTAGAAGCATCGTTCCCGAAAAACAGAGTGGCGGTGCAGATGGGAAGAGAGGGATGGAAGGATCAGAAGGATCAGCACCGACACTAGAAGCATCGTTCCCGAAAAACAGAGTGGCGGTGTCGGTGGGAAGAGAGGTATGGAAGGATCAGAAGGATCAGCACCGTCACTAGAAGCATCGTTTTCGAAAAACAGAGTGGCGGTGCAGATGGGAAGAGAGGGATGGAAGGATCAGAAGGATCAGCACCGTCACTAGAAGCATCGTTCCCGAAAAACAGAGTGGCGGTGTCGGTGGGAAGAGAGGTATGGAAGGATCAGAAGGATCAGCACCGTCACTAGAAGCATCGTTCCCGAAAAACAGAGTGGCGGTGCCGGTGGGAAGAGAGGTATGGAAGGATCAGAAAGATCAGCACCGTCACTAGAAGCATCGTTTTCGAAAAACAGAGTGGCGGTGCAGATGGGAAGAGAGGGATGGAAGGATCAGAAGGATCAGCACCGTCACTAGAAGCACCGTTCCCGAAAAACAGAGTGGCGGTGTCGGTGGGAAGAGAGGTATGGAAGGATCAGAAGGATCAGCACCGTCACTAGAAGCATCGTTCCCGAAAAACAGAGTGGCGGTGCCGGTGGGAAGAGAGGTATGGAAGGATCAAAAGGATCAGCACCGTCACTAGAAGCATCGTTTTCGAAAAACAGAGTGGCGGTGCAGATGGGAAGAGAGGGATGGAAGGATCAGAAGGATCAGCACCGTCACTAGAAGCATCGTTCCCGAAAAACAGAGTGGCGGTGCCGGTGGGAAGAGAGGTATGGAAGGATCAAAAGGATCAGCACCGTCACTAGAAGCATCGTTCCCGAGAAACAGAGTGGCGGTGTCGGTGGGAAGAGAGGTATGGAAGGATCAGAAGGATCAGCACCGTCACTAGAAGCATCGTTCCCGAAAAACAGAGTGGCGGTGTCGGTGGGAAGAGAGGTATGGAAGGATCAGAAGGATCAGCACCGTCACTAGAAGCATCGTTTTCGAAAAACAGAGTGGCGGTGCAGATGGGAAGAGAGGGATGGAAGGATCAGAAGGATCAGCACCGTCACTAGAAGCATCGTTTTCGAAAAACAGAGTTGCGGTGCAGATGGGAAGAGAGGGATGGAAGGATCAGAAGGATCAGCACCGTCACTAGAAGCATCGTTCCCGAAAAACAGAGTGGCGGTGTCGGTGGGAAGAGAGGTATGGAAGGATCAGAAGGATCAGCACCGTCACTAGAAGCATCGTTCCCGAGAAACAGAGTGGCGGTGTCGGTGGGAAGAGAGGTATGGAAGGATCAGAAGGATCAGCACCGTCACTAGAAGCATCGTTTTCGAAAAACAGAGTGGCGGTGCAGATGGGAAGAGAGGGATGGAAGGATCAGAAGGATCAGCACCGTCACTAGAAGCATCGTTCCCGAGAAACAGAGTGGCGGTGTCGGTGGGAAGAGAGGTATGGAAGGATCAGAAGGATCAGCACCGTCACTAGAAGCATCGTTTTCGAAAAACAGAGTGGCGGTGCAGATGGGAAGAGAGGGATGGAAGGATCAGAAGGATCAGCACCGTCACTAGAAGCATCGTTCCCGAAAAACAGAGTGGCGGTGTCGGTGGGAAGAGAGGTATGGAAGGATCAGAAGGATCAGCACCGTCACTAGAAGCATCGTTCCCGAAAAACAGAGTGGCGGTGCAGATGGGAAGAGAGGGATGGAAGGATCAGAAGGATCAGCACCGTCACTAGAAGCATCGTTCCCGAAAAACAGAGTGGCGGTGTCGGTGGGAAGAGAGGTATGGAAGGATCAGAAGGATCAGCACCGTCACTAGAAGCATCGTTTTCGAAAAACAGAGTGGCGGTGCAGATGGGAAGAGAGGGATGGAAGGATCAGAAGGATCAGCACCGTCACTAGAAGCATCGTTCCCGAAAAACAGAGTGGCGGTGTCGGTGGGAAGAGAGGTATGGAAGGATCAGAAGGATCAGCACCGTCACTAGAAGCATCGTTTTCGAAAAACAGAGTGGCGGTGCAGATGGGAAGAGAGGGATGGAAGGATCAGAAGGATCAGCACCGTCACTAGAAGCATCGTTCCCGAAAAACAGAGTGGCGGTGTCGGTGGGAAGAGAGGGATGGAAGGATCAGAAGGATCAGCACCGTCACTAGAAGCATCGTTCCCGAAAAACAGAGTGGCGGTGCAGATGGGAAGAGAGGGATGGAAGGATCAGAAGGATCAGCACCGTCACTAGAAGCATCGTTTTCGAAAAACAGAGTGGCGGTGCAGATGGGAAGAGAGGGATGGAAGGATCAGAAGGATCAGCACCGTCACTAGAAGCATCGTTCCCGAAAAACAGAGTGGCGGTGTCGGTGGGAAGAGAGGGATGGAAGGATCAGAAGGATCAGCACCGTCACTAGAAGCATCGTTCCCGAAAAACAGAGTGGCGGTGCAGATGGGAAGAGAGGGATGGAAGGATCAGAAGGATCAGCACCGTCACTAGAAGCATCGTTCCCGAAAAACAGAGTGGCGGTGTCGGTGGGAAGAGAGGTATGGAAGGATCAGAAGGATCAGCACCGTCACTAGAAGCATCGTTTTCGAAAAACAGAGTGGCGGTGCAGATGGGAAGAGAGGGATGGAAGGATCAGAAGGATCAGCACCGTCACTAGAAGCATCGTTCCCGAAAAACAGAGTGGCGGTGTCGGTGGGAAGAGAGGTATGGAAGGATCAGAAAGATCAGCACCGTCACTAGAAGCATCGTTCCCGAAAAACAGAGTGGCGGTGCCGGTGGGAAGAGAGGTATGGAAGGATCAGAAAGATCAGCACCGTCACTAGAAGCATCGTTTTCGAAAAACAGAGTGGCGGTGCAGATGGGAAGAGAGGGATGGAAGGATCAGAAGGATCAGCACCGTCACTAGAAGCATCGTTCCCGAAAAACAGAGTGGCGGTGCCGGTGGGAAGAGAGGGATGGAAGGATCAGAAAGATCAGCACCGTCACTAGAAGCATCGTTTTCGAAAAACAGAGTGGCGGTGTCGGTGGGAAGAGAGGTATGGAAGGATCAGAAGGATCAGCACCGTCACTAGAAGCATCGTTCCCGAAAAACAGAGTGGCGGTGTCGGTGGGACGAGAGGTATGGAAGGATCAGAAGGATCAGCACCGTCACTAGAAGCATCGTTCCCGAAAAACAGAGTGGCGGTGCCGGTGGGAAGAGAGGTATGGAATGATCAGAAAGATCAGCACCGTCACTAGAAGCATCGTTTTCGAAAAACAGAGTGGCGGTGTCGGTGGGAAGAGAGGTATGGAAGGATCAGAAGGATCAGCACCGTCACTAGAAGCATCGTTTTCGAAAAACAGAGTGGCGGTGCAGATGGGAAGAGAGGGATGGAAGGATCAGAAGGATCAGCACCGTCACTAGAAGCATCGTTCCCGAAAAACAGAGTGGCGGTGTCGGTGGGAAGAGAGGGATGGAAGGATCAGAAGGATCAGCACCGTCACTAGAAGCATCGTTCCCGAAAAACAGAGTGGCGGTGCAGATGGGAAGAGAGGGATGGAAGGATCAGAAGGATCAGCACCGTCACTAGAAGCATCGTTTTCGAAAAACAGAGTGGCGGTGCAGATGGGAAGAGAGGGATGGAAGGATCAGAAGGATCAGCACCGTCACTAGAAGCATCGTTCCCGAAAAACAGAGTGGCGGTGTCGGTGGGAAGAGAGGGATGGAAGGATCAGAAGGATCAGCACCGTCACTAGAAGCATCGTTCCCGAAAAACAGAGTGGCGGTGCAGATGGGAAGAGAGGGATGGAAGGATCAGAAGGATCAGCACCGTCACTAGAAGCATCGTTCCCGAAAAACAGAGTGGCGGTGTCGGTGGGAAGAGAGGTATGGAAGGATCAGAAGGATCAGCACCGTCACTAGAAGCATCGTTTTCGAAAAACAGAGTGGCGGTGCAGATGGGAAGAGAGGGATGGAAGGATCAGAAGGATCAGCACCGTCACTAGAAGCATCGTTCCCGAAAAACAGAGTGGCGGTGTCGGTGGGAAGAGAGGTATGGAAGGATCAGAAAGATCAGCACCGTCACTAGAAGCATCGTTCCCGAAAAACAGAGTGGCGGTGCCGGTGGGAAGAGAGGTATGGAAGGATCAGAAAGATCAGCACCGTCACTAGAAGCATCGTTTTCGAAAAACAGAGTGGCGGTGCAGATGGGAAGAGAGGGATGGAAGGATCAGAAGGATCAGCACCGTCACTAGAAGCATCGTTCCCGAAAAACAGAGTGGCGGTGCCGGTGGGAAGAGAGGGATGGAAGGATCAGAAAGATCAGCACCGTCACTAGAAGCATCGTTTTCGAAAAACAGAGTGGCGGTGTCGGTGGGAAGAGAGGTATGGAAGGATCAGAAGGATCAGCACCGTCACTAGAAGCATCGTTCCCGAAAAACAGAGTGGCGGTGTCGGTGGGACGAGAGGTATGGAAGGATCAGAAGGATCAGCACCGTCACTAGAAGCATCGTTCCCGAAAAACAGAGTGGCGGTGCCGGTGGGAAGAGAGGTATGGAATGATCAGAAAGATCAGCACCGTCACTAGAAGCATCGTTTTCGAAAAACAGAGTGGCGGTGTCGGTGGGAAGAGAGGTATGGAAGGATCAGAAGGATCAGCACCGTCACTAGAAGCATCGTTTTCGAAAAACAGAGTGGCGGTGCAGATGGGAAGAGAGGGATGGAAGGATCAGAAGGATCAGCACCGTCACTAGAAGCATCGTTCCCGAAAAACAGAGTGGCGGTGCCGGTGGGAAGAGAGGTATGGAAGGATCAGAAAGATCAGCACCGTCACTAGAAGCATCGTTTTCGAAAAACAGAGTGGCGGTGCAGATGGGAAGAGAGGGATGGAAGGATCAGAAGGATCAGCACCGTCACTAGAAGCATCGTTCCCGAAAAACAGAGTGGCGGTGTCGGTGGGAAGAGAGGTATGGAAGGATCAGAAGGATCAGCACCGTCACTAGAAGCATCGTTCCCGAAAAACAGAGTGGCGGTGTCGGTGGGAAGAGAGGTATGGAAGGATCAGAAGGATCAGCACCGTCACTAGAAGCATCGTTCGCGAAAAACAGAGTGGCGGTGCAGATGGGAAGAGAGGTATGGAAGGATCAGAAGGATCAGCACCGTCACTAGAAGCATCGTTCTCGAGAAACGGAGTGGCGGTGCCGGTGGGAAGAGAGGGATGGAAGGATCAGAAGGATCAGCACCGTCACTAGAAGCATCGTTCCCGAAAAACAGAGTGGCAGTGCCGGTGGGAAGAGAGGTATGGAAGGATCAGAAAGATCAGCACCGTCACTAGAAGCATCCTTCGCGAAAAACAGAGTGGCGGTGCAGATGGGAAGAGAGGGATGGAAGGATCAGAAGGATCAGCACCGTCACTAGAAGCATCGTTCTCGAGAAACGGAGTGGCGGTGCCGGTGGGAAGAGAGGGATGGAAGGATCAGAAGGATCAGCACCGTCACTAGAAGCATCGTTCCCGAAAAACAGAGTGGCGGTGTCGGTGGGAAGAGAGGTATGGAAGGATCAGAAGGATCAGCACCGTCACTAGAAGCATCGTTCCCGAAAAACAGAGTGGCGGTGCAGATGGGAAGAGAGGGATGGAAGGATCAGAAGGATCAGCACCGTCACTAGAAGCATCGTTCGCGAAAAACAGAGTGGCGGTGCAGATGGGAAGAGAGGTATGGAAGGATCAGAAGGATCAGCACCGTCACTAGAAGCATCGTTCCCGAAAAACAGAGTGGCGGTGTCGGTGGGAAGAGAGGTATGGAAGGATCAGAAGGATCAGCACCGTCACTAGAAGCATCGTTCCCGAAAAACAGAGTGGCGGTGTCGGTGGGAAGAGAGGTATGGAAGGATCAGAAGGATCAGCACCGTCACTAGAAGCATCGTTTTCGAAAAACAGAGTGGCGGTGCAGATGGGAAGAGAGGGATGGAAGGATCAGAAGGATCAGCACCGTCACTAGAAGCATCGTTCGCGAAAAACAGAGTGGCGGTGCAGATGGGAAGAGAGGTATGGAAGGATCAGAAGGATCAGCACCGTCACTAGAAGCATCGTTCCCGAAAAACAGAGTGGCGGTGTCGGTGGGAAGAGAGGTATGGAAGGATCAGAAGGATCAGCACCGTCACTAGAAGCATCGTTCCCGAAAAACAGAGTGGCGGTGCAGATGGGAAGAGAGGGATGGAAGGATCAGAAGGATCAGCACCGTCACTAGAAGCATCGTTCGCGAAAAACAGAGTGGCGGTGCAGATGGGAAGAGAGGTATGGAAGGATCAGAAGGATCAGCACCGTCACTAGAAGCATCGTTTTCGAAAAACAGAGTGGCGGTGCAGATGGGAAGAGAGGGATGGAAGGATCAGAAGGATCAGCACCGTCACTAGAAGCATCGTTCGCGAAAAACAGAGTGGCGGTGTCGGTGGGAAGAGAGGGATGGAAGGATCAGAAGGATCAGCACCGTCACTAGAAGCATCGTTCCCGAAAAACAGAGTGGCGGTGCAGATGGGAAGAGAGGGATGGAAGGATCAGAAGGATCAGCACCGTCACTAGAAGCATCGTTTTCGAAAAACAGAGTGGCGGTGCAGATGGGAAGAGAGGGATGGAAGGATCAGAAGGATCAGCACCGTCACTAGAAGCATCGTTCCCGAAAAACAGAGTGGCGGTGTCGGTGGGAAGAGAGGGATGGAAGGATCAGAAGGATCAGCACCGTCACTAGAAGCATCGTTCCCGAAAAACAGAGTGGCGGTGCAGATGGGAAGAGAGGGATGGAAGGATCAGAAGGATCAGCACCGTCACTAGAAGCATCGTTTTCGAAAAACAGAGTGGCGGTGCAGATGGGAAGAGAGGGATGGAAGGATCAGAAGGATCAGCACCGTCACTAGAAGCATCGTTCGCGAAAAACAGAGTGGCGGTGCAGATGGGAAGAGAGGTATGGAAGGATCAGAAGGATCAGCACCGTCACTAGAAGCATCGTTTTCGAAAAACAGAGTGGCGGTGCAGATGGGAAGAGAGGGATGGAAGGATCAGAAGGATCAGCACCGTCACTAGAAGCATCGTTCCCGAAAAACAGAGTGGCGGTGTCGGTGGGAAGAGAGGGATGGAAGGATCAGAAGGATCAGCACCGTCACTAGAAGCATCGTTCCCGAAAAACAGAGTGGCGGTGCAGATGGGAAGAGAGGGATGGAAGGATCAGAAGGATCAGCACCGTCACTAGAAGCATCGTTCGCGAAAAACAGAGTGGCGGTGCAGATGGGAAGAGAGGGATGGAAGGATCAGAAGGATCAGCACCGTCACTAGAAGCATCGTTCCCGAAAAACAGAGTGGCGGTGTCGGTGGGAAGAGAGGTATGGAAGGATCAGAAGGATCAGCACCGTCACTAGAAGCATCGTTCCCGAAAACAGAGTGGCAGTGCCGGTGGGAAGAGAGGTATGGAAGGATCAGAAAGATCAGCACCGTCACTAGAAGCATCGTTTTCGAAAAACAGAGTGGCGGTGCAGATGGGAAGAGAGGGATGGAAGGATCAGAAGGATCAGCACCGTCACTAGAAGCATCGTTCGCGAAAAACAGAGTGGCGGTGCAGATGGGAAGAGAGGTATGGAAGGATCAGAAGGATCAGCACCGTCACTAGAAGCATCGTTTTCGAAAAACAGAGTGGCGGTGCAGATGGGAAGAGAGGGATGGAAGGATCAGAAGGATCAGCACCGTCACTAGAAGCATCGTTCCCGAAAAACAGAGTGGCGGTGCAGATGGGAAGAGAGGGATGGAAGGATCAGAAGGATCAGCACCGTCACTAGAAGCATCGTTCGCGAAAAACAGAGTGGCGGTGCAGATGGGAAGAGAGGTATGGAAGGATCAGAAGGATCAGCACCGTCACTAGAAGCATCGTTCCCGAAAAACAGAGTGGCGGTGTCGGTGGGAAGAGAGGTATGGAAGGATCAGAAGGATCAGCACCGTCACTAGAAGCATCGTTCCCGAAAACAGAGTGGCAGTGCCGGTGGGAAGAGAGGTATGGAAGGATCAGAAAGATCAGCACCGTCACTAGAAGCATCGTTTTCGAAAAACAGAGTGGCGGTGCAGATGGGAAGAGAGGGATGGAAGGATCAGAAGGATCAGCACCGTCACTAGAAGCATCGTTCGCGAAAAACAGAGTGGCGGTGCAGATGGGAAGAGAGGTATGGAAGGATCAGAAGGATCAGCACCGTCACTAGAAGCATCGTTCCCGAAAAACAGAGTGGCGGTGTCGGTGGGAAGAGAGGTATGGAAGGATCAGAAGGATCAGCACCGGCACTAGAAGCATCGTTACCGAAAAACAGAGTGGCGGTGCCGGTGGGAAGAGAGGTATGGAAGGATCAGAAGGAGCGAACCGCGAACGCGACCGCGGACGCGTACGTAGAGGACGGTGTATACACCGCGCGCCGCTGCTTACCGTACTCTTGGCGATGACAATTGAAATTTTTGGGCTCAATTGTTGCTTATTTTCGCATATTTCACCGTACTTTTCATTTTAAAAATAATTATCTGTTTCTACGAACATTTGCGGTAAAAAAAGCGAAAATAAGCAACAATTGAACCTAAAAATTTTAATTATCATCGCCAAGAGTACGGTAAGCAGCGGCGCGCGGTGTATACACCGTCCTCTACGTACGCGTTCGCGGTCGCGTTCGCGGTTCGCTGTCAACCGTAGGATTTCCCAATGCAGACGGCGAACGAAATATTCGGTTTGAAGCGACTAGAGAGTAAAACATTTTGAGAGAGGAAATTCAATCAAAGATAAATGAAACAGTCAGAATCAGCTATAAAACCGGAATTCGTCTTAGTTTTCGGCGAAAATACCCGAGTCAGGTGAGTTCATGACCGATCACATCCGCAAACTGTAGCACCCGTTTTGTGGCTTCTCCCTCGCTTCATTATGCAGATTGTGACCCAGCGGGCAGTGTTCGATTCCTCCCAATCCCTTCATTGACCATTCATTCGTTTAGTCATTTATTCGCACACTCGTTCTTTATTCTATTCAGTTCAACCATTTATTTCACAGCTTTATTATTGTTCTTGTAAATAATCGGAACTGAAGTAGTGTATGAAAGAAGAACTATGTTCATTTCAAAGTTGGAACTGCCACGTCACGCAAACGCAATCAAACCTAGTCCCTTAGCGTTTATCGGCTCGCTGATGCAACGCCGGCGTATCTTTTGTCTGTCGAGGCGAGTTGTCGAGTGCCGAAACCTCTGGTGGTCCTCCGTATCACTCGTGTTTCACATTTGATCGGCGAGAAGAGTGCACCAGTCTCTCGTGTCTAGTGTCTAGTACGTGAAGCGTGAGAACAGCCGTTCTTTCGCCTCGAAATCTCTCTGATGCTCCGCCTGCTGCTCTCTCTCTTGTGCTATCACATATCTCTTATCAGATTTTCGGACACTCACCCCTCTCCCCCCTTCTCGACCGAACCTGACATTTGAAAAAAGAAGATACCTATTTTCCACACTGAAGTTGCAACATCGATGTCTGTCGTATTGTTAGCCGAGCTATGAATGAGGATCGAAAACGTCGATTCATTTATTTAGTAGGTGAGTCGGGAGGAAAGTACTGCTTTCAACGCATGATCTTGTGTGAAGTGTGATGTGCACATGCTTACCAACCGCGAAAACAATGGGAAAATGCGTTCTCCCTCTCCATTTATCATGGACAGATGGTTTTGTTGTGGACGTTGAATCGGCAAACATGGTATGCGGGGAGGGCTTATCGTGCATCTCGACGTCTTCACAAGTGTCCCACCCACTCTAAAACACTCTTATACCTTGAAGCTTGATTGAGGAAATGGCAAGGGTCATTCAAAGAGCACAACATTCGGGAAAAAGGGGTTAGGTGCGCGCACCCTTGCCCGGTCCCGTTGTTTTGGTGCCTCCTGAATCTAATTGGGCGTTTCCGTTGATACAATCCATCATTTTTCCCCCATCTGGTGCCTAGTTTTCTTTGCGTTAAGAGTGCTAATTCGGCATTATTCTGAGCTTTCTATTCACCGCACTCCGCCTCTCGACTGGGCTTGTGCTCATTTTGACCAGAGAGCCACCGAGAACTTTTTTGCCCCAGGTAATAGGGGGTACTAGCCAATTTAACAACTTTAAAATCGAGCGGGTCGTCAGTTGTCATTTGCCGGTGAAACAAGAACATTGTTCTGTCATTTAGACTAATTGCCAGCCTCTCGGCTTTCCTTTGATGTAGAGATTTTTCGCTTCGCTCTTCTCACTCGCTGCCTCCTTCGTCATCAATTTCTCTTTCTTTCTCTATAAATCAAACCAAATAGAGAGAGAGAGGATTGACGTTCAAACAAATAAACAGGTTTCTCTGCAAAAGGGCACTCCGTTCGAGTAGTTATCCGCTCGCAGGCTCTTTTCGCACATCCCCACCCCGCTTTGTCTACGGCGACACCTTTCGTGTTTTGATATGTGCGTGTTGAATTTATAGCTTTGTTTTCTTCTGCAAGGTGACACTGCCGGAAAAATAGCTTTTTGAGAGGGAGAGTGCTTCTCGAAAGGTTGTTGCTAAAGCTGATAAGAAGTATTTGTTCGTCTACCTCACCACTATCAGCTGTGTTCATAAGGGGGGGGGGGGTCCTGTGAGGTTTCAAACTTTTCTCCACAATGTTTGTTCTGCCCAACTGAGGAGGAATCCCTTCAATAATCCACATTTCTCCACCCCTATAAACCCAATAAACATTTCGAAGAAGGAGCTAGCCGTCGCATCTTCTTCCCATATAAACATAGTTGATGCAAAACAGTCAGTTTACCTTCTTGCCGACCAGTGAATCCCGTATTAAGAGTGTAAATACGGACCAAGTAGTGTGACGGACTGACCCGTGTGTCTGTTGGCGAGGGCTCCGCCGAAGAGAGCCTATTGAGAGATTCGTCGACTACTGCCAACCCCTCCACTTTCAACTTCCGTTCCGTGTCAGCGGGGAGGAAATGAAATGGTATCCATCGACTTCTGCGCCATCTTACTATGTTGTTTGTTCGCCGGTTCACGATCTGGAGTTCAATTCCTCGAGAACCCCCCTCTCTCTCTATAATTACTCTTGTTTCCGATCCGATCATGTTTCACACAATTTCCGCAAATCCCACGCACTTCGAGGAAGAAACAAGATGGAAAAAAGTGGAACGCTTTTGTCCTATAATTACGATACAAAAAAATTGTGTGAAACATCCAACACTTTGGAGTTTTCCCCTCCAGTTTCGGCCTTCTCATTCATTCGAAAGTTCGTCAATTACGGTTCTTCTCTAACGTATTCTGTCACATTTCTCAAAACATTTGATACGATTAGGAACCTAGGTCTACGTTGAATCTGTTCGTCTCCCAAACACCTTTTTTTTAATCTCCTCCTCGCATATTTTCATACCGTCATTCTGAATCTGAAGGTACATGTCGCTGGGATTCTCCTGGATCCGCAGGAGGTTCAGCTACTACGATGACAACCATCTCAGCGAGTGCGCCAACGACGACGATCCGACGGTTCGACTGCAAGGTTCGTCAGCTCCAATTTTCGCATTTTCCTCGTAAGACGTGTCATTTCGAGTACATCATCATCATCCCCATCATCGCAACCATCGGCAAATTGTTTTGTTTGTTTTATGCCCTCTTAACCTGGCTCGCAACGTGTCGACGCGCATGTTTACTACAGTTTTTCTTTATTCTCTCTCGTTTTTTTTTGAGGAAGAGAAACATAGATGACACACTGAAGATCGCACGTTACCATTTGCTTTTCTACTTTAATTCCTCGTTTTAGATCTTTGTTTCTCTTTCTCTTTCTTTTTCTATTTCTCGAGGTATCTCAGAACAACTTCCGATTCCAAATGAAAAAAAAAAAACGACTGCCAGGTACACGGCAAAAAGCTTGTTTCGTTCCCTTTCGAATGTTGGCAACACGATTTATGACGTTGCCCCTTGAAGTTTACTACAAATTGGCAAGAATATTCACGCGATTGTATTACGTATCCTCCTTCGGTTTCTCATCATCATACATACATATTTCCTTGCCTTCCTAATCATCGTTGTCTTTCCCCACCGGGAAACTCAATTTCCACAGAACAACTTATTGGCAGGATTTTGAAACTTCCTCGTTTGCTCGCTTTCATCCCGTCCGACCAAAGAGAGAAAGAGGGAAACGTTGACCTCTAACGCCATCCATGCGCATTCACGGATGCCAAAACGTACAGTTATTATAATTCTGTCCATTTGCAAAACCCCTTCTGACCGCGATTGCCGCATTGTTACGTCCATGAGGAGGGGAAAAGTTGTTCAGTAGGTCCTGGGAAGAAAACAAGCGTGAATGAGTGAAGTAAGGAGACGTAATCTAAACAAATTGGTATAGGACAACCTCCCATCCAGAAAATGACATTTGTCAGTTTTCGATAGCATCTTCTTTTGCTTTCTCTTTCTCCCTCTCTTTCTCCTTGTGCGGGTGCACTCATGCCCATCAGAGAGTCTGTTAGGCTTCCCCTCCCACCCCTCCCGCATGCTCTTTTCTTTTTTGTGCCCATCGAGAAAGTGTCAAATAATGCAAGCCGAATTACACCCACTAGAGCGCGCGGGAAGAGTCACCTGCGCCTAGTGTTATCCCGTGATCTTTCTCATCCTCCTTTCTCTAATTTTTATTATGTGAATATTTGTTATCCGCTGCTGCTGCTGGTGGCGGGTGGCGGCTCCGGGCAAGTGAAAAGTCGGCAATCCACTGTATACAGATCTGTTGTTTTCACTCCCGCCTCCCTAGACATCCAATTGATTAAGAACACTTTGATAAGTTGTATCATTTTCTTTTGCTCGTGCGTGTTGCCACCGATTGTGTGTGTGTGTGTGTCTACACGACAGTTGCGTGAGATGCGTGTGATATCTGAGAATTAGCTGCCTTCAGATCACTTTCAATCAAGAGACCCAGAGAGTAGCGGCAAAAGCCACGGACTCACACACTGATATAACCGCCCTTCTGGATTTTGATTTATTTTCGAAAGAGGCACTCGTCTTTCCATTCCTCCCACTTTCGAGATTTGAACTTGAGGTTTTTTTCACAAGTTCCTCGTGAGACAGTTGAAAAAACGGCTCAACTTTCCGCGAAGTCAATAAGTGCTGCATGATTACATAAAGTGTACTCGAGCCATCCGGAAATCTGCGAGCTTTCAACTGTTCCCTCCGATTGCTCTCAAGTTGCGCTCACACGTTTTCGTTTTCCGCCGGGCTTCCTCATAGTCAGACCGCTTGTTCCATTCCTCTTTCTACGTTTTTTTTTTCCACCGTTATCCTTCCGTGTCATTTATCCGGTTGTTGACGAGTTTCTCTGTATCGTCGACCCTCTTAATGGTTATGAGAAACAGACAGATGTGATTATGGCGAAATCTATAAAAGCGCATACCCCCCCCCCCCCCAACGTCCTTCACTGCATCTGTTCTCTTCTCGCTCTCCGACCTGATAATCTCATTAACCGGCCGAAGAATATCATACTACTGAACACATCCTGACTGCCACTCACCTGTTATCTCCTCTACAGTACGTGCCCATTCCGGAAGGGGTAATCAATCTCCAAATACATAATTCCTTTAGTTCCTTCCCCCAGTCAATGACTTCAAAAACCGATCCACATATTTCATTCAACGCCCTGTTGACCTCTTTGTCGTTTTTCAGAACCCGGACCGGACACAAACCGCCCCCCCCCCCCCCAATGATGCTTTCTTGTCATACATACATAGGTCTTTTCCTTTTGCTTTACAACATTTGTTTCCGCTGCTAGAATATGTATGGGATGACCCTTTGTTTCCTCGCAACCCAACCTTTCCGTAATTAGTGCGCTGGGTTCTTCACGTTCGTCTCCAAGTCAATCGTCTTCGACACACTGGTTCGGCGCAGTTCGGATGGTAATCAGAATTCCACTCTATTCAGTAGACAGACGTAATTCCATTTTTATGCCCGACCATACATACTCCATGAAAAGGGCAATATTGAGAGAGAGAGAGAACCGATTGCTTTTATGTACGCCCGCCCGCTCGGCAGCTTTACTTTTCCGTCTCCTGGTATGGTTCTCAAGCTGAATTTACAAAAAAGTAGCTCAATTTGTGGTAGTGTTCAGAACAACAAGGCTAATAGGTAATCGGATACTACGATTTCCTTCATGTGTGGTCACTCTTGCCGTCATATGAGATCGTTTTGTAAACATATAATAGCAACAATGAAAAGAGACTAGCCGGTGGTCAATAGAAGAAGCATTTCTTCCAAAAGCGGCAGACACATTTCTTGTGCAATTTCACTGGTTTTTCTGTTCAACACTCGCTATCAACACTGCGGTCAGAGAAGATAATTTTCGGAGAGAAGTGTACTCTTCGTTCTCTCTTTCGGTTTCCATTCTTCACTTTTCGCATGATGATAAGAACTGTACGTCAAAAAACGATCTGACAAACGGTTTTTTTTTCTGCTAAACACTTTCTCCATCGCAGGGATAGCTTACACTTTTGTGTTACACGCTCCTTCATTAATCACCCATTAACTTCTCCATGATAGGGGGGTGGTCTCCATCTCTCTCTCTTTCTCCCCCCAATTCCCTTCTCCGTCAACCCAGGTAACCTCTTCTCCCGTTCAGATTGAACCTCTCCGAGTATCCATTTCGGTGTTACCCATGCAAGCATCTAGTATTACCTGGAGATTGAGGAGAGGTTGAGCGGTTAGGCTCATGGGTGAAGCCATTCTCCACCTTCTTCTCCTATTCTACTCGACAATGTCCACTAAGCTATTCCATGCACTTCTCAAATACTGTACCGAAGCGCTGATTCTAATCAATGGTAAGATTTGGAATAATATGAAGAAGAACGAGAACATTCCGAATCTCGGAATGAAAACAACGCTTAAAAATATGTAATGGGTGTCTTCTCTTTATCTCCGACAAATATTCATCGTATTATGACATTCATCTTCATCACGCGTCTAGTGGTTGTTCGTATAGCCGGCGAGACAAAATGTGCACTTCTTATTGTGCTGTTTTGTTGTTGCTTCCCTGGTGGAGCAAAAACTTTGAGAAGCTCGTCTTCTTTTTCTGAAATCCTATCTCAACTCTCTTGGGCTGCACTTATTTACTGCTTTCGGTGTCTGACTTCGTTTATCAGTTTTGGAGCTGCGAAACCAAACTTTTCATGTAGCGATTTCTTTTTTACATCGTACTTCATCGTTCGCTCTTCTTCATTTCTTTAGCGTTTTGGTGTGTAATAGCGAAAAGAGAGAGAAAGAGAAAGAGAGAGGGAGTGAGTACGGCGAATGCTGACAAATGGATGTCATGTTCTCATCTGATATATTATCACTCAAATGTCGTTTTCTTCATTCGAAATCTCTGGGAGCGATGCTACTTGCAACATCGAAACGAGACGGGTTGTAATAGACAAAGAAGTTGTAGAAAGGGAGGATGTCCACGTAAAGGTGATAAGTTGGATTACTGTAGGACGATGATAGTGTTGTCTTGATGAGAGGTGTCAGAAGACGTCACGGAAAAACCTGTCCAGTAGGGAGTGGATCTGAAAAGAATCATGATTAAGTGGTACCTACGACTTCTCCTGTGGCAATAACGACAAGCTAAGACTAGCCAAGGACTAGCTGAGTTACTGGGATGAAAAATGAAAAGTAGTTCTGAGTTCTGAGTTCTGTGTTCCAAGTAATATTTTTTTTGAGCAGGTCTTGTTCTTTGCGGGATCTTCAAAGGTGTCGATGAGTCGATTAGCTGCCTCGCTCCCTGCCTCTCCCGCCCCAGAGCAGATCTCATATCTTTTTTCATCTCTTCACTCATTTTCTCGTCCTGCAAAAAGCCATCCCATTGGTCCGTCCGTTCGAGTGTGCGTGAGCAGTGGGCTAGAGGAAGAGACAACTGATTCCTAATCTAAATGACCATTTTGTGCGGCTCACTGGGTCCTACACTTCTTCTCAAATAATACTTCCCCCCAGCCACTCGAGTTGTCACATCATAGATCGAGACATAACACAGAAACCGGTGTTTGTTCACGAGTAAAAAGAGTTTTTTTTTTGTTCTGTCCGACTGATATTTCGCAAATGGTGATCCATTAGGCGACGAAACGCTCATCTAAAACGCGCTTTTCTCTCGAGAAAAGCAATTTATGACACCTCCGGTGGTGGCAGTATCTAGACGCTTTTCGTGAAGAAAATGTTCCTTCTGCCACGAAACAAAGGTAAGAACGGCGTTTGCGCGAAAATCGGCTAATCCGATTAGTTCCCATGCCTCGACTTCCGACTACACATCGAATAACCGTTGTTCTCTCCCCCACCAAACCGTTCCAAAACGCGGTATTGATAACTTGTCTCACATGTCATGTTCAGTTTTCATTTCAACTTTCGATTTCTCCGGCCAGACTAATGAGTTTTCGTTTAGGATACCGACAACGTGATCGAGAGCATGAGGTTGATCCTCGGATGACTCAAAGTATGATATCGGAACGAATACAACGATCACAGTCACCTCTAGATGTGAGTTTGGCGCTCAGCGAAGACTCCACCATCACGATCACCGAAATTAACAACAGGTAACAAGTTCACAATGGAACATCGAGAGAGTCAACGATCAGTTTCAGGAACTATTCGAACTTCAATGAGAACTCGATCAACGCGACCCCCGTCATGAGAAGACGAAGAAGTCATGGCGTCCGACAGAGAAACTATCGAATATTGGATCAAAACGAGTCGAAGTTCATTCTGCAGCAGCAGAGTCTGGGTCCAGAAGAGAAGAAAGGCACGTTGCTTCGGAGGAAGAGTAGCAAGAAGTCAATCGAGCCGTAAGATCGCAGTACTGCCGACTGGCAAAAGTTTTTGCGTTTCAGAGTTCCGATGATCATCACCCCTCCGGTTCTGACGTCCCGAACGCAGTGCTGCGCTGTTTGCAACAAAGAAAAAAGGTAATCCTTCTTCGCTCCACACTTGCTCTGCCCTCAACCCCTTACTTCTCTCCGTCTTCTTTTCATTGGCACCCTTCCTCTTCCTTCTTGTTTTTGTGTCTATTTCAGAAATCACGTAGTTTGATAGTGACTTGAAATATCATCCGTTGGTTCTTGAAGTGATCCCTCAACGAAACTCCGAAAACACGCATCGGAGTAATGTAATTGCACGTTGTTTAGCGAAATCTACTCTATTCTGAAACTTTTCTTCATGTTCTTCTGCGAAGCTTCTGCAAAAGACAAACTGTATTGCAAACAGTGAAAGAATCACAAAAAAAAATAATTTTGCTAAACAACGCTCACTTACGTTAC
The DNA here is from genome assembly GCA_963966605.1 of Caenorhabditis sulstoni. Classification (NCBI taxonomy): domain Eukaryota; kingdom Metazoa; phylum Nematoda; class Chromadorea; order Rhabditida; family Rhabditidae; genus Caenorhabditis; species Caenorhabditis sulstoni. The sequence goes on from OZ016479.1 coordinate 618,498, forward strand.
TCCCATGGGTGTTTTCGGAATCTCGTTGCGGAATCATTGTGAGAAAACGGATAATAGGTAACAGGTGAAAAACTGAACGATGAATACGTAATTGGACTTGGGCTGCAAACTAAGAAGAAGAAGAAGAAGAAGAAGAAAGGGGGAGGAGAAGCGCTGGTGACAGATTTGAAGCGACAGCGCTCGGCGCTTAGCTAAGAGAACGTTGCCAGTATCAAGAATGCGCCAGCCCCCCATTTGTTACACTACATTAGTGGCAACCTTTTCTTGAAGCCCTTGGAGACGAAAGTTTTTTCCGATTCTTACGACTTCTGTCTGACCTTTTTTTGGCATTTCAATCGAAACAAATCTTTCGATTCATCTCTGCGAGGGGGGGGGGGGTGCGCCATTTATCTCTGTGTCCATCCCCCTCCTCCTCATTTCAAGGTTTTTCTGAGAAACAGTAACACCTACATTCCGCCAGATACCACACTCTGTTACCACCACTCTTTTTGTGTTATTTACACCAGCCTCCGCCCCAACCCAGATTTCGCATGCTTCCGCGCAACAAGATGTTTGCTTTCTCGAGGTATATGTATCTGTTTCTCTTCCTGTACTTGAGAATCGGTGACGAAACTGTGAAAAAAGTGCGTGTGCGCAATGTGTTCTCGAGTGACCATTGATCGTGGGTGTGTGTGTGTGTGTATGTATCCCTTGCGTTGCTATCCTGCTGCTTTCCACTACACTGTGCATGATCCGTTCGCGCTTTGCGCAATTAGTTTCCGAAATTCATATATGAATTCATTCGCACCCTTTTCACCTTTTGCCGATAGTGTCCTCGTTACCATTTCGTATTCAAGGTTAAAACGGTCACTCGCCGTCTCTCCGCCGTTTGTGATGTTGAAGAGTTATGCTTTTGCCTGTAGGACTACAATGACTTGCGGCCCGATGATATTCGCTTTTTCTCTTCCGGTTGTTTTCTCACACGAGTTGTTTGTTGACTCTCCTCTTCTTGACCCACATGATATTGCTCGAAACCATGCTTCGCGTAATCCTTCCAACTAGTCTAGCCTTTAGCACTGACCCATTTTCGTCATTTTCAAGCCGCTTAATGCCAGATGTGCAAAGAGTTGAAAATACTAGTTGCTTCTCCAACTATGGGCTAAAGTTTTTTTTTTCGAAAAAAAAGAATGTTTCATTCTGTACTCCACAGCTGTTGTGACGAGATGACCTAGATCTTTTCGTCTTACTTCGCAGCTATAATTGCATCCAGTTTGAGATGGACACACCTCAAGTGCCTCCTTCAGATTTGATTTTTCGTTGTCACCTATCTTCGTCGACCGTTTCCAAACACCTAGGGCGTCTTGTCCGGAAACGACTCCCCAATTATCTTTCTCTTTCTTTCTCTTTTTCTCGTCCCCCCACGAGAAGACACAGACCGTAGTAGTGGGTGGTTTTGACAGTTCCTTCACAACGTCCATTGTTCTTTTTTTTGATAATAGTGAGAAGGAGAGAGAGAGAAAGAGAAAGAGACAAGTATCTGAAGAGGCGAAACACACCCCTGCTAACTGCTTGTGGCCACAATTATTACTAATGTTTGTAATAGGCCTCTCAAACCAGTGAGATATTATTAACAGATGTAGTGTCTTTGCTGATTTTTTTTTCGGTTTATAATGGTCACTCGTCGCGACAGTAGAAAACCGTCTTCATCTAGTCATTTTCCCAACGAAAAGCGCTCATGGACTGACCCTACTCTCATATTTCTTCGGATAATCCTTTCTTCGAGGTGGCTCTTTGAATAAACACTCGCATGATAATCGCATGATTTCGGAAGGAAAGGTTGAGCAAAAATTTGAAACATTCTTTCCATGTGGGCAAACACTGGGGCATGTTTTGTAGTGATCCCCCCCCCCCCCCCCTCCCGTTACGTTACACTGACTCTCCGAATGCCCTATGTTTCTGCAAGAGAAGAAGGAGTAAGCGTTTCCGGCGGATCCTCTCGCGATCAGCTAAACCTCAAGTGCGAGTTCGATGTTCAGACCACGAACTGACAAGTAAACGTTGTCACTTCACAGCTTTTTGTGCCCCCCCCCCTTCACTCCTGTTAGCCGACTTTTACCAACACATCAAACAAGAGTTCTGCACAAACACCAAGACCACCTCGACCGGTGGGTTGATCCTTCACATCCGATTCACATCCCATTAGAGATGCCATTTGAAATGGTAGTTTCTTCATCCAGTGACCTTTGGTGGGGGGTGAGCATGAAAAACGGCGGTTTTTCGTCTCGATTCCGCGCGCTCTGCTTTGTTGAACCTCAATCATCACATCGCTCTGAAGGACGTGTTCAATCGGTTTTTCGTCTTGTCTTGAAAGCCGAAAATTGACGGCTTTCTGTGCGGTATTCGGCCTCCTCCTCCTTCTCTCTTGGAGGGTCTCTTCTCATGCATCGTCAGTTTTGGCCTATTCCGGACCCGGCGTGCTTCACGCAGTTCGCCCGTGTCCCGTTGTGTGTTCCAGTAGACATGTAGTTCGGAGATGAAAGTACTAACCTGCGCGGAACAGTTCATTGCCCCGCTGCTGCTACTGCCGCTACCCTCTCGCACTTTTCTAGTTCTACTGTTTGCCGACGGATTTTCCGCGTCGTCGCTTTCCATTTCGAGCTTGACTCTCTTTCCGTGAGACCAGACAAAAAAGTGTATCAATTGTCTCGAATATTCATTTGTTGCCAGTGGTGACATTTTGAAGTTTTGTTTCTCACGGAAAACGTCGTCTTATGTTTTCCTTTTCTTTTTTCTCTTCCTTCTTTTTCTTCCCTTTCTTCTTTCTTCTCCGACACTTTTTTGTTGCACTGCTCGAATTTCACGTCTTTAGTTGCTGCTCGCTGCTCCACAGAAGGTCGAACTATCGTGTTTCCAGTGATACTTGTTGGAAACACGCATCTCTTGATTTCACCGAAGACTCCCCCTTCTCTCGTTTCTTTTCTCAATGAAGTCAAGTTTCCGTAACAATTAGCCACGCACAAACAGAATTCCCGTTTTACCTCATTTGCAATTCAATCAAGCTGTACATATGTAGATATCGACATTTTTGACTAATTTGTGTTTCCTAGATGTTTCCTCAGAAGGAGTGGAAGAAGACGTTCGCGTTTCGTGAATGCGAACGTCGAACAAAGCACAAAAACCTAATTATTGGGCCTGGCCTCATAGCGTCGCCTCGACCGACTTCTCCGTTTTTTGCCAATGTTCCCGCCTAAAGTTGTTTCCCGTTTTCGCCAGTTAGACGAGAAATTGCACGAAAACTTTCCTTCGCTCTTCGTTTTTTCTCTGTTTTTCTCTGTTCCGGACGAGGTCTTCCTTCCGGGTTTGTGCAATCTTTCTGAGAGTTTCTCCTAGAATGTTCACGAAAAGATTTCCGCCGAAAGTGTCTCCACACGGGTGCAATTATCTCTTCTTCAATCCTTCAGTCGGCTCTCTCCCCCCGAAACCCCGTAATTCTGTGATTTATTTGAAACGCCGCGAGCCCATCTTGCCCATCTTGCACTTTGAAGAAGCGAGACGCTTCCGTGCCGCAGAGGAGCCTATCTCTTTTTTCGATCGCTCGCCTAGTCCATCTTCTCATCTTCTCGTTTTGCAGTGGTCACTCTGTCACGAGTCGAACACTTTCGTACCCTCAGGAAAGTATGTCGGCTGCGGCCAACGCCGATCGGACTATAGATGAGGTCAGTTCGTTCCCGACGCATTCCGCATTCCTATTCCAAATGAGGCTAATTCCAGGAGTCGGCCCGTCTCTCATTCGTCTCCTCATCCACCGGATACAGTAGTGCCAGGTCGTCGCTTCGAAGTTCCGACGGAGGCGATGAAGCCAATAACAACAACTCGGCGGGCAATCGAGATAGTGCTATCAGCACCACCTTCTCTCTTTCGTCACAGTCATCGGCGAGAAAGTCGGCGCTTCTCTCGCGAGGCTCTCTGACCCATTTGGATCGAATCGCAATTGAACTTTTGGACACTGAAAGGACCTACGTGGAAGATCTGAACGCCGTCATCAAAGGCTACATGGATTTTATGGTGGAAGAACGAGAAAAGCTCAAAGTAACGCTCGACACAATCTCGTCGCTTTTCGGGTGTGTCGAGAGGATTTTCGCGTTCAACAAACAGCTGTACATGCAGCTGGACTCCACAGATTTGGATTGTGTGAAAGTAAGCGCGAAATGTGTGTGACCCCCTCCTGTAAACAGTGCCATGATTCCAGATGAGCAAATGTTTCGTTGAGAACTGCGGAAAGTTCGAAGATTACATCGAGTACTGCACAAATTACCACCGCATGATGTCAACTTTGCACCATCTGCAGCAGCAGCCACTGGTGGCCAGAGCACTGCAAGACCGTCAGTTGGCTCTTGGCCACTCTCTCCCGTTGTCAGCTTTTCTATTGAAGCCTGTCCAACGCATTCTGAAGTACCACTTGTTCCTGGAGGTTGTAAACGGTGGCGATGGTCCCAGCGAACTGATGATTTTTCAGAACATTTTCAAAAACATGCCCTCCACCACAAGTTTGGATGAGATGAATCAAGTGAAACGCGCTCATGAAGTCATGACGTCACAGGCGGCCAGAATCAACGATGAGAAGAAGAAGGCGGAGCACACCGAGCGCGTCGGACAGCTGCAATCGACACTTCAGAAGTGGAAAGCTGACGAGGTAGATGCAGTTACCTAGGTTCAACACATAACCTCCCGCTCTCGCTTCCAGATTCAAATCAGTAATTTGTCGGCGTATGGCGATTTACTTTTGGAAGCGTCGTTCCGTCAAGCTGGTTCCAAAACCACACGCCTTTTGTTCCTCTTCGAGGAAATGTTGCTAATTGTCAAACAAAGAGGTTCAAGCTACGTCTGCAAAGACTATATTATGGTAATCAAGTTGTTTCTAACAAAAGCTAACAACAAATTTCAGTGCTCAAACCTGATGCTCAACGAGTGGATTTGTCCGGAAGAGCCGCTGAGCTTTCAAGTCCTTTCGTTCGACAATCCACGAGCTCAATACGTGTTCCTGGCCACTTCAATGGAGCAGAAGCGAGTTTGGATGCAGGAGCTGAAACGGATGATGTTAGACCATTACTCTGTGGAGATTCCGGAGAAGACGAAGCAGCTGATGCTCAGCATCGACAATACTAAAGTTGTGCCGTTCGGAAGGCCCGAGTTCGCCGAGGTTTCAATGAAGAATCACAAGAAAGTGCCAAAGTATTTGGAGAAGCGGCGCAAGTCAGTTGACTCGAAAGAAGAGAGCAGCAGGCGACGCAGTTTGTCTGCATCGCGACTGCTCGGAGGCAGCAAGACGTCGGTTTCCGAGCCGATTCGGGAGGAGAAATGCACGTGTCACATGAATGGTGGCGTGTTCAGCGGCGCCAACCCAACGACTTCAAGATCAGTGGTAAGTGAACTTTTCATTGTTCCATTCTAGCTACTCACTCGATCCGTCACTAATCTAGATGCGTTCCTCGCTAACCCTTCAATCCCAAAACCCACCGGACTCTAACTACTGCCGTCCGCCAGTGTGTCGAACACAGTCTGCTGCAACGATTGACCTCAATCAGGTGATTAACATTTTCAGAACTTAAAACTACCGTAACCTTTCCGTATGCTCTTTAATGTCGAACAACTTTTGTTTCTTAACTCGTTAGTTGAAATGTGACACTTAGAATAATCAGTAAAAGAAGAGTCTAGTCATTTTGCGTATTACCGTAATCGGTATAGAACACCTCACCAATATCGAAGCGACCTTGAAAACAGAAACTCATCCAACGTTTACAGGTGAATATCACGGAACCAAGTTCGGCGGCCGTCATGTCATCCAGAAGCAGGTATCAGCAAGCCAGAAACCGGAGGTTACCACCTCGTCATAATCAGGAGGTATACCTTAAAAGGATCTGAACTAGATGCAATACGAACCTTCAGGCACGATCGACATCGGTTCGTCGGCTTGGTGACGAAGAGATTGACAAGACTTTCGATCAACTCTACGAAGAGCTCGTATCTTACGGTGAATCATCGAAGGTAATAATTTTGAATCTCGAGTTACGAAACACTTTGGTAGACTGGTGACAAGTGAGGAATTCGAATCGTAATACCGCTGCAACAGTTCCTGTAATGTTGTCATTATCGAGCTAGTTTTGCAGACGAGCACGTCGGTCTCGCAATCACAAAACCGCAGCCAACGCCTTAAATCGGAGGCACCACCGAGTACGGTAACGACTATAACGGTCTCCGCGACGCCCGCCACTGCGACTCTTTCGATTGACGAGTGCGCTAACACCAGATTGCGCTCGAAATCCCTGACTCGTCTCGACGAGTATGAGGCGGAGCCGATCTGTTTGCGACCGTAAGTCTGGAATTGAAACTTGGTTCTTTGATTCTCATTGTTGCAGAAGTATTGAGAGAAGGTATTCGAAGGTTGACCAGCTGAAGAAGAGATCCAGGAAGTATCAAGTGAATCATGAGCCGGAAGCTGCCGACGTGTTGCGTCCGAGTGTTGGACGACTCTCCCTTACCGATCACGAAATTATTATTCATGGAGAAGTGAGTCCAAAACTGTCAGTAAACCAAAATCACCCAAAAAAAACTTCCAGGAGCCCTACAAGCGAAATTCTGGACGGCAGCGAACACCGTTGACTGCTCAGCAGGCCGCCGAACTCGACGACTACTTCCCGACCGCCACCAATCCGGGACCGCACTCGTGCTCGAGCAGCGCGACGCCATCCATGATGTCCATCATTCGACACTACGAAAACGCTTGAGTCGGTGTTGTTTTCGATGCGGCGCATCGCGCTCTTATCTTCAAACCACAAGGGCGGCAACGACGAAACTGTATACATTGGAAACACCCCCGACTTCAGTATGGAAATAGACTATCGAAAACAATCTAATGCATCCACATCACCGTGACATACACTTCCTTCGCATCTGATGACCAATCCTCGTCTCCCGAAATATTCCCAAGCTCCATGAAATCCTTCTGTTCGCACTTTACCCCCCTACCGGTGTCTGAGCATAATTTCTTGTTCTTGCTGTTTTTCTTCAACCTGATGATGATGATGATGATGATATTTTTATTACTATCAATAAATTTTGATATTTATTTTTCCGACTAAAATAAGAGACCAGCATTCAGCCGATGTCTGTCTAATGTTTCTAATGTTTCAGAAAAAAAGTTAGTAGGAACGGTGACAATTGGTGGCAAAATAGTGAGCAATTTGGTTCCGCTTAAAGTGAACTTCCTTATTGTAGTGGTCGGCGATAGTTGACACCTCTTGAATGACCTCTCTCCTCACACTCGGATTCCGTTTCACGACGTGGTGCAGCATTCTGTACTGCTCTCTGATCTGAAAAACAAGCGACATTCCAAAGTTCCCTCCGCCCATACACCCAATCGGAGCTCTTCCCCACACTTGAATACTGTCTGGCTTATCAGTAATCAAGTCAAACATCAGTGAGAAACTTCTCGAGGATCCTAGCGCATCATTGTCTGCTTGTGATAATGCGCAACATTGTGCTCACTTCCGGGTGTGCTCGGAAGAGTTTCCGAGCGGTTTCATTGCCCTCCGATAGTTATTGCAGTAAACTTGGGGATCACGAGAAGCCGCCTATTCCCTATTTCCAACCACAAAGATGTTTGATAACCGGGAGAAGAAGATGCTCATCGTTGCGCTATCTCCCTGCTTGCCGTGTCATGTGCATGCTCACAAACAGCTCACTCGGGAATCAGAAACCGGAACAACAATGACTAACCTGGGCCAGAAAGAGATGTCTCTGCTGATTCATGGCCTCGTTCTTTCTGGTCTGGACCGCCAGTTCCTGGAAACTTGTTATGAACATGAGCAAAAATGAGGGGTGATTCAGGACAAATGCTGAGCTGCTCACTTCACTCACTCCTCTTACAGTACCCTCCCTGTCTATCAAACATGAAAGGGCTAGGAAGGAAGGTTACACACAGTTTTCTTCCTCCTCACCTCTTCAAGTTCTTCAGTCCTTCTCTTGACTTTCTCTCGACATCTTCTGGCGGCTTCGGTGTTCTTCAGACGCTTCTTCTCGTCCTCTGATATCTGAAAATAAGAATTGCCGAATATCATTCAACCCATTCCAATTACCACTTGGCTGTCAAAGTCGAAAACTTTCAAATCGCCAAACCCCGTTGTATTTCTCCCGAGCCCAGTTACAAAATCTTGTGATGAGGGAAGCATTTTCAAGCTTAGATACTCTTCTTCCGAGTCCTCGGACCCGTTTGAGCTGCCATTCAGATGCATATTGGAGAACTGGGTGGGAGACAGTAACAGCTGAGGACTAAGTTTCGCGAGTAAAGGAGAAGTCACAGAACTCGGCACGGATGTGCGCTCGTTCGAAGGCGGGTCATAATCTCCGAAGAGCCGAGAATAGGAAGCGTCTGTTGGGGATTCGGACATTTTTACTCGACCTGAACGAAGATAGTGTCATAATGAGATCGTGAGAAGTCGGAGATAGAGATAAACAGAATGGTTCATCAATATGAAGTTTGTGACAGCATTCCACAACGATGGGTTAGGACGAATCAAGAGGAAAAATGATAAATAATGAGTAACAAGCTGCGGTTGAAGTGGATGCTGATAATAGACGGAGGTGGAGCCTAGATAAGTGTGAAGAAGTGAAGAAGACGCGTTTTCCTCTCTCACAATTACTTCGCCCCGAGGGGAAACGAAAAACATTTTGTGATCAGAATGGCATATTCATTTTCAAAAAAAAAACGCACGTCAGCACTACTAGTTCTACTTAGTTGAATGAAAAAGTCCACAGGGCCCTCAAAACTTCAAGAAGCTTGGTGGACCCACGGAAAGTTTAGAAGACGTGTGGCGGATGAATGAAGTTTTTCGGATCTTCCAAGAATGTTCAGTGGACCCGGAAGTCCCGCTTTCTGAGTCCAAGCGTCATTCATGCAAATCAAATTTCTTTCTGGTCTACTGGGTTTTTCACCTTGCTAAGCCTAATGATGTTCTAAGTATCAGTGAACTACAGTAATCCAAACCCTCAGCATAGTAAAAAAAAAGAGAAGCTTGTCTAGAAAATGAGTAAGTGGAAAAGGAGTATCAACGAAGAGACGGAGAAAATGAGAAAACGAGGAAAAACGAGAAGTGTGTGTGTTTTTTTCTTTCAAAGAAGAAGAAGAAGGTCAGCTTCTGAGGAAATAGCTAGTTATCAGAACACTCATCGCACGAAAGGACGGCCGGTTCTGGGGAATTATGAAACCCCGGGGAAGTGTTACTTATATTCCGCCCTTTATCTCGAGGACACTCATTACGGTGACATCATTCCAGGATGGGTCTGAGTCAACTGATAGTGGTGTTTTTTTTTCCTTTAAAGCATGTATAAAAGAAGTTGGTTGGGTGAAATGCCGGGATAACAATGTGTTTCTCATAGGCCTTTCACTTTGGTTCATCAGAATGTGCTCTCAAATTATGGGTTTCCAGGAAAAAAAAGATGATGTTTGGCTATTCGGAAGATGTGTGGGGGTAGAGGGAATAGAAGAAAGGAGGGAAGAACACATTGCCCCTTTCAGAGAAGGATGCTGTCCAGTAATGTGGTCATGAGGAAAACAACTTTATTTGTCTTCTCGAGCACACATTTCGTACACATTTGGCATTTCGTTTTGCTCCGTTAAATGGTTCGAAAAGGAAAAGCGGGTCCAATGAGGGGGAGAGTAAAGTTTGGATCGTCTGAGTTGTAGCCATTAAATGTGCAATCCGTTTTACTTCCGATTGAGGGATATCAAGAGAGAAAAATAAAAAAGTGTAGCAATTCGTGTTGAAAGCTCAAAATAAGTATACCTGTAGTTCACGGGAAGTGCTTTTATTGCCAGAGTCAGTGTCTCGTGGGACTGCTTCCACTTCCACGACCGTCTCGTCTTCTGCGTCTTCCTGCAAATATGTTAAAACTCCCATGGCCAGATGCAGTTGGTGACACCGCTTACAAAAATGGTCTCCAAACCATCGACGCTTCTGAAGCCGTGGTCCTCGAGGACGTAGTCTTCTAGAGAGAACCGATTCTGGGATCGGTTGGCCAGAAGCGCCTGACAGAAACCACAGGATGGATCCTCACAGTCGCAGTTGATCATGTCTGTAATCTGAAAACCGTTTCCTGGCAAGATTCTTGATTTTCCGAACTATGAAGGATTGCCTTCTCGCAAACAACATGCCTATCCCAAACACTGCAGCAGGCAGGTCAAAGATTCCTCAACGAGATACGGACAGTGTCACATGCTTCCTAATTTCTCCCCCCTGATCGCAGATCACCTTTTCTGTTCATTATCAGATGGGAGTACGAGAAACCGTTATCTACAATCCGTTCCCATCAATCCGTCTTGTTCAGAAGATAATTAATTGGACGCGGCGGGCGAAAAGGCAAAGGCGGCACTCGTTTGGAATGCGAAAGCGGGTACGGGGAAAAAACTGAACTTCAAAACGTTGAATGATGACTATCGAGGTCGATGTGCTTCATTATATAGGTCTCATTGACGTTTCGTGAGTCATGTTGTTCATGCAAACCATCATAATCAACTTCATCGTGTAGATTCGTGATTCATACCCCCCCCCCCCCACCGCTTGCAATTTGCACCGTCCGACCGACGACGAAAACTGACGATCGGTTATCAGCGGCTTTTTGCGGTGTGTGCGTCGGTTAGTCACTGATAAACAAAGTTTTGTGTGTGACGGAAAATGTTTAGATGCAAGTATTAGGAATAATGGCTTGGAAATGTTTCTCGAAAAACCACAAGCTAGTGAAGATTCTGTGAACTAAATACATACAAACTTAGTTATTACGGACTAAAATACGAGTCCGGTCACTCATATCTTAGAAACTAGCAGATTAATGGAAAAGTAGTCAACTACAAACAAGATCAGCGTAAAATTTCCCATGTTTTTGTAGTTGAAAACTTTTTCATAACTATTTTAGATTACGAGATATACCCTATCAAAATACAAGTATTCTGATTTCGATGCAACCCGAAGCAGGAGATTCAGAAGGAACATTTATTTCGTGACCATGTTTTGTCTCGATACCAATCATCTTGAGGGTTTATCGACTGCGAGAAGAGGGCTAACGTCCGTCGTTTCTCTTCTCCGTCACTCTCCCGCCATTCTTCACAACAACGACCGTCAATTCTTCTTTCGGTTCCTCGCGCAAATTAACTGCCCAGTCTTCGTCGCCTTTTCATTTTCCGGGCGTACCCGAACGTGGATTCCTTTCCCCACATCGACTCCCGTTTCAAAACCCAGTTGTAGCATTCGAATTAAACGATCGATCTCCACACGTCAGCTATGACTTCTGAATGCTTTTCTGACGTCAGAGAGCAACATTTTATCGCCATCCTTCTGGATTCAGAAACACGTTTGTAGTTCTATTCCGATGCGACGAGTTGATTCGTCAGCCGATGAATGTCGCATTGTGACCGATTAACGAGAATCAAGAATGAGCTATTCTTGCTCTTGATCAAGATGAACTCTCGTGGACTTTTGAATGAAAAGAAGAAAAGAACAAGTGAAGGCGGCAAATTGATTTTATGCGGAAATATTGGCGAACAAAACAAAAACAAGGTGGAAAATTGAAAATCGAGCAGCAGCTGAAATGGCTCGACTCGGGAAGGTCGTGGAAATTCTGAGAACTAATAAAGTGGTATTATTGTGTGAGAAAAGTTAATTTCAGTAATCGATTCTAATATTGTTTTCTTGTGTTTTGGTGAAGTGTATCCTATTCAATTTAATTGGTCATAACCTCTTTCCGGGAATTGGAACGAGTACGTACTCGTGCCAGACTGACCTGAATGGGAAACTGAAAATCGCTCTCGCCGTTTCAACCACTGACCGAATTTAGTCCCGTGTTTCTTTCTTTCTTCAGTCCACGCCACTCGACCAGATGTTTTTCAAGGTCGTCCATCCATCATCTGACTCCCAGCAATTCCTTTTTGCGAGACGAAGAAGAGTGTGTTCAAACTCGCATTTCACGAAAAAAAATAAATAAACTCTTTTCGCTGCCCCGACGAATGATGTTGTATTTGGTTCGGTTCCACCCATCCACACCGCCCCGTCGGTCGTCCCCCGTCATACACTTTTCAAATTAATTTTTCGCATCATCTCGTTTCCCGCCATTGCCCCCCTTTAATGTTTGCACTCGACGTAATCGTCTCTCGAGAAATTTACAATTCCTTCATCTGGCTTCTCCCCCTTCCCCACAGCTCTTTCATATCCCTTTTCTAAATTTCCGGTCTCGTCAATTTCAGACCGAGATGCCCACGGCGGCAAACACCACGACGTCGTCGACGTCGACGATCGTCGCCGTTCCGAGGGATCGTCAGGGCGGTTGCGTCGACGTCAGCGATGAAAATTCTTCCAATCAGCGCGGAAGATCTTGTCTCGCCAAGTGCTTCCTTATGGAACGGGTAAGTTGTTCCTTATTGTGAACCCTAACGGTCACATTTTCTCCGCCCACCCCCCGTCTCCACTGCGTCCACCGCACCGAAAACAAATCAATTCTTCCCCTCCCGCATGTTCATATAGCCAAAAGAGAATGTCTCATGTTCTTCGATATTCTCTGTTTGTCGTAGTGAAATCTCTAGAAAAACAGGTAAAAATTCATTCGAATTCCCAACTTTGAGAACAAAATTGGATCTTAAAAACCACCGAAAAGTTTCCAGCATTACCGACATCTTCTGTTCTCGTTATCACTGCACACCATGATCTACATCCTCCTCCACATGTGTTTCCTCCCGAGAGATCTTGCTCAAGCCTATTTCGCCGACATACTCGTTCTTCTGCTCGCCGCTCTGGGAACCGCCCGAAAACTGCCACTTTTAATTTTTCCCAGTGTGGGCGTCAAGGTACACAGACTCTAATGTGTCGCTTGAATTCAAGTTCCATTCTCCATATTTCCAGTTCATATGTTTCTCGCTGTGCGCCGGTGTCGCCATGCTGTCACTAAGTGAAACGAGTATCAACATGAAAACAAAGGAGGCGAGAATGGAGTTCCGGCGGCAGCGTAACTACCCAGAAGTCGTCAACATCACTTTCGAAGATCACCCGACGGTCTGCATCTGGATTCACGCGTTGGCCGTCGTCGTGGCGCTCGACCTGAACATGGGCCTCAAAGCGTTTTATAGCTCGTTCGACTGCATGAAGAAGGAGAAAGTTGAAGAGGAAGTGAGTCAGAGGGTCGGATTAAGCAACTGACCATTGGCCACTTTCAGAAGCCGCCGTCCTACTCTGTCTGTATGACGAGCGCCTCCCAAGCAACTCTGCCCCCTACCTACGACGAAGCGCTTCAAGCTCGACAAAACCAGCCACAACTGGTTGCCACACGAAAAAATGATAACTCGGCCGTCTTCGTTGTTTGATAGACCTTTTTGTGTCGTCTGTTTTTTTTTTTCGCGCCTCTCCCCGCTGCTTCTAACAATTTTTTCATTTCCCTCGACAATAATTCCGCGCAAATGATTGTGGAACGGCTCATTTGTTTTCTTTTTTTTTTGCTTGTTTGATATAACGATCTCTTTGATGCATCTGAAAATGAGCTCTGTGCCGGTATATAGCAGAAGCCAGTTGTTTGTCGAAAATGAATCATAAATGTAGTTTTAATGGATTCCTCTGACATCTTTCAGACAACAATCTGGATTCTGATTTGGCTGCTCTCTTGGTCGTTTGAAAAATATCATTCGGGTTCGGGTTGTCATTCCACTGGGGACTCCGTTTCAGAGTACGTCTACATGCTTCAGGTCACCATCATTACCGATCAAAGTTCGAGCCGCGCGTTTCTGTCGCTGAGCTTCACGAAGCGAACCATAACTAACGAGCATGAGGAGCATTAGGCCCCTCGCCTTCGAGTTGCCGGAAATCTTGAGATTCATACTTTCCACCCTCGCGACTCGTTATGATGTGTTTCGGTTTCCGTGAGAACTCGCCGAAGCTCTCGTCGTGATTTGCGCGGGTGGAGGCAAGACGTGGAAGTAGTAGTGCACACGTGCGATTCGGAAGTTGAGCGTGGGAGAGGAGTAGCTACCGGAGACGTGGCTCTCACAATCAGAACCCGATTTCTTATCCACCATCTTCTCCTGCCACAATTATTGTTTTGTCAGCTGCTTCTGCCGCTGCTCCTTTCTCGATGTGTCGTCGTCTATTACCCGGGTATTCATGACGGCCGTCTAATCTCTATTCACCTCGATTCCCTTCTTCTTCTTCTTCTTCTTCTTCTTCTTCCACCACATCCGCCGCGCGCCGTCGCCGCCGCCGTCGACGTCGTCGTCGACGACCACGACGACGACGACGACGACGACGGCTTCTAATCAGTAAACCAAATTCAATTCTTCTTGCTCTTATTCATCGTCGCCACAATTCTTGCCGTCTTCGGGGGGCCAGGTGTACATACCCCCACATACACATACATTCGCTTATCTGTCTCCCGTCGGCCAATTCTATACGCATGGCGGGCATGATTACCGGTTGCTATGTCTCGAGGTGCTCCTTCTCCGTCTCCCCGCGTACCTTCTCTCCTTCGTTCGTTCGCGCTCTCTCTCTCTCTCTTTCTCTCTCTCTCTTTTTTTGCCTTTCATCATGCACCACTTCTTTTGTGAACCTGATCCCATTTTTGTGCCCAACAACTCGGTAGGTGTGCTCTTTTCAATCTGAAAACATTTTACGACTTGTTGTTTTTCCCCCCACGAAAAATTTCCGCCATTTTTGCGTTTTGCTCGTAAATCAAGAGCAAACCCGAAACGCGGAGAGTATTATTAGAGAGAAGGGGGGAAAATGTGAATTCCCATATAAATCTTGGTTCGAGAGGTTGTCCGCGGGGGTAATGAGAAAGAACTGACAAGTCCACTCCCTCCGCCCTTTTCCGCCTCCTTTTCGCGCGGTCTCATTAACGAAGTGTTGTTTTCCATAGCCATATGGACCTTCGAGGGCTCGTACTTTCCCTGCAGCCACATTATTCTTTTTGGGACCAACGAAGCCATTCGCGAAACGATTATAGAGAAGGGAGGGAGCCAAGTGCCCATCTTTCCTCCCGTCATCCATAGGAGAACCCTCTCGTCCAACCCTATAATTCCTTGCTCTTTTATTTCTCGCGCCCCGATTTCAATTCTTCCTCTCGCCACACGCTTGCCCCCTCTCTTCCCGATGATATCGAATCTTCGGAAGAAGTAGAAGGTGTGCGACAACATTCTTCTCCTCCACTGCAAACCTTCTTTGTGCTCATCGTTTTCTCCATGTGTCGGAATGATGTTTTTGTTTGTTCTCTGAAAGGGTTTAACCTCTAATGAAACACATTTGAGAATGGAAACCCATTTTGGCAGCCAGAGAAGGGAGGAGGGGGAATCGCCTTCTCTCTTCCTGCTCCACCGCCGAACTTATTACTCGTCGACGTTTTCGGAAAATTTCCGAATTCCGAATTCCGAATTCCAACGTCATTTCGAAGAAAAATGCGGCGCTCCTCATTTCTTCTTGACTTCTTCGCATGCACGTTGTTTTGTGTGTATCCGCGTGATTTCTCTCATCTGCTGCCTGATTCGAGGTTCTCTATAGAGTTTTGGTGCGACGACGACGACGACAAAAATCGCTTCGATTCGTGCCCTTTCTTGTTTGCTTCCAACGCTGAAATCCGTGGCCCAATAACCGATCGCTTGCCTCGATCCTACTGTAATCCTCGAAAACGTCGTCGTCGTCGCCGTCGTCTCGGTCGACGGCGCTATAAGGATTAGATATCACAAATCTCCTACAAAAATTTGTGTGGCAAAGAACGTCTTGTGAATGTGATTCATTCAGCGTCGAAAAATGCGAACCTCGGTGGGGAGTGCCAATACATTCCGAATGAGTAGTGTATAGCGGATACCACCTGTCACCGCCAACTTTGAGCACTTCTGACTTTATTTTTTATGCTCCCGGCGCGAACGCCGCGCGACAAAACGGAATACGCGATTTCGAAAACAGAAGTGGAGACGGTGATCGTCGAAACGATCATATTGACGAGGGCCGACTCGTGCCGAAATCTGATCTCAGTAATTCAATTACACGTCACTTTGTGGCCAGAGATTTTTCAAAGTTTCGTTTTTTCCGTTATTCTCATACGGCGTTTGAGCACAAAACTGCTCTTGTCCGCTTTTCTCTGAGTTTCCAAAATGAATCTCATCTCAGCCTTGACATAGAGTGTTCCCGACAAAAGAGTCGAAACGCTTCAGAATCAACATCTGACTCGACGACATCGTCCTCTTTTCAATTCGAGGCTCCGTTATAAGACGGCTCTCTTGTCACGTTGTTTGTGGTGTCGCAATATCCAGTAATCTCATTCTCACCGCCTCCAGAATTACCTGTCCCTCACGTCTCTGCCACACATCTGTCGGAAGGGGGGCGACGAGAGGGGGGTTCTCATCAGGAAAAGCACAAACAAAGATATTCGGCGAACACTTCAATTTCCTTCACTTTTCCGCTCTCTCGTGAGTTTGTCGAAATCGGTGACACCGCCACCATCTGTCTACCTGGCAACCTACCCGACTCCCTCCCGTGTGGTTCTACATAAATTCGATCAGCAAGTCTTCTGACTCACATTCCCGAACCGCTCACGCGGTTGGTTTGGTTGTGGGCGAGAGGGAGAGGCCCCGGGCTCCTCTGCGATCGGTAGCTAAACTACATCTCGCAGCGGTTTTCACTACATTCGCCTCGCGAGAACAATTCCTTTTCTGCGATCGGCTCCTTCTTCTTCTTCTTCATTTCCACGAGCCGCCCCATTTCTCATTTCATTCTTTGCCTCTTGGTCCTATAGGTGAGTTCAGTTGGCGAGCAGAAATTAGATTTCCCCAATCATCCGTGTGACTTGTCTCGTACCTCGAACTCATATCAGCAACATGTCTGTCTCTTTCGAAAGCTCGCAGATTTGACATGACAGGTCTAGCTCTTTTTCGGTGATCAGTAGGGAGTTGGGGGGTGGTCGAAGACGAAACAAAAAGGGTGCAAGTTCAAAAACCAGTATTCGCTCGTCTAATCTGAACTTCTGATGAGTAAGCCCCCCATTCTTCTAGTCCCACTCGCTAACCGCCAAAATGACCAGAATCCGACAGTTGTAGTGCGTGCCTGGCTGCACTATCTGCTGACTCTGTCCCTCCGGTTGGTTGTCCGTCGCGGCAAGGATACAAATCTGAGCGCCAATATCTTGGGTCTTGTGACGCACACGTATTCTCCACCCCCTTCCCGTCGCTCTAGAAAGAGGGAAAGGGAGAGGGAAAGGGAGAGAGAGAGAGAGAGAGAGAGAGAGAGAGAGAGAGAAAGCTCTATTGAGATTTGGTCCTCTTGTGGGTGTGTGTGTAAGGAATTGCGGCTAATCTGATCTCTTCCCGAACAATACAGGTATTCTGCCTCCGATGGAGGGGTGAAGAGATGGGAAGATAAGTGCAATTGATATGAAGGGATGAGATTATCCGCGCCGTCGCACACTCCCTCCCTCGGCTCACTTCAACTTTTACTTCTTCCTCCCATTTCCGTCACTCCCGCTTTCTCATCTAATGTGTGTACTTTCAGATACTGAGCTATGGGCTCATGTCAGAGCAATGAGAATGCCGAGGGAAACGCGAGGAACAAAGAGATTGAGAAACAACTGAATGCAGATAAGAGAGCAGGCAGCAGTATCGTCAAATTGTTGCTACTCGGAGCCGGAGAATGTGGAAAATCGACAGTGTTGAAGCAGATGCAGTAAGTCGCAAGCTTCTCAGAAGCGGTCGCATTCCTCCGAACGTCTTCAGAATTCTACATAGTAACGGATTCACGGAAGAAGAAGTCAACGAGAAGCGAGCCATTGTTTACAACAACACCGTATCGGCAATGTGCACAATTTTGAAAGCGATGGACAACGTGCTCCATTTGCCACTGGAAAACGCGCAGAAGGAAGCCGAGAAGAAGATTGTCTTAAAAATCCAAGAGAACGGAGAGGAGAGTGAGGCGTTGACCGACGAGCTCTCCAAAGCGATTCAGTCGCTGTGGAGTGATCCGGGCGTCAAGAAGGCGTTCGAAATGCGCAGCGAGTACCAGCTTCCCGACTCTGCGAAATAGTGAGACCTGAAATTTGTCCAGAAGACCAAACACTTTTTCATCTTTTTTCCAGTTTCTTGGACAACTGCCAACGCATTTCTGAGCCTGGATACCGGCCGAACGACCAGGACATTTTGTACTCGCGAGTCGCGACAACCGGCGTCGTTGAAGTCAAATTCAAAATCAAGGAGCTTGATTTCCGGTAAGCCTCTCTCGTTTTCATTTTCATTTTCATTCTCTTCTCCTTTTCCTTTTTCCCATGGTCACACGTTCTCTTCTATCGCCGGGTGGGGAGGAATAACAAAATCGTTGGTTCTATCCAATCTCCATGGTTACACCTTCTTTTTTTTTGATGATGATGATGACAATTGAATTTGGATGGCGAATGGAGGAGAGAAAGCCACAGAGAGAGAGAGAGAGGGATACATAAAATGTGATGAAATGGGGGGAAGGAGAGGATCGGCGAGAGCGTTGCGAAATTCAAAGCGAGTGGATTTCAGTGTGTTCGACGTGGGAGGCCAACGATCCGAGCGTAGGAAGTGGATCCATTGTTTCGACAACGTCGAGTCGATCATTTTCATCACCGCCATCTCTGAATATGATCAAGTGCTTTTCGAAGACGAGACCACGGTGAGTCTGGACTCTCTTTGGCCTCCGAACTATAATTGAGCGACTTCAGAACCGAATGGTCGAGTCCATGCAGCTATTCAACTCGATTTGTAACTCGACGTGGTTCCTCTCGACGGCCATGATCCTTTTCATGAATAAAAAGGATTTGTTCATGGAGAAGATTCAAAGAGTCAACATTACGACGGCGTTCCCAGATTACGAGGGTGGCCAGAACTATGAGGACGCCGTCGCTTTCATCAAGATGAAGTTTGCCGAGCTCAACTTGAATCCCGACAAGAAGACGATCTACATGCATGAGACGTGTGCTACGGACACTAATCAAGTAGGCCTACCGTAACCTTGTTCGTTACCCTTTAACCCGCCGTTGTTCCAGGTGCAACTTGTCATTTCAAGTGTCATCGACACCATCATTCAGAAGAACCTCCAGAAAGCCGGAATGATGTGAAAACTGCGCAGATCTCAATTTCCCCTCTTGGCATCCATTCTCCACCCCCCACCTTTTTTAATAGGATCCGATTCTTTCAGTAGGATTCTCCCCCCTCATTTCACTTCTCTCAAACCTTTGATACTCCCACACTAACCGAATTCTTCTACAAAAAGAAAAAAAACCGACGTTGCGAATTGTATCGCGTGGCGCTTTCTTCAAAACATACGATTTTCAGACGATCTCGATCTTCGTTTTTTTTTGAACCCATGTAGATTTTTTTCGTCCGTTTTTTATCCGAATACATTCAGTTATCTCTCAAACACTTCATCAAACATTTCCAGCTCTCTGTTTTCTTTTTGTAAATGATGACCGCCGTAAAATATGCTTCAAGTAGTGACTGTGTGAATAAAGTGAATGTTTTATTAATGTTCGTTGTTCGGAATTCGGGCCAAAAGAATCAGTTGTGGTCGTCATCGGATGGCTGAACAAGTCTCGACACCATTTTCCCCCCTCACCGTGTTGTTTCTTTCCGCAAACAGTCGACCCGCATAGTTATTTGTGAAGGTTGAAAGTTGCCAATCTTGATGAACATGCGTGCGTGATTAGGAACGGTTGAGCGGTGAGATACTGGGCCGGGCGCGGAGAGATCTATCGCATCGCGCGCCCGCGCACGGCTAGCACTGAACGGTACCTAGCCGCACGTCTTCGCAATGGTTCTCGAAACGAGACAATTTGATTATACATGGCGTTTGCTACGCACCACCACTGTTTCTAAAACAGTAAACTAGTAAACTAACACACATTCAAGGTGAAATGGATGGGTCTTCGCAGTGAAGTAGCCGGGAAGTCGAGGAAAGTCGAGACTATTCAAACGCTTTCAACGAACGAATGCTGATGAGTTTTGCTATCAGTGGAGTTCGTAGCTCAAACAACAATCGCCAGATTTTGTCATACGCAGTGCGAGCGTCAGCAATATGAACAATAACAAAGTTGCAACAGTCTCGAAACTGTCAAACTGGCTCGTTTCGCTATCTGTGGTTATCAGCACAGATGGCGTTCCGCTCGTTTTCCACGACCGCGACGAGAGAGCGAGTGTTGCGTTTCTCCCGGGTACTGGCCAGCACGCCGACTCGCCGCCTGACTCTAGATCACAAAAACTGTGGGAAGGGAGGGAGGTGGGAGTAATCGAAAAACGAACAGACTGTTCTCGGCGAGAGAACACTGTCACTGCGCGAGCTCATTGTTTATTTGTTTGTCACTTTTCTGTGCCCCCCTCCTGGCTACCACTTCTCGTGCCACGCCACCGGCGTGCTCTGACTCTCTGACTTTTTTCGCAAACAGTTTGCAACTGGATGTGTGTGTCTGTTTTTTTTTTGCGCGCCACGCGTGGATCAGTCGTTCGTGGTAAGCCAGCTGACCGTTCGTTTCCCAATCCGCTCAGATCACTTTCACCGCTTGTATTCACCTTTCAACGCTGATCCCACTCTGACAGTTCTCCTGGTCTGTCAGCAGTTCCGATTCTGATAGACGGAAGCTGAGTAGCTAGACTTTTTTACAACTCTCGACTGACCACCGATGTTTGAACCTCTCACTTTTCACTCTATTAGCAACTTTCCCCCCGGGAGGACGTCTGTCGTTCCGATCGGCCGAGTACACTTGTACTTTCAACACCCCTGGTGCCCTCTCCTCGCGCCGTTCTCTTTCTCCTTTTGCACTTTTCTTTGCGTCCGCCACTCTTCGCCGTCGGATATAGTAATCAAGTGTTCGGTTTGCGGTGAACGCATCCGGCAGCTTCGAAGAATAGCATACATACACTGTTGATTGTTTTGTTTACGGAGGTTGGTTTTCGCGGGACGAAGACGACGATGAAGTAAAAGACGTGCAGGGTGGACTTCGACGAAACTGAAACTTTGAGGCGACCGGTTTGATTGGGGTTTCGTGGGTGGAGGTCAGCATTGATGGTCGAACCGTCCGGTTGTGCTGCCGTGTTCGAGATGCCTATCGGAGTTTCACAACTCGAAGGGGATCGGTTCGAGTTATCAAGTTCTTCAGTTTGTTTTTCGATCCACTCAACCTCATTTCCTCTTCAGTAGAAAATATCCATACAAAAGCGAACGGGGAGCGAGTCATTGTCACATCCTCCCTGCTTTCTTCTTCTTCCTTCTCCTCTTTCTCCTCTTCCGCCGTTCCTTATCCGCGCAACAGTTTTTGACATAGTTTACACACATTTTTGCAGTAGTGTCCACATCTGTGTCTCTCCTCATCTCGCCTACTGTAGCATCGGTCGGAATGTAGGGGCAACAATATGTGAATGTGTGTGTGTGTGTTCTTCATGCGAACCGTCCTCAATTTTCTCGTCATTGGCGACGCCCGAACACCGGCGCGAGAATACATACTAATAGGGTTACACATAGTTACTAGTAAATCATTTCTCCGAAGCTGTTGTCGCGCACAAATCGGTCCGGTATCCCGTTCAGTGGTCACAGAGGAAGGGAACAGAATTGGGATGGTTGGGAAGAAAACAACACAAAAAAAAGAAGCACGACATAAATCGAAATCCTCAAAAATCCGTCACCAAAGTTTGCGGGGATCAGCTCTCTCAATGTTTCCGAGTGATTATTACTATCCCGCTCAAAGTGGGCAGCTGACATCGAACTTGTGAAGCTCATCCAGCTGGAAGAGGGGGTCGCAAATAGAACGGTGGCGGTCACCACACAGTCAGCTTCTTCTCGATCAGCGCCAAGAAGATTTTCAGACAACTGGTTGGTTGCGCAATTATCATTATTGCATATAGGCCCATCAATCTGTGCGCAACGCCTCTTCTCTGAGGATTCTTGTGTGTGTGTTCGATCTTGATATCGGCAATCAACAAGTTGCCCCAGAAGTCGTCGGATGGCATATGTTTGTTTCTTGCTTGTTTGTTATATCCAGTCTTGAATCTGAATCTTGGACGCTTCTTCATCTTCTTCTCCATGTTCGTGTTCTCAAAATTTTCGTGTAGGCGTTCCGAACCCTCGTAAATCATGTGTTCATCAAATTTTGACCCGCGAGAGAAACGGCCTTCACTAATTCGGTTAGTCTCCGCCTTCACTCAAAAAGTAACTTGGGGGGGGGGGGGCGAGTCTTCTTCTTCCGTTTCTCACTTTTCCTTTTTTCTCTGTAGACTACTTATGGTTAGTTATAACTAATCCCCTCGACATGTGTAATTGACCCCCTTTCCCCCCAGCGTTTCTCCCGGCGTTCCTTGATTCTAGCCCCCTAGACGCTTCCAGAACCCGTGCAACAGAGTTCATTCTTGCGCAACCGCTCCGCGCTTCTTCGATTGAATAACAAATCTCGATAAGAACGGTCCGATTAACGGGCGACGGCAGTTAAGTTTTATGGTAGATACGATCGCCGAGAAAGACGACGTACTGGAAATTGGACGGATTCCTCTCTCACGTCACAAGTCTCCTCCCTAATAGTATCACTGACATTTTCAGCGTAATCTGACTTCCGCTACACCTTCCTACATCATGTTTTTGTCTATCAGTAGTTTGCGTACTAGGTCAAACATTCTGAAACTACATAGGTTTAGGCTGATAATTCCACAACAACAACAGATGACACGGGCTGGTACCGAAAAACACAAAAAACTAAACAAAATTTGCATTACTATCTGCTTTTCATGTTTGGCCGGATGCTCGACGTCCGCTACCTCCGTTCCTCCATTTTACTCTTGCACCATGACCTGTAGTAGTCAAGACCTTTCTACAGTAACCCAATAGTTATTAGGTTCTACTAGAATATGTGTCCTACTTGTTACAGTGAGCTTTTCAACTTGAATTCGATAGATGCGAATGACTTTTGGAAACTTTCCGAGTATACTCTTCCTAGCCTCTTATCTCTCGTTCGCCTCACACCCGCGCGCTTTTCCCCGCTTTCCAGCTGACCCAAGATACAGTATGTGTGTATGTACATACAGAACTCAGTGTCGTGGAGAGTGTTCCATCTTTTGCGCATGTCCGTTCCTCCTCATTTCTCCGATCGCACCGTTTTGTTTGTTGTTGTTTTGTGTACCGTTTGAATGAGAGAGAGAGACTGTCTCTAAAATTCAGCACACGGCTCCCCCCCTCATCTATGTGTTCGGTTTTTTCTTTCTCCAATAGTCCTCTGCAAATAAACAAATATACGTCAGTCGTCGAGTCTGATTTCTCGATTTCGCTGATCTTTCGTAGGTTCTCGCCGCGTCTGCATCCCTCTTCTCCTCCCCCCCCAGAGCGACTCCACAACAAAATGCAAAATTTGCCTGTATTTGGGGAGTGGTGTTCCAAATCGGAAGCAAGCCTCCTCAGACGACCGCACTGAGTGCTTCTTGTCCTCGTACCGGATCGCTCGTTCGCTGCACCGACCTCGAATTGCCCATCCTCACCCATCTCTCATCAGTCGCCGACGCGCTTGTGCTCCAATGACTCACGCCGATCGTCGCCAAGTTTTGCTTAGCTCAAAAAGTTTCGGCCAGTTACTACAGTGTTCCATTGAATTCCAGTCCGTTCGCCAAATATTTGCTTATACTCAGGTACACACAACAATAAACAATTTTTGCGAGCTAGAGAGTTCCGTCTTCTCCCCTCCATTTTCCGGATCGGCTTCTCCTATAGGCTCCCCGGTTGGGTTTCACCCCCCTCTTCTCCCAGCCGTTGCATAGTTTCAGCAGCAGCCACACTGGTGTAAGGTACCAAGTCCATTCACTTTCGATTGGAAACATTCACTTACTGAATTACCAGTTCTGCGACAGATTCCTTGTCGTCGAGAGTGTGAAGTCTCGGTCTTCGCCTCGTCTCGAGATATAGCGACACACCTTTACTGGAACCAGCAGAAATAACTAGTGATCAGCATGTTACTACATCTCATTGTCTCTCTTTCGTTCGCCTCAGTACTTGTCGTCTTCCGAATCTCACTTTCGCATTCCCATTTTTTCAGGATGGCCGCCCAGGTGTTACAAAGGAGCATTGTGCCGACCGTAACCTCAATCCCCATCCAACCCTACCCCATATTCTCCAGTTTTACGACAACAACAAAATCAAAAGAAAGTGAGTGTGACCTTTTGAAGCAGGACTGAAAAGTCTAGCACATTTTCAGATCCTAAGAAAGTGTACTATTGTCAGAGATGCCTCAATCATGATACACCTAGGCCTCGGAAAAACCACAAAGTAAGTTTCAACTTAGAAGAAATTTCAACTACTCAGTGGGTTTTCAGTGCGAATGCCCTTACGCTGATTGCAATTGCGCAAAGTGCGGATTGGTGGAGAAGCGGAGGATTCTGAATCTTCAGCTTCAAATCTACAACTCTGAAGGGGATATGGAGAAGAAGGACGACGACGACGACGATAGAAAGTTGAAAGGAGGTAGGTCACCTCTTCTGAATCCCTCCCTCCCTCTTTCATCCAATCTGACGTCTTCTGGTAATTTCTGGTCCCTAGCTGATGTTTCCTTGTGTTTACGCCAAGAAACTGGCGATTGTTTTCCCGGGGATTCTTGCGAAAGAGAGATTGTATTCAGTGTATAACACTCACCCATACTCCAAAATTTTGTTTCGTGGGATGGATAAATGGAAAGAATCGCATGCGGCGTGGAGTGTTTTGGGCAAGAATCACGAGCCTGTGTGAGTCATGACGAGAGTTGTCTGAGAAGCGAAGTTAGTGTGACACTCCGTTCAGTATCCAGATTCTCAGCTATGTTTCTGAATTCGTCACTTCTCAAGCGATCCGGTGGTTTCGAGGTTTCTCACGCAAAAACTCATTTCATTCCATTCTTATCAAGTGTCGTGATTGCTGAGAGCTGTCGAGCGAAACTTGAAACATTGGAGTCCGTCTTTCCAAGAATCCAGACTTTGATCAAAACTTTTTTCAACCAGCCCAGCCCGACCGACCGCGTGTTTCGAAAACTCAATCCGTCGGCCCGTCACCACCCATTCCCCGTTTTCTGGGCGAGTGTTGATACCCTTCTGTTTCCTCTCAAGTATTTTCATTTAATTTGCTCTTTCGTCATGTCTCTTCCCCCCTGCTTCTCGAAATGTTCCGACGACTGAAGCTGATCTTCAGAAGTGAAGAACAAGTGGCTCCTCCTCCTCCTCTTTTCTCTCACTCTAGTAGCTCTTAATCGATGTTTTCACGGCGCCAAAAGTAATTGGCAAACATGTTGAGCAATGTTTCTCCGGCAGACGACGTCGTCGGCGGCGAGTGCGTTTCCTCTTGAAAACAAATAATTTCGAATGCATGAGGTGTCGTCGGAACGCAAATAAGCTTTGCCGCCGAAAAAGTTTCGGCGATCAAAAACAAAATTAGGCTATTCAAGAAGTTTGGACATCCCGTCTCCTTCCGTTCGCTTTTCAGTTGTATGTGCAAAGAGTTACAGTAATCTGTTTTGAATGGCGACGGCGCACAGACATTTCGATGCACACTTGTGTTCTGCTGACCAATTGTGCTGTCTGATACCAGACTTCAGATCTCTGCAAATCCACGTTCACTTCCGCTCTTTCGAAGGCAGCAGTTAGTCTGGCTTTGTTTGAGTCTTACTCAGTTCTCGAGAAGAAGAGGGGGTAGAAAAAAAAAGGAGTCGGCGACAATAATAGTTGCATATGCGAGCCGGAAGACGGAAACAAACAAGTGTCGGGGGGTGGGGTGTGAAACTATATAGTTGATTTGTTCGTCAGACGATGTCGTTGTTTACGACGTGGCACTTTGGCAAAGACCACGAAGACCGCGGCTGCGTGCCGAGCCGGAGTGTTCTTCAATTGGGTCGCGCCGCAGAGAAAGCGAAGACAACAAATACGGACTTGAAAACGGAGTTCAAATTGTTTTGCGGCGGGCCTCGAAACGTTTGGCACTTGACGCGCCGCCGGCGGTCACACCCAAAGCCCGAGCTCTTTTTTTGTGTCGTTAGTCGTCGGAGGGTGGGCAGTAAATAACAACAGTTATTATTACATGTAGAAAACGCCATTTTCGGTGGGCATTGTGTTGAGTAGACGGGATGTGCATTTTCTGTCATCTCAAATTAGTATGGCTGGAAAAAAAGTAATGTTTGTTTGTTTGTTTGTTTGCTGTCCGGCAACTCGATACTAGACGGAACGCTGTCTCTGAAGGCGTGAGCTATTCAGAAGCGCGATTTGAACCTCGTGGAAGATCACGAGACAGTCTTCCTTGGATTTGTTTTGCTGCACTTGTTGTGTTTCCGGGAGTGAGAGGGATGTCTACCGAATGAATCAGCAAGTGGTCAGTTCTAGACATCATTATGAGGAAGGGAAGGGAGCAGTTGAAGGATCTCGATGGCATTTAGAGTTAGACGAAGAATACGGAGACGTTTTTGCATATGTGTTTGCTTGTGTGTATGTGATTCACGGCGAGAACCCGCTGACATCATCCAGAAAGATCCGCGTAATGTTTCACAGTTCACCCGTAAAACCTCAACTAGATGGGCTCTCCTTGGTGGTTAACTTCAAACCAGAATATCTCTGAAACTAGCAGAGTTATGAAAAAGTTGTCAACTACAAAAATGATTAACGTAGAGTTTCCCATGATTTTGTAGTTGACTACTTTTCTGTGACTGTTTTAGCTTCCGAGATATACCCGGTCAAAGTTGAACTTCATAGAATGCTTTTTCTATCAGAGGTTTTCCAGTAAATCCCGCCCTCTCTCTCTCTCTCTCGCCCATTTTTGATCAGATTTCGTTTTGTAGCTGTATAGCTGAAAACGGAGAGTTTCTACAAAAAATTGTTGTTTATCTCCTCTCTCTCTCTCTCGCAACGTTACACACAGATTCTTGCGATTGTTGTTGTTTTCGTAGTTGCATTATCAAATTCTGCGATTCTCTTGTAGTTGCCTCGGATATTTGAGACGGCCTGCTCTGGCGCAACAAAGCTCTACAGTATCCCTTCACACCACTCCTCATACTGACACAAAACGGAAGACAAACGTTTTCCTGTCAGTTCCCCCCCCCCCCCCTTGTTGTAATCAAAATTCATCGTGTGACCGCTCTAATTCGAACTTGTTTATTGTTGTCGAGATATGGTCAGCGATTGACAACTCCGGTGGGACCGCACTAATGTGGGTGCCAGGTACCAAGTTTCTGTTTGGTACCTCTCGGTGTCCGCTTTTCAGAGCATGATGACCCACTTATTCATCCTCTGCTAATTGGGCAATAACATCCCACATGTATTTGCTCTCGATTCCCAAAATGGAACTCGCATGTGTGTGTGTACCTGGTAGCACCATCAGCTACTGACCACAACAATAAATACGAACCAATTCAGTGTATCTGCAAATCCCATCAGCTCTAAGCCATTCTTTCCCCCCCTCCGCATTACTTTTCCTGTCAGCATCTAGAAGGGTAGCGTAATCCGTTGCTTCATCTGAAACAATAACCTAAATGTTTTGTCAGCTTTCGAGTTTCCACTAATCTTTCTCTCTTTCTCACGGATTAAACCTTGACGGGACCATAGAACTGATTTCACTGAACCCTCCGTCTTCGGTTCCATTTCGGGATGTGCTCCGCTCCCCGGTCTACCGTGCTCCCCCAAAGTGCAAGCAATCTTCGAACACGTTTTTGTTTCCAAACAGGGGGGAAAAGAATGACTCGATGGTGCCACCACCACCAACACTTTTCGACTATTGTGAATGACCCCTATTCACATTTCCAGCAAACCTCATAACAAAAGACCCCGGCTCAAACTACCGAACATGAAAAACATGTTTGACAAGTTTTGGTGCCAAATCCGCTTCCTGTGTATACTACTAAACTCAGTTTTTTTTGGACACACACACACACATGTGTGTGCATGTTTCGAAAAACACTTTGGAAACTTGTCAACTTTTTGTGTTCCGTTGCGAGAGCGAGCGCGCGCACGTCTTCTTCTCCGGGAGGGCCCCCGCGCGCGCGCGCGCACGCTCTCGACAAAAACAAATCTGGAACTGAATGCTTTCAAGAATTTCAATATTGTTTGGCGAGAGAAAAACCTAAAAACGTTCCCTTCATAATATGAATAATATAATGATTATAATAAAGTTGGCGGATTGGCTCGCGGGCGGTAGTGAATAAGAAATCCTCAACTTTTCGCTATTCTGGAAAATATTCGGGGGAGACTTGTTGTGAAGGTTGGCGGCATTGTTCGATATTTAACGTGGTGGTGGTGGGGGGGATTGTTCACCCGATATTTTCCACATATTCAGGATTATGAGAAGACAAGACAATGCGAGTTAGAATGTTCGCCACACGGCCGTGTTTTGAACATCTTCCGGAAAGTAACACTCGGTGACGAATGAGAAGAAGTCATATTGTGAAGAGGAGGTGACGTGTCCAGACAATGGATTAAAGTCGCTTGTCTCTAGAATTTCAAACATCTTATCTTCTCGGTCTCCTTCTTCTCGACGATACAGTAGGCGTGCTCATAGGACACGTGGAATTTAGGTCTCTTATCAGTGGACTATAATCCAAAAACATGTGCACATCAAGTATCGCTGTTTTCAACAAGTACCCCCTAATCCTCAAAAGGGCATTCTACAGTATTCGATATGATCTCTCTCAGATTGTCTGTTTTTCCCGGTATTCCCTTCCATATCCACCTGTTTTGACTACCGAAGTGCAATCCGAAGGTGTGTGTGTGTGCGCATGTCTTGCGAGTATTTCAAGATTCGCGGTACCGCAGAGACACAACTCCACACCGTTCCTAATCTTTCTCGGATGTCTCGAAATCCGTGACGGGTCTGCCTCAGAAACTCGCGCTAAGCGTTTGTCTTATCCGGTGGATATTCGTGGATTCTAGTGTTGTGAAAAACGAAACCAAGCGCACAGTCCTCGGCCGGCAACACACATCTTCAGAGTTTCTCCCCGGTGTGCTCGTTGATCGGATTGCTCGAGGGATTGGTGAAACTCTTGCAACTTCTCGTCTGCGGTCTGGATCACGGATAATCTCGGATTCCTTTCTTATACACTCTTCGCGCGTTTCGGTGCCAGCTACGTCGACTCGTTCGGTTTTGTCACTTCGCCTCGCCTCTCTCCTGATTTCCCGAACTTAACCGGGGGGCCGGACACCCGCCGACGTCTTCGTCGTCGTCGTCTTCTGCCACTTCCCGCCCGCCCGCCGGTGTTCTTTTCTCCACCCCTTTTCTCAGCTTCTCCGCGTCCCCCCGGTCTGAATAGCACTAATTCCGAAGAGACTGCCGACAAATAAAGATCAAAACATTCAAAATAGTATAAAGTGGGCGGAGCTATTCGGATATGAGAGCAGCACAAGAAGAGGGAGGAGAAACAGAGCGAGAGACCTCCCCGCGGCGCTATTTCGAAAAACAACCTCCCCGCACACGTTCGTCCGTTCATTGCGAGGAGCTCATTGTGAGGGAAGGGGACCCCTCTTCTTCTTCTTTTTTCCCCCCCACTCTATCTCTCTCTTTCACACTCTTCTTCCGCTTTTTCAACAAACTGTTCGCACTTTGCCACACCTTCAGCATCGTCCGTCCATCTGTAACCATGACCCAGATCGGTCTCTATCCTGCTGCGCTTACCAAGCCCTTCGAGCTGTCCCTGTCGGCCATCAAGTCTGTGTTGGAGCCAGAGAACCCATCCTATTCAAGTACTAACCAACCCCCCCAACCGATTCTCGAAACGTCTCCCAACACTTTATCGTTTTTCAGAGCGAGTTCCCAACTGTCAAAAGTGTGGCCAGCACGGTCGCAAGTCGCGTCTCAAAGGACACAAGAGGTATGTAGCTCACGTGGCCAACTCGTATCGCATTCCCATCATCTTTCAGAAACTGCCCATACCGCGAGTGCAAATGTGCCAAGGTATGTCCAAACCCATTCACCATAGTTTCCACCACCAACAGCGGCAGCACTCCGCTGTCTGTGCTTCCCTCTTTGAATAGAAAACGTGGAAGTGTAATTTGAGAATAGTGTTTTCGTTTCTTTCTGCTCTGAACTGGTAGAAAACACCGTTTGTATGCAGCCATCCCCAAACACTGCACCCTGTCTCTGGCAATTGTTTTGAAACTCGGGCGGGGTTAGTCGAGATGAGGGGAGGGAGAGGGTGGCTCACGAGACTTTGCATAACATGTTTCACTTATTAAAACTAATGAGATGTTTCGCCTTTTCCGTTTTCTGAATGACCTGAAACAACGGTAATGTTGCTCTTTGCACAATCTGCAGCATATTCTCAGTTCTAGAAGGCCCTCCTCTTCTTCTTATTAGCTTCCGAGGGCTTCTCCCGCGAACACGCTTCTAGAAACTTCTGTGTCGAATGTCACAAGACAATCGGAGCTCGCCAAAACAGCGTTACGTTATTGCTCGATGAGACATCGCGCGGCGCCCGAACCCGCCAATTTGGGCCCAGGCAACGGTGTGACGAGTCCAGACACGGAGCGAAGAGAAAAGTGGGGGGAAGAGAGAGAGACTTGAGATTTACGCTGAATTCAATTTCGCAACATGGAATTTTCTCGTCTCCCGACCGACTCAGCGCCGTTCTCGCCGCGCGCCATTCTGTGAAAAACATTTGTCAGCGGCGACGGCGGCGTTGCACGATCATGCTCTGAAATTTCAGCCAGCTCCTTATATGAGTCATTTGAGAGATCTTTGCATCCAGTCCCGTGAAACTCTTAGACATCCCGACGCATGGCGCACGCTATGAGTTCTTCGATCAGAGCAACACAAAAAAAACAGAGAGAAAGAGAGAGAGAGAGAAAGGGAAATGCGAAAATTTGTGGGGGATAGACTGAGGGGAGTGACAAGGGACCGCGACGAAAGTTGCAAACATGTTTTGCTCAGCTGACCCGAGACATTGACAAAAATTGTGCCCGCATGTTAGAGGCTCCTATACAAAATATACGAATCATCATCTTCATTTTTCCGCTCTTCACGCTCATCAGTAAACAAAATAGTCGCCGTGACGCGGCGGCGCCAGCCGGTCGCCTGCTCCAGAATCCCCGTGCACGGCCGTTTCATTACGCACCCCGCGCGCGTTGATTTTGTGTCGAACTCTTATGAACAATTTCCGTGCTAAATTGTTTATCGGTCCGAGGGACGCCTTCTCTTTGCTTCTTCTTCTTCTTCGGAAGGCGTAAAGGATGCAGCGAGAAGTTGACGACTTAAAATAGTCGCAGTCTTCGCGCCAAAAACAACATTTCCTAATAGACATCACGCCATACTGCAAACATCGTCCGGAATTCGGTTAGAAAGGTGCACGACGACGTCGTCGGTTGTCTCGTCGACGGGGATGTACTTCCTGTTCGGTGTTATCGTCTTTCTTCGACAGCCGATATCCAAAAGCAGCTGTCGGGAATTGTCACACATTGTTCATGACTGCTCGGTTCTAAGATCAGATTCATCTGCTTGTTCGAACGTGTGTTTGTGTGTGTGTGTTATCAGCGCTTAATTGGAGCATTTATGTGGAAAGGACCGCCTGAATTACACGAATTCTCGGAACTAGTTGTGGAAGAGTCGAGTAGAGACGGCTCGGGCTTATGAGCTCGAGCTCGTCATCGGCTCTACTCCTGCGCGCCAGTAGCGCGAAAAAAGAAAAACGAGAAGAAAAACAAAAAGGACACGGCGAATTATCCAGAAGGCCATACAAAGAACACCGGCGGCAAATTGTGACACCTCCGGCGCCAGATGTTTTCTACTTTTTTGGACGCGTGGGCGATGAATGCGTGCTCTCGAGTCTTACTACCGTAGTCCGACCACCCATATAAATCCACGACCACTCGAATATTCACGGCTTCATTCAGCCATAGGTTGTGTATGTGTGTATGTGTGACTGGCTCCGCCCAGTCTATGGGTTTCTTATCCTTGAACTCTGGGCTCACGCGCTTCCGCTGCCCCCCGATACGGTAGTTTTGCGTGCGAGCACAACAGCGGAAACATGTTTGATCAGCCTTCACACGGAACATAAACACTTTTGATGTTTTCGACATTGACGGCGGGCGGGCACCCTCGCGATGAGAAACGAGGATTAGATTGTGGGTGACCTCCTCTCGCATGTTCCCTCCTCGTGAGCTCAGAAGTTTTTGGTTGTTTTTCTCTCCGGGACCCTCGGAGTAGTGGGAGAGAGCCGGGGGGTGGTTGAGAGATATTCGGGAGAAGAGAAGAGAAGAGAAGTTGACTTGTCGGCGAGTGTAAAGTCGGGATGAGAAATTGAGGTGCACTTCCTTTCTTAGTTCGTCATTCACACCTTCACGCGACAATCGTTTCAGTGCGCCGTCGTCACCGAACGCCAAAAATTGATGGCCGACCAGATCAAGATTCGTCGTCGTCAGAGAAAAGACACTTTGATGAACTTGACCAGAGAACACATCACCTCGACGATCAATGCGGCGGCCGCGTTATCGGCTAATCCACTCAGCTTGAATCAGCTGAACGCACTTCTTTGTAAGAGGCTCACTAGAATCGCTTCAACTCTCAATTAGGTTTCCTTCCAGACGGCTCCATCAAAACGTCACCGCAGCCGCTGCTCTCGTCGCCGACCTCATCGGACACCTCCTCCTACAGTCCGTCGGTTCAGTTCCCATCGCCACCGCTTCCGATCCTTCTTCCACCGTCTGCCGAGCACTCGCCGAACTCGCTGACTCCAACCATCCCGACCACCATCGCTGTCTCCAGCGCGCCAATCGTCGCACCAGTGGCCGTCAACCCGGCCGGCTTCCCGCCATTCCTCGGACCGCAAGGCCAGGACGCCACCGCTCTGCTCCAATCGCTTCTGGAGCAGTACCACTTCCTTCAGGAGAACTCGAACAACTCGAACTCGTCGAGCCCGTCGAAGGACGACGAGAGCGGCGACGAGGAGTCCGAGTCGCTCAACTCCAACTGCATCATCGACGTCTGCACAGTGTGATGTTCTTCGTGACACAACTCCCCCCATTTTCTTTTGCTGTACAATTCGAGGACTCATTTCTCTTTTCCCGTTTCCCATCTGTCCCACGCTTCTGTCCCTAATTTATCCACGTTTCGACCAACCCTCTCTCTTCCACTATTACCTCGATTGTGATCATCCAGCACCTTGTGATTGCCAACCCCCCACCCCAGACTCCATCTATGTCATCCGATCCAATAATCAACATCTACCTCATGACACACTTATCGTCTCACCTCTGTCCAACCGTTTACCTCCTCGCACGTTCCAATTCCTCACACGTTTATTTTGTCCACCTACCTCCTTCTTTCTCTCGACCTCCCGTTCGTTTTTCTTTCATCCAACCCCCGAACATCTCGTAGATAGAGTACGATCTTCCTCTCCGCGCCCCGTTTACCTCAAAAACCACCCGATTCCAGTCTGTCGCCCTGTGTTTCAGTTCCCACCGCCTCCCGTTCAGCTTGATCCCCCCTTACTATTTATTTGTTCCCACTTCCCCCGTGTCTGTGAATATTTGTCATCAATTTGGCTGATTATGGGAAAATTCGCGAAACATCAAACAGCTTTTTGTTCAGAACCACTCCGCCGGTGTAGTCGATTTTCCCCCCTCCCTCTTCTCGGATTCGAAAATTCAGTTTCCCACATATCATACTCATCATCCTCGTCTTCCTGTCTTCTTCTTAAACCGTAGTACTTATTCTGTTCATTCTGCCAAAATCCGTCACGAATTGTCAGCAGAATGCGTTCCACGTCTTCCCCTTTTTCTTACTTCCCCACCCTTCCCGCAGAGTTCTCCCAGTCTGCTTCCATTCTTTTTTCTGTATGTATGAATGCTGAAAAATAAATTTGTATGATCAGAAACCCCTTCAAAAAACATGAAAGAAGAGGGGGGGGGGGGAATGAAATACTCTTCCTGGAATGAATCGGAAAAATAAAATAAAAAGAAAAGTTCCGCGAAGTCGTCGATGTCGTGTATAATTGCATGTTTGTCCATTGTGACGTGTGACAAACCCAAGAGCCCAGTGATTTTACACACTGACTGACTGGAAGACTGCAATTTCGCATCGAAGATCTTTTGAAAAGGCAGACGCTGCGTCTACTGACCCGGAAACCACAGCTGACTCAGCTTCAGCTTCTGCTTCTTCTTCTTCTGAAAAGTGTTGTGTGCTTCCTCTCCGCGAAACTTTGTCCCAGAGTTGCTATTCGAGGGATCGGAAATTCGAGAAACTCAAAGTGCACCGGACCGCCAATCAGCATTTCCCTTCTCCAGTCTTTTCCCAACCACTTGTTTAGGCCCATGTTGTGTGCGTTTTCCTGGAGGATACACACACACATCTCGGGGACCCACATCGGAAAGAGGAGGGAAAAACCGGAGCAAGTTTATATGTTCGTGTATGAGAGAGGAGAAAAATTCTCGGAAATCTCGCCACTTAATTCTTGTTTTTCGAGACATCGCATACTCCTCTACTTCTCCGTTTCCCTCTCCTTCCTCTCACATACTTATCCATTTACGTCTTCGCAGTTATGTACAATACATTCGGATACATTCGATTGGCGTTCCGTCGGCGGGGCAGGCTCCGCCCACTTCGAGCTATTCCTTGTTGTTTGCAGCCGGCTCTGCCCAGCCGATCTAATCACTATTGCAAGGATTCGTGGACCGACGAGGAAACTATTTTTTTTTTTTGCAAATTTGTTTTTGATCGGCCCGCTGAATGGTCTGAGCTGAGCAGAAAACCGAAGTATGACAAAAATCATTGGGGGGAGAGAAGGGGCGCAACTATGATATGAATCAGAGGAGGGAATTCGGAAGAAAACAAGATGAATATGTCAGGCTTCGGGAGAGTGATTCAGCTATACTTTCTTTCTCAAAGGGGGGGGGGGTTTAAGGATCCTCGGAACTCGAAACGAATCAGAGACCGGAAAGGAAGCGTTGATCGAATCACCGGTGCGAATTTCCCAAAGTGGCGTCACTCGACAATGTGCCAAAAACAGATTGCGTGACGTATTCCTCTTTTATCAAAAACACTATGGTTCATTTTTTCGAGAATGTTCATGAAAGAGCATACAATTCACAAAAGTGCAACCACTTGATGTTTGTGCGGCTGTGGACTGAAAACATGGCCGACTTTCGGAGAAGTTGACTGATGGATATAAACGGACTTGACGGCCGACTGATTGGGTTCGTTTGCAAAAAGTTATATCCTCCTCTCCTCCACGGGTCGTCGTATTAGGCCTACTTTCAGAGTGTTTGTCTGAAACTCGAGGGTTTTTTTTCCAGCGAACGCTTGTCATGCGATCGCCCATGGTAGTAGTTTTGCAAACATCTGTGCGGAATGCGGAATGCGAAATAATGAATGTCTCATAAAAACATCCGAGAATCTCAATTTCCGGTTTGTTCTTCTCTTTCCGCCGCGCGATCCGTAGAAAATGTTCGAGTATAAGAGCTCGAATAATAACAATTAGCATTCGGTGTATGCGTGCTGCGGCGAACGACGTCGTCGCCCGCCCCGCACGATATATTTGTCCATTCATTCGAAATTTCTCAAAACAATTCAACCTTGCTGTTGAAAATTGTGGATGAGTGGGGGGGGGGGGGGGGGGTCGTCGACGCCGAGGAATTATGAACGCTGGAAAAAACAATGACGTCTTCTGGGGATTGTCGAAAATCAGCGAACACTTTCAGTATTTTTAGTTCAAACGGATGTATTCATGTTTGAATGGTGTTTTGGCATGTTGGCCCGCGCCGCGTTCCGTGTATTACAGAATCCCATCAAAAGATATCCGCATGTGTATAATAGGATATCAGACAGGAATACTGGAATTATGCTGACGATTTCGTGTGCTCGTCGGCCTACTTGTGTGTTTGTATGTGTTCGCTGAAAATCGCTTCTTCGAGAGGAGAGAAGGGGGGGGATGATGATGAACGACGGCTAATGCGGAAGCTGTGCGAACGAGGAACGAGCACCAGAGTGATGCTTCCCGAAGAGAAGTGAGATCAACTGTGTCAGAAGTTGTGCGGATGGTGATGATGATGGAGTCGTGAGGGACCTTCCGACGACACTCGCTGAATCTCTGAAAAGTCTGAACTCTGAAACTGCTTCTTCCGGATTGTTTTTGTTTTTCGAGTTCAGGATGTCTTCCAAACTTTTGTCGCGAGGCTCCTCACATGTTTCTCTTTTTTTTTCTCGCCCCAATAATTTTTGTTATCCGCGAATGTTTTTCGTTTAACGTAGGGCGGCGGCAGCAGCAGGCGAACGGAAAACATTGCGAGCATCAGAAGAGCACAAAAACACGAAGACGACGACGATGGCGGGAAATGTTGAGTGACATGGACAGATTGGAGAAACTTTAGGAGAAGGGGGGAGGGAGGAATGTTGAAAACATCCATGTGTTGCTAGAACAGCTGAGCGTCTCAAATAGTACGAGAAACTCGGAGAGAAGGGCTGAAATCGAGTTAGAAGGGGAGAAACGAGCGAGAGAGAGAAGCGTCTGCTGACAATAGAGTCGATGGAACACGAAGAATTTTGAGGATTACTTGAGCAGCCGTCACGAGACAAAAAATACAGCTGTTTCATTATAGTTGTGCAACTTTGAAAGATGTTTTCTCGGCGCGGCGGAGAACAATTGGCAAGGGACTCGAAATGTGTTTTTGCTGAAAAGAAGAAGAAGAAGAGCGAACAATTACATCAATCCGTGTTGAAACAATTGGACGGCGGCGTCCGATGGCGGGGACCTGCAATCTGGAGACGTTCTTCACTTGTTTTCCCGTTTCAAAGTGTTTCAGCTGCCGTTCACTTGTTTTTATTACTTTTCTCGGGGACATGTCAAATGTGAAAATTGTTTTCTCGAAAAAGACAAAAGACTCTCAAGAGAGAGAAAGAGTCTCTCCATTGTCTTCTTCAAATTCCACCCGGCATCTGAAATGTCTGCAAAACGTTTCACGAAACGTTATTCACTACAATGCGATGGGTTCCTTTTTTTGGGGGATTCTCTGAACGCACCGGAAATTGGGAACCCCAAACGTCCCCCGCACCCACACCGTGTGATGATGTTTCTGTTTCGCGGAGGAGCTGGTGCGAACTTCCTACGGTAGCGTCAAAATAGTCATGTTTACCAAATCACTGAACACTTGTCGGCGTGCATTCTGGGAAAGAAATACGAATGTGAAATGAAGGTATGTATTTTCTGTTAACGAACTAATCACCAGTTGGGGGACTGGCCAAGGATCTGTGATCGGGTGTACGTACTCGGTAGGAGGAGGGGGGCTGAAAATTGCATACTTGAAGAACATTCGGCGGAGGGATAATCACACGGAGTGGATGTCTGCGTAAACATGAGAGCACACATTAACTGAAATCGGATTTCGAATGTTTCTGGTGGTTTCGTTGGTCACCAGACAACTCTTGTGTGTCATAACATTCTGATTGAGTGTGTGAGTCACAAAGTTCTGAGCGTTGTTTCGATTCGCCGGCGATCTTTGAGCGGGAAGGAAGTAATGGATGTTATCCGGCTATCAGCTGGAATCTTTTGTCGCCGCGTGTTTTGACATCCAAAATCATATCAACGAAAAGTGGACGGATAAACCACAGTGCACACCGTCCTTTCTTCTCCCACTCGTTGACGGAGTCGTGTGTTTTGGAAGGCTGGAAATATCAGCGATTCTGTCAACTCTCACAACTTCGATTACGTCTCCGAGTGCGCGAGAACTATTCCGATTAGCATGTTTTTCAGCTTTGCGCGCGCACACGCTTTCCACAAAAATATCTATGTTCGAGAATAAATTATTGAGTAGGCGAAAGAGTGAGAGATACACACACTCTTGCGTAATAAGGTGTCAACTACACGTTTCCTTGTTTTTGCCAGCTCTGTTCAATTGTGTCTCCGGAAGATTTCTGATCGGTTTTCGTCGTTGTCGAGTCGGTCGACTAGGAAGTGTTTTCAGGCGTCTTGACGGCATTTGAAGAGGGGGGGGGGGGGGTTGAGTGGAAGTTGATCTGGTGCACCAGCTGACGAGTTTCAGACAAAATTGATGACACGTCGAGATCTGGCTGGAATTGAGGGTTTTTGTGTGTGTGTGTGTATGTGTGTGTGCACAAACACAAGAAAACGTTGAACAAAGTGTGTCTGTGCCGATTGTTCGTCACCACCCGGATCACATGTCACACAACTGTGACATCAGGTTCCAGAAACCTTTTGTCTCTGCTTTTTTCGAGGGATTTCCGTGTTTTCAGTCGTCAGCCGGGGGCCTGCCGATGATTCAGACGATGAATTTGGTTTATCGGAAGCGAATTGTTTTGGTCGGCGGCTTCTACCAATTTCAGAACATTTGAATATGTATTCAATTGCGGCTTCATGTCAAAAACAATGCTGCTCGGCGGCGGCGTCGTTGTGCGCACACACACACACACACACACACACCGCAGTCAGTCGGCCACAATCGAATTTTTGTCGGCGCGGCAACAAAAATTGGGGAGAGAAAGAGACTAGTAATTCCAATTTTCGACGTCCACTTTATATGTATAGTAAGTCGAAAACACGACTACGGTAGAGTTACTCCGAAATTCGCTTACTATTTTGCCTTCCTGGAACAACGTGGTGCATAATAGCGGAAGAGTCATTGAGCAAATTGAAAACATGCCTGAATGCGAATGACAATTGGATGGTGTGAGAAGCGGAACCGACGTTCCGAAGCAAAAAGGGATGTTCGTCTTTGTAGACAACAGGGAGGAACACAAAAATATAGAGGGGGAGGGGGGCTTTCGTGAAAACTGTAATAGAAGAGCATCATAGTGGATGAAGTTTAAACCGGAATAACTCTGAAACTAGGGATGCTATAAGAAAGTTGTCAACTACAGACATGATCAGCGTAAGATTTCCCATCTTTTTTTAGTTGACAACTTTTTCATAACTACTTTAGTTTCGGTGTTATACTCTGTCAAAGTTGAACTTCAGGAGGCACTTAACATTGTAGGGTTTCTTATTATATGCAATAACGTACAAGTTTTGACGTGGCACTACATGAAAGCGCGGAAAACTTCAATTACGTGACCGAGGGTTTCTCCTAATCTCGAAAATCAATTGAAAAGTTATTTTCTAGTGTGACCCTTTCAAAATCTTACCACAAGAAGCGCAACACTCTCTCCGGTTCAAAGATGCAGTCGTCGAGCGGAAGCAAAGAGTCGAAACAGGATTCAAAACGAAAACAAGATTCACGAAGAGCAATGAGAGACTCGAAACGTACAACTAAAACCGAACGCAGCTTGCGATCAGATCACGCGACACGGAAAAAGCATGAGGATATGGACTGGTATCATGGACTGCTTCCGCGAGCTGACATCAATTCGTATGGGAAGTATGCATATTGTCTGGAAATCGGCTATTTCAGACTTTTGGAGAAAGATGGTGACTTTCTCGTCCGAACGTCGCACATCGTCGGACAAGAAACAGCGAAGACGGTTCTCTCGGTGAAGTGGAAAGGGAAGTGCCATCACTGGCAGCTTCAGGAGAAGGAAGATGGTAAAGTCTCCAGGTTTTCAGAAATTTACATGATGGTTCAGGGTCGATCATCATAGAAGATCGGAAGTTCGAGAACGTGTTGGATATGGTGACGATCCTGCGCCTCAAACGACTACCGGTGTCCAGCGCGTGTCCCGCCATTCTGATCAACCCCGTCATGAAGCAAGATTGGGAGCTGCGGCACGATCAGATAGTCCTCGGCAAGATGCTCGGAGAGGGCGCGTTTGGCGGCGTCTACAAGGCCGCCTTCTACTGTAAAGGCGAGAAGAAGATGGTGGCGGTGAAGGTGAACAAGGGCAACGAGAAGATCAGCACGAGGGCTATGATTGAGGACGTGTGCCGGGAAGCGAGAATCATGCGACAGTACCAACATCCCAACGTCGTCTGTTTCTATGGCGTTTGCGTTGAAAAAGTACAGTGTAGCTAGCTAAAGTTTTTCTCTTTGAAATTCATAGACCGTAAATCCCATAGAAGAAGGACTCCCTAGTGATAAACCTCAAACTTTGATATCTCCGTGTTACAAAAAGTGTTCAGCTTTAGGGTGCCCTTCTTCTAAGGAGTTTACAGTGAAAATCTTTCAGGAGCCGATCATGCTGGTGATGGAGCTGGCCAACCAGGGCGCGTTGGATTCTTATCTGAAAGATGACAGTCACAATGTGACATTGCGGGACAAGCTCAAGTACTCGTTCGACGCTTCCAAAGGTCTCGAGTATCTCCATCAAAACGGTTGTATTCATCGTGACGTGGCAGCTCGAAACTTCCTGATGCACAAGAACGTTGTGAAGATCACCGATTTCGGGCTATCCAAGCAACTTTCCGATCTGGCGCACAAGTACAAATTGAAGGACGGCCAGGCGAAACTTCCGATCAGATGGCTTGCTCCCGAAGTGCTGGTCACTGCCACCTACACCTTCAAGTCGGACGTCTACTCGTTCGGAATCCTCCTCTGGGAGATCTTCATGGACGGTGCGACACCGTATCCGGGAATGAAACTCGGCGAAGTTCGGCAGAAAGTCAAACAGGGATTTCGAATGGAGGCGCCCGATCGGATGCCGACGTTCGTGCGAAACATCATGCTCAGCATGTGCTGGCCACAGAGTCCCGAGGATCGTGGGAACATGACCGAGATTCGGCTTTCCATGGAGAGCGTGCTCGACGGAAAGATCTCAGCGAACAATAATCGATCTGTCTACTATCGGAGTTGACCCATTTTTTCACGAACAATAAACTTTTATCATCACAGAGATCTCGATAGTTATTTGTCATAAACTTGATAAGGTGTAAAAGTTGAAGGCTACAGTAGCATGTCATGGACCAGAGCAGTTTAGGCAAAGTAGGTGGTGCGCTCGACGAGATCCGGTTGTGCCGGTTTTTGGGGAAGTTGAGCGAATGTACGATATTTGCAGCTGATTCCCAGGTAGAGGACAGCGACGATGATGCCGTTCATGATGCTTTGGAGTGCCGAAATGACCTGAAAACTTTGAAATGAAAAGAGTTTTGCGAGCGATTTCTAGTTACCGCCAGGGCTCGGAGGCGACTGTAGTACCATGCAGAAGCCATTTGGAACTGGGCAGGGGTGGCGAAGACCGCGTAGCTGAAATAAGCAAGTTCTGAAAAATCTGGAAGGGAGGTGGAGACCGCCATTGGCCGGTAAGTCTGAAAAAAGCCGGTCATCCGCTTGACAAACGCCAGAATGAGCGTCCCAGCCGCCAATGGCGCTTCAAAGTCGGCCATTGGCGCCGCAGTAGCGCCACTGGCGTGATTTCCGACACAAACGCGATTATAATTACCCGGAAATATCCGCCGCGTTTTGGACGCAAAGGAAGCTGACGAACGATGAAAGGACACATGCGCCGCACATGAGTAGGGCGTGCTGAAATTCGCATCAAGTTCAAGTTATGATAGGGGGTATCGAACAGTGAACTTACGAATAAAGATAGAAGCAATTGATGATCAACAGCAAACTTGATGATTCTCTGACCGGCGGACAGGAACAAAATGGAGAGGAACGAGAGCAGAAGCGATAGGATGGAGCACGGGAAGAGCCACAGAGCCAGGCGAGGGTCGATGAGCACTTTCTGAAACTTTCAGTTTCAGTTATTTTCTGAGCAACTATAAAGCTCTTACGTGATCGGGAACGGTGTAGTACAATCGTGAGGAAACGATAAAGTCGAACACCGAAGAGGTCAGACATAGTCCGGCGATTGACCCAATCTGAAACAAAGTTGAGAAAATTTCAGAGAATTTCAGAGAATGAAAACCACTTACGACTAGAATGACATTGCAGATGAAAATCAGGTTCGAGGTGTGCATTTCGTCTGAAATTCGACTGAAAATTGGGTGTCGGAAGCCACGAAAGCCGAGAAAATCACGAGGAAATTTCTTCGTTAAAGTCTAGAATACGTATGGAGGTCTTAAAA
This sequence comes from Caenorhabditis sulstoni, assembly GCA_963966605.1. Lineage (NCBI taxonomy): Eukaryota > Metazoa > Nematoda > Chromadorea > Rhabditida > Rhabditidae > Caenorhabditis > Caenorhabditis sulstoni. The sequence goes on from OZ016479.1 coordinate 660,416, forward strand.
ATCCAATATTTGTTTTCTACTGGCCCGTGCTGTTTTACTATGTTTATTCATAAATATAGATACACAGATACGTGAGACTTTCTTATCAGATGATGCGTCGATTAAAGTTCTAGATCAAATTGAACGTGTCAGCTGGAAGTGAGGGAGGTGGGTGCAGCGGCACAATGAAGACCTAGTGTAGCCATCGTTATTTCGGCTCAACGAAACGAGCCGAAAGTTTGCGCGCGCCGTTACCAGGAGACGGGAATGAGAAAGCATGAGAGCAGCCAGCTCGGCTGCAGCAACGCGCCTTTTTGGTGCTGATCTGTTTAGTGTTGTGTTTGGGGAGAGGAGTGCGAGAAAAGCGGAAAATGATGGCTTCATGGGAGTTGAAACTTCTAGAGCGTTTCACGTTTATGGTAAAACGACGAGTAGGTAAATATATGCGTGAAATGAAAAGTGTTATTAGCCTCCTAATGCTTATCAACTTCCTGAGCTTGATTGGGAGCCGTAGGAGGAAGTGAGTCGACGAATAGTGGAAGGGGGGGGGGGTGTCATAGTGCAAAATAAAAGACTTGTCATAAGCGGGTCGGTGCATAGGTAAATATCGGACGTGACTTCTGTTACCCGGCAAACAATGTACCCGAATCTCTCCGATAGTCACCTGCTCTCTCAAGAGAGATGGTACCGCTCCGACGGGCCTCCCGGCTGGCACTAAACACTGAATGCACTCAACAAACACCGTTCCGTTTGCATAAATACTCTAAAATAGGCATCTGGTAACTTGAAGATTCTATGGGACGACGGCTTTCGAGAAGTGGTTGGGAGGAAGTGGTTCCAAAACAAAACAATGTAATATCGTGTGATCAGATTCATGTCGGAATTCATTCGAACAACGCAAAAGTCATGTTTCGCACATTGAATAGTGTATGTACCCATACATTTGTTATTTACATCATTAGTGTCCAGTTGGCATTGTGATTCAAAAATGCTGCTCCAGGTATTCGATTTCAGTGTCCTCGTTATTCTGGCCCCACTCGCTGATGAACAAGTTGCTCACGTTGTTGTACGTCTCGCGCCATGCCCAGAATGCGGAGAATATCCAGATGGTGAGGGTGAGAATGTGTGTCAGCTGTAGGGAAGAAGTCGTCTCGATGGGGAGGGTGGGATTTTAGAAACGAAAACAACGCTTACCGACTGAACAGACGCCGGTTCGAGCGTCACGACGAAGCTCGTCGAGATGGAGGCGAGCGAAAGAAGGATCCCTACGCAGTTGAACACCGACTCCTGAAAATTCAATGATCATCGTGGAATCGTGGAAGACGGAATGCGTGCTAACTTTTTTAGTGCTCAGACCTAGAAAAATGGTACAGTCAATGAAAATGAATAACTTTCAAAGGGAGTTGGGGGTCTAACTTTTTTACACTGTCTTCTAGAAAATTTGCTTTGTGACAAAAGTTGTGAAGCATTTTAAGATCGTCCGAATTGTCCAAAGAACGTGTGAAAATCTCCATTTTGAAGCAAGTTATGCAAGATTTAGTGGAGCAAGAACTGAAAATTAAAGTACTGTTTCTAAAAACTTGCATAACTTTTTTCACAGTGAAGATTTTCAGATGTTCTTTGTGTCATTTGACTTGTCTGAAAAATTTTTCTGAGCCAGCGCACAGAAAAGGTAGGGTCCGTCTAACTTTCAAGTTCACTTTTGTACAATTTTGGTGAAAAAGCGACTTACCACTTTCAGCCAGTAGAACTTTTGAACTATGAACCAAAGTGAGACGGACGCCGTTCCGATCGCCAGAATATCGTAAATGGCCAGGAGAAAGCTGCTGCCTGAATATTAGAGTCTTTAATTTTCAGATAGAAAATGACCGACTCACCCGAAGTTCTTTGCTGTACATCCCAACAGTAGAGTGATAAGATGAGAAGGATCTGAAGGTTCAACTTTCAGACTCTGTGACCTTGTGACATCACTGAAAACTCACAATAACTGTGACTTTGCAAATCGAGAGTACGTTGAATGGATATACGACAAAGTACTTGTAGAATCTGTTATCTCCTGGCATCACATCCCAATCGGAGCTGAAAAAAGAGAAGGTGTGAGGAGGTATTCGAAAAGTGGGGGGAGACGAAGGCAATTAATGAATGCGAGACAGGAGATGTTATATAGGAAGAGTGGGATGTCGTGGAATGTGCGAAGGAGGAGAAAAAGAAGGAATTGGTCAAATTATTCAGCTCTAAATTGTATACTTGATTCCTTCGTTTTTCTCTTCCTTTCTCGTTTTATAATGAGACGAGAGGGGGGTGAAAGGAAGGAGAAAGCAGAATTTTTGATTATATTTTCCAGTTTTCTTTTTTTTTTCTGCTTTCGAAAAGTCGAACGTTCCGAGTGTACCGATAAGGGGGGTCAGCCTCGGTTACGGTAACTAGGCCAAGTAAATGAATTCGCGGCGCGAACACTGAGATCATTTATGTAGGTTGAGAAAGTGTTTTCCAAGTCACTCTAGAAAATTGCCGGAAGTCGGTGAAGGCGTCGCTCCTTCTCGAAAAGTTCTCAAGTCTCCAAAAAAAATGAGGGGGGAAAAAACTTTTGGGCGGGAGAGGCAGGGCTTACACTGAGAGGAAAAGAGAGAAAAGTGCTTGACAATTTATCATTTGTGGGCAAGCGATGTGACGCTTCTCGACCCTTCACCAGCCGCCCCGCCGACTTTTTTATTGCACAAAAAAAAAGGGATGGGACGAAAGAAGGAGGAGAGGGAGGAGGAGAAAGAAGGAAGGGAGAGGCTGAGAAGGAAGAAGCCGAACATAAAAACTTCCACCTCGAGCCGCTTTTTTTTGTCTTTCACGCTTCTTCCCTCCGCTGCCTCTTCGCCGCCTTTTGTATTGGATTTGAAGACGTCGTGATGGCATTGGGAATGGAATGAATTGGGGTAGTGAGAGAGAGAGAGAGAGAATGGGAATAGGAATGAAATGACTGGCAAGATGAAGACGTGACGTTGTTCTATGGATTCTGGAGGGAGTTGTGAATTGTACACTTTTCATTTTCACATGTGTACGTACATGTATGTACAAGTTTACCTCCGATAGATTATGTACTACCGCTTATCGCGTTCGACCCATCGCGACATTCCGTTTGCGATAAGAATCCATAATCTGTCGATGTCTTGTAAAGAAACCATCACCCGCCACTGGCGTCATTGCGTCGCCAGTGGGTTTCGAATGCGCCATTGGCGCTGTTTTGCCGCCACTGGCCGACTTTGAAGCGCCATTGGCGGTTTTCAAGCAGATGACTGTCCGATGTCCAAGCGGCTACACGCATTTTGGCTACTTGGAATTCGCCAGACTTACCAGCCAATAGCCATTTCTACCCGCCAATGGCGCAAAAATTCCCGAGAAAAAGGAAAAGATGCTCGAAAAAGCACACAGAGCAAATTGGAAATGCAGTCTCATAACCTATTCGCATTGGGCGGCAGAAACTAAGCAATTTTGGAGCGAAAAAAAAGAGAAATGTGAGAGCGAGCAAAATAGAATTGCATTTCCATTTTGGTTTACCACTCGAGACAAGAGCGCGGTTGGTTTGCAAAAATTCCAGGTTGACAATTGGTTCGGTCGAGCGGAAGAACGTCGGGCTCCTTGCCGGCGTGGTGAGAGGCAAAAAGTTGAGGGCAACGAGAAAAAGATAGATGGACGGGGGCGCGAAGGCGATGAAATAAAATTTGGCTGGTGAAAATGGGCGTGGACACGAAATTCTATTTTTTTTTTCCTCTTTGAATGATGACAAGTCTTGCTCCGATGGAAATTGAGTAGGCGAGAAAACAAGCGCTCCCCACAATTTTCTCACTCGTTTTTCACTTTTGGAGCAGTGATTTTGACGTGAGGGACAAGCTTCTAGATAGCACAATTGCGAAATTTTGCTATGAGTATACTTTACTATCAGTTCTAAACACTGAAGAAAAACCACAAAACCACGTGGCATTTTGAGGTCAAGTACTGGAACCCGCCGGCTCGGCCTATGAGAAACTCTTTCGGATCGTCCTAAAGGCTCGGTTCTTCTTCCAGTCGAATTGTACTCTGGAGCAGGAGGGAGAGGGGTGCAAAAACTAAGATTACACTCACAAGGTGCTCGAGAGAGGAGGAGAGTGCGCGTGCCTCAATTACTTCTCCTCAGCATTCATCAAACGTGTGGTGTGGTGAGGTTGGAAAGAAGACGAAAGAAGAGGAATTTACGTGCTCGATTTGGAGTACTCTTGAGGATTCCGACGCCTGCCTTCCAACACCACCGATGAGAGTAAGAGAGAGAGAGAGAGAGAGAGGGGAATAACAAAAGTTCCGCGCGTGCGCTCGCGCGACGATAGAAGCGACGAGGGAAGGAAGGACGATTCGTTGGGCTGCTAGAAGCTGGAGGAAGACGACGACGAACACTGGGGACGACGATGGAGCGTGGAGAGACAAAACAAAACAAAACAAAACGAAAAGGAAAAGCAATGGAAGAGGCGAACAATATGACAAGTTTGTGGATCCGGCCAGGCGACATGCAACAACAAAATAAGGATGTCCGGACTGAAAGAAAGGGAATTTCACGCCATTGGCCGTCAAGTCTGGCAAAATGCGGGTAGCCGCTTGGACATCGGACAGTCATCCGCTTGACATACGCCAATGGCGCTTCTATGTCGGCCAGTGGCGCCAAGATAGCGTCAAAAGCGCTCTAAAAGTCGGCCAGTGGCGCCACAATGCCGCCAATGGCGCTTCAAAGTCGGCCAGTGGCCGCTCAATAGCGCCAATGACGCCTTCGAAGTCGTCTCGAAAAGAAAGAAACGTTTCGAAGCGGGCTTTTCAAAGTGCGCGAGACGCGTCGCAATGTGGCAGCGGCCGGCGATTCAGCTTCCCACAGTTTGTGGATCGATCGGAAAAGCAAAAAGGAAGGAACACATGCAGCTGAATAGAGAAGCAGAGCGCGAGCGACCGGCCGACACAAACAATACAGCGGCTGGTGTTGTGGAAACAAAAATCGCATGCGTTTCGACTCAATAGTGTCCCAAGGGGGGAGAAGCTCTGGTTTCGATCGTCCCATACCGAGCCGAATCGTGACTTCTAAACACAGATTTTCTTCCAAGGAATCAAACTTCCGAACACACTTCCTTGTTTACCAGATCTTGCAAGAGAGATCTTCAAGAAGATCTATCCTAAATCAACCGGTAGCCGCCGGCAAACAGTTCCGTTTTTCATCAGATTACTCCCGTCGCTTCTATTCTCTTCGGTTAGGGAAAATAGCGAAAAACTTCCGTTTTCTGCCTTGTTCCCTCTCCATCTTCTCTCTTTTCCCTTTTCTTTTTACTTTTTTATCACTTTTCCAAAACGGTTTTTGTCGTTTTACTTCTCTCTTCCGCCTTCTCTTTCTCTTTCTCTCTCACTCTCTCTCCACACGAATATCACTTACTTCAGCTGCCGTCGTCTGAATTTCGAGGTCACATCAAGGCGAAAAACTGGCAAACGACGCGGCAGAACACACGAAGAAGTGGAGAGGGTGAGAGAGAAGCAAAACGGTTCCTGGTTGAGTCGATGGCAGCGAAGGAGGCTGTACCGTACTGCGCACTGTCAAGGTATTACACCTCGGGCAGGTATAAAAGGGATGGCTGGCGATGACCAAATCACTTGACTACTCGGTCCAGTCTTTTCAATCAACGTGAGTTTCTCTAGAAAACGCCTGGCGGTTCTGAAAATCGAGGCGGTTTTCAGATGTCGTCTGAGGATCCAAAGCAGATCGCCTACGAGACTGAGTCTCTCCGCAAAGTCGCGTTCTTCGGAATCGCCGTCTCCACCATCGCCACGCTGACCGCCATCGTGGCCGTCCCAATGCTCTACAACTACATGCAGCACGTGCAATCCTCGCTTCAGTCCGAGGTCGAGTTCTGCGCTCACCGCTCCAACGGACTCTGGGATGAGTACCAGAGAGTAAGCGATTACCCGAAACCGTCTCGGATTGTCAAGTTCCGATTTTCAGTTCGAGGGAGTCAGCGGAGTCGCCGGACGAATCAAGCGTGACGCCTACCACCGCTCTTTCGGAGGATCCAGCAGAGCCTCGAAGGTCCGCAGACAGTCGTACGGAGGAGACGCCGCCGTCGGAGGATTCTCGGGATCCGCCGGAGGATCGTGCTGCTCGTGCGGAGTCGGAGTCGCCGGACCACCAGGAGCTCCAGGACAGGACGGAGCCCCAGGAAACGACGGAGCTCCAGGAGCCCCAGGAAACCCGGGACAGGACGCCGCCGAGGACCAGACCGCCGGACCAGACAGCTTCTGCTTCGACTGCCCAGCCGGACCACCAGGACCAGCCGGAGCCCCAGGACAGAAGGGACCATCGGGAGCTCCAGGAGCCCCAGGACAGTCTGGAGGCGCCGCTCTCCCAGGACCACCAGGACCAGCCGGACCACCAGGACCAGCCGGACAGCCAGGATCCAACGGAAACCCAGGAGCCCCAGGAGCCCCAGGACAGGTCGTCGACGTGCCCGGAACCCCAGGACCAGCCGGACCACCAGGACCACCAGGACCAGCCGGAGCCCCAGGACAGCCAGGACAGTCCGGATCCGCTCAGCCAGGACAGCCAGGACCACAGGGAGACGCCGGAGCCCCAGGAGCCCCAGGACAGCCAGGACAGGCCGGAGCCCCAGGAGAGGACGGACAGTCCGGATCCGAGGGAGCCTGCGACCACTGCCCACCACCACGCACCGCCCCAGGATATTAAATGTATCCGAACGGACGATCGATATTCTCTTCCTTACATTATCTTGCTTTATGTCTTCGCAACACCGATTGTGAACTAGTATAACCCCCTGTAGAATAAACCGCTTGCATTCCCAAAAAAAAAACAGCAACGAACTTTGGCGATCTTTGAAACCAAACAGTGAACTATTACAAAACGCTGGCAAGCAAACAGCTAGCAAGAAGTGAAAACGCCCAAGTCACGACTGTTTCGCTGATCTTTCGAATATAACTTCCTACTTGGAAACGGTGGAAGTGGTCAGAAGATCGAAGATCTGTAGTCTGCTGTCACTTTCGTTTCGTGCGGTCACAAAGAGCAGCCACGTTTCCATCATGGTCGGCTGATATTTCAATTTCAGCTGCTACTCGCGAGCCGGGGGAAATTGAAAGCCATGTCGCTTCGTCGAGTCACTTTTCTTCTGCAACATGCTTCTAGCGCTCTGCTTCTTGAATCTGGCACTTTTGGTTTTTGGTCAAAGGCCGATAGAGTCAAATACCCGCAAGACTGGAGTCCTCGACGAAGTTCGAACACCTTCAACTTTAGATTCTAAATGTTTTTTTTCAGATTTACGCCGAGATACCTCATGGCGATAAAGACGGCGTTTACTATTTCATTCTGCTGATGTTCGTCCTCTCAACTGTTGTATCGTCCTTACTCACCGGTGGTTTTCTCATTTTGGCAATCTTACTATGGGGTCACTTCAAGCCGGTTGGGAAGGATTCACGGTTTCCAGAACCAAGGTCACAGGAAGTTTCAGATGAAGTTCTTCTGGCTACTGACACAGCTGACACTGTCCGTGTTTCTCGTCTCGATTCTGAATCTGACCATCAACGTTCCGGCCACTCTATTCTCGCTAATAACCCGAGATTTCGTTCAGTCAGGTGAAATCGAAAGTGTGACTCTTCTGTCACCAACTTTCTGTCTTCTTTCCAGATACTTTTCTCATTGTCTCCTACCTTCTAGACATGTGCCATTACACTATTCTCTTCACTAATTTGGTGATCGCAGTTCAGCGTTTCTTTGTTTTCTTCCTCCGGCGCTTGACGGACAAAGTGTTTGATGTGTAATGCGCGGAAATTTGGAAACTCCCCCGCCGGAATGAAAAAGTTTGTTGTTCAGGCCCGCGATTTACGGATGGCTAACTTCGGTCTACATCTTGTCTGGCCTGATAGTCTTCTTAATGATGAACAACAACTGTAGGTACCAGTACAAGGAAACCGTCAGACACTACGTCCTCTACTGCGAACCCGTGTCCTCGATCGTTGATATGCCCACCCCGGCCGGCATCCAAACAGTAGTTCAAACCCATAATCATCAAAGTTCACAGAAAAAAGCGAAACTTCAGCTAGAGGTACTCCTGCAACTCCTGATACCGGTTCTGATCTTCTGCATCTACATCGCGCTGACCGTCAAGATCCTTATCATGAAGAGGGCGCTACTCAACAAAAACGAAGTTGCAATTTTGAAACAAGCGTTTGCTATCTTTCTGCTATTCCAAGTAAACAACTTGACGTCGGTAAGTTTCCCAAAAACGTCTCAATTTCGCAGATATCTTCTCTCGTCTTTCTCTTCTGCCAAACTTTCACTTTCGATACTGCGACGGCGTTTCTCATCAAACGAGTCATCAATACGGTAATAAATAAGAAAGATTGGTGGCGTGGGAAGCCAATGTTTTTCGGTTTCAAGACAGAAATATTCGCCGGAGCTGCCACACCCTGTTTCTTCTTTTTCACTTCGAAAGACATCAGAAAGTTGATATCGACGAGAGTGTCAACCGTCAGTTCGCAAGGAAGTTCGCAAGTTCAGATGAGGATGCGCACGTTGCGATCAATTTGATCACTTTTTTGAATATTTACAACCATAATTTATTCAATGACAATAAATTAATAACACAACTGGACGAATGGGGATGGGTAAAGCACTGCAATGGGGAGGGAGGGAAGTGTCAAAACTTTTAAGGGAAAAAAGAGAATTGAGCATATCATTCACTAAGTTTTGTATTTAAACAAGAAAAAAACCACAACGAGAAATTGAACCACCGTATTCCGAAAAGAGCACTGAATTTGAGAAGTACCGTGTTTACTCTAATAGAAGGGCATTTGAGTGCGGCAACTTACAATCAATATATCTTGGAAACTAGCAGAGTTAGAAAAAAGTGGTCAACTACAAACATGATTGTCGTAAAGTTTTCCACGTTTTTGTAGTTGACGCCTTTTTCATAACTATTTTAGCTTTCGAGATACACCGTGTCAAAGTTCAGGGGTTGCCCTTATATTGGAGTAAGTACGGTGACTATTAAAAAATGGAAAAGAAAATGGATCACTTTGAAACTTTCCACACAAGTTTCTGACATCTGATGTACTCGGCGAGATGAAGTGTCAGCTGTTCGATCTCGTTCTTATTCATGGAGAATGTGAGCCGCTCTTTCGGCGCCTCTTCGGGATGTGCTCCGGGAGTCAGCGGTCGGATGATGGTCAGCATGAAGTCTTGTTGGAATTGACCGAATGTCGAGAGACTACTGTAGGGGATGGTGCGGAGAACGTCCTGAGACATCGGGCATTTCGAGAAAATCTCCGACGTTTTCCAAAAACTTACAAAGTGCCTTCGATCCAGAATACTGACAGCGTGATCGTTGAGCGATATGTAGATCTTGCGCTCGTTGTCGGTCCTCATCGTGGCTTCGTGAAGATCCGATCCGAAGAGAGGCCACTTGCTGAGCACTTGAAGAATCACACGAACGCACTCCTGCTCGGTCATTCCCACAAGCTCACTCCAGTTTGAAAGTATTTGGAGTCTGGAATGACTTTAACTTTTCTTCCAACTATTTTTGAAGTTCTATAAGTTCTACCTCAAACTCTTGATACACGCCACATCGAGCATCTTGGCCGGGTAGAAGCGCTGACTGATGAACTCGAACTGCTGATCGGAGAGGTGATGAGGTGGCGAGTCGCCGAACGCCATCTGAGCGTACAGAGCAGCCAGACTATCGCAGAGATGGTTGCTCAGCGGAATCCGTCCCCTCACGATCTCCTCCGACGCTCTCCACACCAGAAACTGGCGTTCGATCGGAGTCTCGGTGGACACCAGGTGCGACCAGTAGTGTCGCATTCGAAGCGACAACGCAGCTGTGCAGTCCGCCGAGACCCGACCACGCTGAACGTCCTTCGACCTGGATTCCCAGCTCGAGAGCGCGTCGCACAATTTCTGTTTGCCCTTCAGAAGAAGAAGACTGTGGGTGAGCGGGTCGTCCATGTACAGAGCGTATCCGGAAAGAAGGGCGGGACGCATTCCGAGCTTCAGACACAGCGACGACAAGCATTGCCCGATCTCGGTGGACCCGTCGAACTCCACTATCTGGTACTCGGAGTTTGGAAGTTTCACCGAGATGGAGTGCGGGAACTTGGTGCGAGTCACGTCTCTGGTCAACACGGAAGTCACCTCCAGACGACTCGGTCCTTCCTGCCTTCCGCCGACTCGCAAGCATCGGTCTAACGCGCTCTCGCAGAAGATCGCCATTCGCGTTTCGTCCGACTCGTTCGGAAGATCAGTCCATCTGGCGATGTGACGCTTCAGAAGCCATAGAAGTGAGTATTGTTTTGGAAGGAATAGTGGGATGGTTAGAGCCAGCAGCTTCCATCCTTGAATGCCGAAGGGCATCGTGCCGCTGGTCAGTTTGATGAGTTGCGAGTAGACCTCGTTCCTCAGGTATTCGTGATGGACGGCCGTCGACAGAACGTTCTGCGCCAAGTCGATATGGTAGTTGGCGGCTTGTGCCGTGGTCAGTGGCATTAGGACGGATACGAACAGTTGGCACGCTCTGGCGATTTCTAACGTCTTCTTCCGCTCGCTGGGATCCACAGAGGTCATCGTGTCTTTCGGAATCTCTTCACCCGAAGTAAGAAGAAGATCTTTCCAGAGAGGCGAATCTGAAGCAAATTGGATGGGAGTCAAACTTCTGTTAGTGTTGTTCATACCATTCGCCACGTTTTCCGCCATCATCCGCTGCACAAGGATCTCAAAAGGAGTTCCGCAGAGCGCTGCAGTTCCGCTGGCCGATTTCAAGTAGTACATCCACTTCTCCTTCTCTTCCGAGGTCCGGAGCACCAGATACACGGGATCTTCGTTTGCGATCTGGACACACAGGCTATCGTTGTTGCGTCGCTGATTCGGATGCTCTCTGGTCGTCTCCAACTGCTCGTCACTACTTCCCGAGTATTCTTCGCCGCCGTCGTGCTTCTCGCTGATCTGGGCTCCTTGCAAACACAGAAACCCATTCGGCACCAGGTCATTGGAGTTTTTGAAGAACATTAGCTTCTGATTGACTAGTGCTGCGAATACTTTTTTGGAGTGTCCGCATTTGACACGTGTCAGCCAGCCACTAATGGAAGCATCGATCGGGGTCACTCGGCTTGCCATTTCACGCAGGGTGGTAGCTGAAAACACAGAGTTAGGGGGATAAGGATTTCAGTTCCAATGTACCTTTGATTGCAGCCGAAATGGTGGTGACCCAATCATGAGTGGTCTTCTCGCTCTCGGTCATAAAGTTCATTTTGTCGGTGGAGGTGATCAACTGGAATGCATACGCCGCTCCCTGTTGCTCGATCTTCGCCGCTGATCGGATGTCACTGATGGTGATCTTCGAAATCGGTTCCTCGTCCCGATTCCCGTGCTTCCGGTAGAAGCTGATCTGGCCGTTCCGGAAAACCACGTATCTTCGTTTCAGGGACTTGATTCTACTGTCAGTGAGAAGTGTCCAATAGCCAGCCTTCTCCATGGTCTCTCTCGACGGAATGAGTGAGGTGCGCGAGTTCGGCGTTCCTCCCGAGTATCTCGACGAGGCGTCCGGCGGAAGGTAGTAGTCACTTCCGAGGCACAAGTCCCGAATCGCATAGGCGGTTCCGTCTTCGTAAGAGTTGTGCGATGGCACGCGCGGTGAAGAGTTCCGCGACAGTTTCGACGATTTTCTCGAGCCGGGCGACTCGGTCCTGTTGTTCGAAGAGATTCTGGAGACGTTGGAGACGTGGTACGGCGAGACAGACGGTCCTGTAGACGTGCCTTCCGAATCGGCGCCGTCCACCACTGACAAGCATTTCTCGGCGGCTTCGTAGAGTCGAGACTCCCACTGTCTCGGCTGATGAGACGGCAGCGTCGGCGCGATCTCTTTGTCGACGGATCGGTGTTTCACAATCTCCGAGTAGACCACTTTGTCGTCTTTGATGGCCACGAACTCGTGCAGATTCACGTAGTCCGCATGCTTGTCGTTCTCGTTTTTGCACCCATCCTCTGCTCGGTCGAATGAAGTCTCCTCGATGTCGTACTCGTAGTCCTCCGCGTAAGAGTTCAGACTGTCCCGTTCAGTCTGAAAAAGTTTCCAGTTTCCGAACTCCAACTATAGACAAAAAGACGAGAACCAACCGTTGTCTGATGAATCTTTCTCGGCAACGGCATCGGTCTGGCGTCGTCTTCACAAGGCGAGGATTCCGACGTCGAGGACCCTTGAGACGTGTTCTTCATCATGGTTCGAGCTGGAAAGAAACAAGAGAGAGTGAGCAAAAGAGTGGGCAAGAAGAAGAAAAAAGCCAAGTGGAAACTCACTGCTTTTTCGCTGTACTCTCGGTGTGCATTCGGAAATGCTGACACTCATCTGCTTCCGATCCGCGTCGTCTGACGTCAGACCGCTGTCGTCCGATGTTCGATTCTCGTCACGCAGCACTGGCAGAGTGCCCTGAAAACGAGAAAATGGAAGATGGAAAAGTAGTAGAAGGGGAAGATGGATGATTCCTGACTCACCGTGATACTCCGACTCATCTCCATTTCGGCTTTGATTATCCGCGACTTTTCGGTGAAGCTGCGAAGCATCTGAAGTTGCTTCGTACACCGTAGATTTTGAGTCCGCAGTCGTTCGTTCTGATCCTCGAGCTGTAATAAAGTGGGAGTTTTGGAAAAAAAAAGAAGCAATCGTCGGTGCGAGGGATGAGGAAAGGTGTGCGCCGGGTGTCGGAACGATTAATTATCGGGCAGGTGTCCACTAGTGCCTGCTTTTTGAAACTTTGCCCTGGGAAGAAGAGATAGATAGAGAGAGATTTTTGGGGAAAAAAAGTCCCAGAAAACGGATGATTGGCAAGAAATGTGGTGGCACACAAGGGACGAGGAGGAGGTCTCGTCGTTGTGGAAAGAAGACGGAAAACCATTTGTCAAGATGCCCAAAGTTTAGAGAGACAGGAAGAGAGAGAGAGAGAGAGAGAGAGAGAGAGAGAGAGAGATAGAGAGAGAGAAAGAGCATTGGAAGAAGGACCCCCGTCCCCAATACACACATACAACATTCTCTCTTTATTTTTGCATTTTTGGAAGAAGAAGGATTCTGACATGGATTAGAGGAAGAACGACTGGAATCCCTTTCAATGGAAATATGGTAGGGCGGGGATAAGAGAGAGAAGGAATAAGAAACAGAACAAGAAAGAGAAAAAAGAAAGAAGAAGAAGAAGAAAGAGAGCTTGTTCTTCAATTTTTTTTTTTGGGCGACCGGTATATCCGTGTCATATTCAGACAGATAGGGGGGAGAGTGAGAGGATAGCGAGAAAAAAAATACATAAACACATTTCGGAATGGGTTTTGTTGGACACACACACAGACCGAGGGGGGTGGTCGGAATGGAATTTTTATCTGTTTCTCCCCTCCTTCTCTCATGCGAAACGTCTCGAGAAGACATGAAGATACAGTTTGAGGATCAATTTTATAAAGCCACCCACCCCCTTTTTCACCAAAATGTTGTTTAGCGTGTTTTGTCGTAATTAGTCGGAAGGGTTAGTTTGTTTGTAGTAGAAAAAGAGATGAAGAAGAAAAAGAAGAAGCACAGGATGTGATCCGGGGACGAAATGAGAGCGAGAGCGAGAGAGAGAGAGAAAAAGAAAGAGTCAGGAAGGAAAAGAGGGGGGGAATGGGGAGGTCGTTTCCGAAACAAGCTGCGCGGCATGAAAAATGAAGAAGTGGGTTCGGAATTAGTGAGAGAGAGAGAGGTGGATTTAGGCAAAAACTGAGAGGGGGAGGAAGGGGCCTACTAAAGACGCAAAGAGAACACGGACACAATTTGACAAATTGAATTTCATTGGTGGATTCGGATTCGGCGCGAAATTGGATGCCGTCGTGGCGGCGCGGTGCCTATGTGGCACCCAAACGCCACGAAGAAAAAGTCATAATTAGACAAGGAGTGGAAGGCGTTTGATCACAGATTTGACAGACAGACGACAGGTACAAGGATTTTCGGCCTTTTGGAAGGCCAGTCGACACACAAAAAAAGCTGCAAAGGGGGAGGCGAGCGGTGGGAGTGACTTTTGAAACAATAAATGTTGCCAATTCGTCTCCAGAGATGGATGCGGCTCTTTTTCTCGAAACGACGAAACGAGAGAGAGAAAGAGACCACTCGATTTGAAATGTATAAGAAAACGCAAAAAGTGGCGGTGGGGGGGGGGGGGGGCGATTTTTCAAAATTGCAAAAGCGCAAGCCGAAACTAAAGATGAGGGGGGGGGGGGGCAGATGTGTTGGGATCGAGTTTTGGGAGGCGAGCTCAAGACTGCATAGTAATTGCGAAATTAATGAGAGGAGAAGACGAAGACGAAGACGACGTCGGAAGAATAGGAGTAGTAGAAGATGGATGAACACGGGCTCTTCGCTTCAAAAGTGGTCGGGAGGGAGGAAGGGGGGCGAGCGCGAGATTTAGAGTTGAGAGTAATTGGAGTGAAAGGCGGGGAGAAGTGGGGGGAAATGGAGAGGACTGACATGCACACAACCCTCCGGGTGACACCGGAAACAGATGTTATCGCCTGCCCGATGTGGAACCGCACTCAATTGTGCCACTCAACGTCACTGATAAGAAGGTCTCTTCCGTCCGTTCGTCCTCTCACTAAAGTGTTCAGCTTGAACTCTTATGAACAGAGTTTCAACTTTTGAGCCAGTGTTCTGACGGTTTCATTAAGGCACCGTTAAGGTTCTAAGAGAAGGCCACTGCAAACCCGAATATCTCGGGAACTAGCAGAGTTCTGAGAAAGTTGTCAACTACCGACATGATCACAATGAAATTTCCCATGTTTTTGTAGTTGACAACTTTCTTCTCACTATTTCCAATTTTGAGTTATACCCTGTCAAAGGTTTCAAGGGGTGCCCTTCTTAAAGAGGATTCAAAGAACTATGATGAGTGATTCGCCAGAATTCACTATAAGTTGATCAGATTTCTTCACACTTTTTAAATCATCGGCCATGGATAAGTTGTGAATGTTTCTGCTTATTGGACTTCTCGATCTCATGAAGAGGTGGTGAAGGGAACAAGTTTCTCTCAAGGAGGACTTGCGGACACACGAACGTCTTTTCTTTTCTTTTCTTTTCTTTTCATGATGAAGTCGTCGTGGCGGATGAATGGAATGGAATGGAATGGCAACAAAAATTTGATTAATGAGGCGGAATTCGGTGGGGGGAGGGAACGTATCAATACAAAGTGGTTGGAGAAGAAAACGGAAATAAGAATAGGGGTGGAAAGTGAAAAGTGCAAAGTGCCAAGGCGGCTCGAAAGGGGGGAGGGATGGATGAAGAAAAAGTGGAGCACCTGCTGGTACCGCCCGGGTCAGAGCAGTTCACACCACTCTCTGCCCATTTCACCAGATGTGTGTGTGTATGTGCCAGCCTACTATTTCACTCACAGTTTTATGGGCAAGTTGAGTGTGAGTGTGTGTGTGTGCTGCGCAGCGCCAGAGACCAGTACGACTCGAGGATTCTTTTGAAGACCAAAAAGAGAGAAAGAGAAAGGGAGAAGGAAGGGAAATGAAAATTCGAGAGAAATCTGAGATGATTCGAAAGTGAACACACTTCTGATTGAAGTGGTTGAGAGTGTATGTGGCGGGTCTCACTTCTAGAGTTTCGCGCACTACTCCATTCCTCTCTCGGGGTTCTCCATGCCATAGGACACGACAACGGAGAGGAGAAGCGAAAAACCGTGGAAAAAAAAACTGAGGAGCGGGGGAGATTTGTGACGGCGATAAACTCGGCCGACGTACATGCATTTCGGATAGTAGTTCGGGCATTTCGGTTTCGAATGAATTTCCGAATGGCCGGCAAGTTTGCCACTTTCAAAATGGGGTCCGTATAAAAAGTGAGAGGGGGGGGTACAAAATAAAAATGTGAATTTTATAACCATGACATTCGAAATTCAGAATTACAAACGAGTGAGACACAACTATACGAGGAGTGAATTCTGGATAATCGGGAGGGAGAGGATGATGTACTACTACATACTACTACTGAAAGCTATTACTATTATAAAAGAAAGACACACGGATGTGTGTTGATGACCAGTTAGTTCGTCATCACTCACTCACTCACTCCTCCTCTCATAATGACCGTAATCTCGGGAATCCTGTGGTAACGGAAAGAGTGTGACATAGATGAAACAGGATTTTTGAATGGACAAAAACGATGGCTGATTGTGAGAAGGTGCGCGGGAAGAAGAGACAAAAAAAAAAGAACACAAAAGGTGTCAATGAAGATAAATGGGGTGTCCGAAGGGTTGGGGAGGGCGGAAAAATGTGTGGGTTTTTGAAGGACGTGCCAGGTGGGACGAGGATTCTCGGGCGCCAAAGTTGGAGGATTCAAATTTTGGGGAGAAGAGGAAGAGTAAGACAAAGCGAGAAGTGAAGGAGGGGAATTCGAGAAAATGAAAGATGGAAGAAGAGGGTGTGAGATGCAGTCAAACGAAGACGAGTGGTGGCTGACGTGACGTTCACGAACTCACGTCTTCAGGTCCTTCGGGAATTCGTGAAATTCAGCTCATTATGCATATGTGTTTATGCTTTTGAGCTCCTAACGCTCTGAGCTGAAGCCCTCGTTTGAAGAAGCAAAGAAAAACAGAACAACGAGGCTAACAGACAAAAATTGGAATACGGGACACGACGGATAATAGGCGTCGAACCTGGGTCCCGGATGGAAAAAGTAGAAGACGTCGGGAAAAGACGAAGAAGAAGAAGAAGAAGAAGAAAAGGGCGGAAGGGAGACGTCAAGAAACGTTGGTCCGGGTAACCCGATACCTGCCGCCTTCTACGTGCGTGTACATTGTTTGTATTCGGGTCAGAGTTTGGCTTATGATTTAGGACTCTTGTCGTTGTTGCAGTTTCCTCACTGAACACAAGCTCGCACTTCAAGGCGCAACTTGCAGATTTGAAAAAGGCCGGCCCGCTCTTAAATTGAAATCTCTAGAGCTGGCTCAGACGTCTAGCCATATCAACGAAAAAAATTGAAAAAAAACCAGTTCAGGAATGAGATCGAAAATTTGCGAAAAGAACCCTAAACCTGTAAGAAAAAATGTCAAACGCTTTCAAATTCCAATTTAACGGGAAATAATGAGAAAATTTGCAAAATTTGGTCTTGGCCTTGCCTAACTTTATAAGTTTGACTGTGGGCCTAACGGACCAGATTGGGCCGTGCCTCCCAAAATTGTGCCAAGTTCGGAAAAACGTTTTGGACGTGTTCGAAAATTTGCAAGGTGAAAACCTCATTCGAGAAAAAGAATTCGAGACTTTAAAAACTTCTTTTCCACCGAAAAAATATGCTTGGCCTAGGGCCCTAATCCCTAAACATTCGACTATGAGCCTAACAGACCAGGCCGGAAAATGGCGTTAAAAACCATATTTGAAGGCCGGCCCGAAAATTGCAACTAGTTCAGTTGGCACTGCCACTCCAAAAGTTGACGTGGCACTGAACTACAGTACTACAACCGCACTACTCTCGTCAAACAACTAATTAGCATTTGAATGGATGGGTAGAGCAGCAGATAGAGCAAGAAGAATGGGTGGAAAAAGAGAGAGAGAGAGAATAGCTGATGCAAAAACTACTAATATATCGTCGATTCGCTTGTTGACCACTGCTCTTTCCAGCTACTTCTCGAGTCAACAATATCATCAAAAATGGAAAAGGGAAGGGGGAGGGGAAGTGAAAAAGTGGCATTGTCTCTCGTGTTCCACGAGTCTGTGTGAACGTACTCTACCCAACTGAATATCATTACGGTTTGGCAGAGTGGAAGAGGGCGAAACCCCCCCCCCCCATGATCGTCCTCCAGATGATAATCGGATTGGAATCAAATCACAAACACGCACTCACTTCTTTCATTCTTTTCGTCACCCACAGCCGGATTCGCGACGATTTGGCCAGCAGCTCCTCGTCCTCCGGCGAACGTAGCGGCGACGGACTCGAGTCGCTCATCGCTGAAAAATCGGTTTGGAAGAAGAATTCTAAGAGAGAGAAGGAACAAGAAGAGAAAAGAAAAAGTGAACGAACGCGAAAAAGTGCCAGAGTCCAAGAGTCTTCTGGAGAAGGACGAGATAATTGCTCAAGAGAGGGAGAGAGAGAGAGAGAGAAAGTGCACAAGTGCCCCTTTTTATGCCAGTCAACCGCGAGGGAAAATAACGAAGATCCTCCGACGGAATCGTGGACCCCCGCCACTGGCCGACTTCTGGCGTATGTCAAGCGGATGACTTGCCAGTCTTACCGGCTAATGGCCTGGCGCAAAGTTTCATGAAGAGGAAGCGGAAAACGAAGAATTAGAAGGCGGAAGAAAAGTTATCCCCCCCCCCGCCCGCCGGACATGTAGTGGTAATAAAATACGATGACTGACCGAAAAGTGGAAGAGGGGGGGGGGCCTATGTATTAGCATCAAATTGCGCGATTTTGGTGCAAGCCCCCCCCCCCCCCCCCCGTCCCCGGGCTTCCTCTATTCGGCGCGCAACCCACTTGCATAATTTGTGTCTTCTTGTATCTCGTCGACAAATCTATTGCACCACAACGAGAGCATGTATGTTCTCCCCAACAACTACCAAGAGAAAAGCAAAAAGGAAACGAAGAGAAAAGATTGTGAGTTGCGAGAAGAAGCAGAGAGAATCTCGAACTCCGATGGGAAAACAAATTAATTTATGCGATTAATCGTCGTCGGCCGAAAGTTTCCAAAGTTTCCTCAAAACTCTACCCAAACGAAAGCGACGGATAGAGCGGAAAATGGCGATTCAATCCGAAAAAGAGCTCTTGTTTTCAGTTTCCCATAATCAGATAACGAACAAATTTCCCAACAAAACCCACGGGGGCCTGGGCCAGACTAAACGTTGGCTCTCCTCTTTCCTTTCATTTTTTGCGGGTTCTTTTCTTTTTCTGGCGCCGTAATCTGGAGGAGTATCAAATAGTGGAAGAATGAGAAGATACGTCGTCTCATTGAGCCCATTCTGATGAGCTCTGACCGGACGGCTTATACCAGGAGACGTGGGAGAGGGGAGAGGCAGAAGATGGAAAGAAAACGGACCGGAGGAGGAAGGGAAAGGAGAAGAAGGGGAGGATAGGGGGGGGGGGGACGATGAGCGGCGCACAAGAAATTAATTTCGAGAACCGCAAGCAGTGGAGGCAAGAAGACGAAGCGCCTCGACGTGCGCTTCAGCGGCCGGAAACGAGAGAAGATCATTAACGGAGCAGCGGTTGGGGTGGAGCGGAGACCGGAAGGTTTCGAGAATGAGAATGTTGAGAGAGAGAGAGAAAGAGAGAGAAAGAGAGAGAAAGAGAGAGAGAGAGAGAGAGAGAGAGAGAGAGAGAGAGAGAGAGAGAGAGAGAGAGAGAGAGAGAGAGAGAGAGAGAGAGAGAGAGAGAGAGAGAGAAAGAGATCATTGAAAACTAAAATTTCATGGTTTTCCGGTAGGAAATCGTAGCTTTTCCGATGTTTTCTACCCAAAAATTAACAGTTATACAGGTTTCGCTGGTTATGGGAACTTTTCCTTTTGGAATTAGGAAACTGATACTGAAATTGAAACTATTTACAAGTCTTCAATTCATCAAAAGTCTACGAGAAAGTTGGGATTCAAGCTCATGACTAGTTTGGGAAAAAAAAAATTTTCTCGAGGAATTTTGTAGAATTATTTCACCTCTTTGAAATGAAACCATAGATTTCCATTGAAAACCTACAAAAAACGCGAAAGAGTAGATGAAAATGCAAGAAAACTGTGATTTTTACCAGATTTTGTTAAAAATTAACACATTTCTTGGTAATTCCTAAAATTTACACCAATTATTAAACTCTTTCTCTTTCATTCTAGCTAGAACAAGAAATTTGGCTGAAATTTGCAGTTTTCTCTCAAAAACCTAAGAAGAAAAGCTTGAAAAGTGAGAGTTTAGACTGCGAAAATTTCAGAGAACAGTAATAGAATCGACGACGACGACGACGACTACATCATCTGGCGGGCACAACCGAAACTGATTTGCATAAATGCACTTCAACACCGGTTTTTCAGCCGTGTAGGTCTTCTTTTTCCCTCTTCGTTTTCTCTTTTTTTTCTATTTCTTATTTTCTCCGTCTTTTCCCCCCGCCAAAAACCGGCGCAATTCAATTTTGACCTCAGCTGCCACACAACAAGTGTTTTCCGGAAACTGCGCCGCCCCCGACGGAAAAAGCAACAAAAGTAATGAAAAGCGAAAAAAAACGCTTCTTCTTCTTCTTCTTCTTCTTCGTCTACTTTTTCGAAAAAAAAAAGAAAAGTTGTAACGAGAAATGGGCTCTTCGTGTCAAAATGCGATAAAAAGGCGATGAAGAAGTTCGCGAGTCAAGAAGACAAAGTTAGTATTTTTATTTTGGCTTTCAGTGACAGACACGCAAAGTTCCAAAAGCGCTCCCTTTTCTTCTTATTCTCCTTCTTCACGTCTTCTCATTCAGGGATCAAGACGTCATTTGGGTTGACGTGCGGGGGGAGTCTAGGATTCTGATTCTGAGAGCAAGAGTGAAAGTACAGTAATCCTTTTATGGGACACGTTTGTGTATGGGAAGAAGAAATGAAAAGAAGAGAAAATGATTCGGGTGTGGACCACCCGCGTCGCATTTGAAAAGGCTTCTTCTTCCTCTTCTTCTTCGTCTCTTCTCTCCGTCCGCTAAACGGATTTTCATCTGTGCGCGATTGTGCGGTGCACAAATGGAAGAGAGACGGATGGAATTTGGAAGAGAAAAGGAGGCAACTATAGGTTGGTGCAAATCGTCACCACCACCACCACCACCGCCCGCAAGTCTCGGGATTGACGGCGCAAGGAGGATCCTTGAGATCTCGCTCTTCCGGAAGGAAACCCGATCGTCAACCGAAACGAAAACAATAGGAAAACGGAAGAAACAGTGAGAGAGGCCAAACATAAATATTTAATAGTGTTAATGTGCCAAGGATGACCAAATGGTCTGGAGGAGAAGAGGGGGACAATGTTATCGTGAAGGGCAATTAGTGCACAGAAGGAGGGAAGAACGAGGCGTTTGCGCGGAAAAGAGAACACATGGCGCAAGCATGTGGCCGGAGAGGGGGGATTAGGTGGCAAAACGAGCAGTGCGCGGAAATGAAATGTAACGCACCGTAAACAAGACACGAGCCAAGGCCGACAGAGTTTGCGGTCAGTTTTTAGTAGAAACTCCCCAGTTTTTTCCTGGAAGTTGCCGTTAACCCGTTAACATGTAGAAGGACCCGTGTACTTCTACTTCAAATCAGAATATCTCGGAAACTGGGAGAGTTACAAAAAAGTGGTCAACTACAAACTTGACAAGCATAAAATTTTCCATGTTTTTGTAGTTGACTTATTTTTCGTAACTATTTTAGTTTTCTAGTTATACCCTGTCGAAGTTTAACTTTAGAGGTTAACGGAATTTTTAGCGAAGAAAGTGTACTTCTAATCGTGAAAATCTCGGTTTTCTTATTAAATTTCACTAAAAGTTCAGAATTGTATCTGTTTTACCGTAACGCATAGAAGTTTTTCGTAAATCGACATGGAAACAAAGCTCGTAAATCGACACTAGAAAAAAAATAGAATTTCAAATTCCAAAACTGAAATTTCACTTTCTTGGAGCCCTGATCAGAATCTATGAAGCTCAAAATATTCCGAATCGCAGCTCTCTCGGCCTCATCATTCTAGCCGCCCTCCTCAAGGTTAATTGGATTCAATCTGTGCGCGCTGCTCCATAATTGAATTTGCATAAAATAGAAGACGTCGAAGGCCTTGGAAGTGTTCTAATGAAATTATTTGTGATGATGATGATGGTGGTATATTGAGAATCTATGTATGGGGGGAGAAATGCGGGAGACGAAGAGCGAATTCAAGTCAGGTGGCCTGAAGGCTCTTGAAAGTGACGCCGAGTGCTTTCTTCGCTTCTTGAAAGCTAGACGACGTTCGTCATCGATAGACTTCTGCCCTTCTCGAATTACATCGAGTCCACGCCACTTTTGGCTCGGAGAAGAAGAAGAAGAAGACAAACTGACGTAGGAAGTGGGTATACAAAGTGCTTGATGTGTGTGTGTAAGGGCATAAATACAAAACAGGAAACTTACTAAATGCCGGGTTTATGGGTCGCGGAAGAGCAACCCCCGATTACGCAACAAACAGGGATTAGAGTGAAGAATTGTCGCAACTACTACGAGAGAAAGAGCCTTTGTTTATATCTTTACATGTGGCCATTTTTCAAGAAGAATCCCTTTTAATACAGTTGTTTTTTTGGGTCTTAACGGGAAAAACTACCGTCTACAGTAGCACGGTGCCACGTCACAATGTTTAAAGGCGCGTGCAAACTGTTTTCGCGCGCGGTCTCGCCGCGAAACGATTTTTTTTTCCGCCACCGTTTGATCAATTCTGTTTTGCCAAGTGTTTTCGCAATTCTCTCAGTTTCATGGCGATGAAAACATCAACAATAAATTCGCTTTCTCCGCGTTCAACGCGTTGCGAAAATGCGCGAGAAAAAGTGTCTTCGCAAAAATGTTTTCTTTTTGTTGCGCGCAGCGCCAGGGCGCGTGCGCGCTTCCATTTCTTGCACCTGTCGGATGATATTTTCCACATATTTTCACAAATCAGCCTACTCTTTGCCCGGAATGTCCTCGTTTCTTCCGCGCGCGCGCGCGCGATCGCAAAATCGCCAGTTGTTTTGTTTCGATCTCGATCTCGGACGCAGCGCCCGCGGCGGTGCGCGCACTTTTCGGGCTGTTTTGTAGGCCGCCGCCGCGTGTCGCCTTGCATGATCTCTTTCGCCACTTTTTCGAATTCTGTCCCTTCTTCTCCTCCTTTTCTTACCCGACCCCGTCTCTTGCGCAACAACGCTCTTCACCCCCAAACAATTTCCGTTTACGTCATCTATTTACAGGTAAACGCACCAAAAATGTCGGCAAAAGCTGTCAGCGAACTCTCCGGAAAGGAGGTGAGGCTATCAGGTTTTGACTCGATTCTCAAATTGGAATCTGGTTACAGGTTCTCTACAATTATTTTGATTCCACGGGAATCGTCAGCGCTCCACATGCGTTTCATGTGAAGGCCGGCGACAGTTTTACCGAAGTCGCCGCGAAGTTCGAGTGGCTATCTCGCGACAAAAAGGGAGTCATCAAGCCGGATCAGTTGATCAAGCGTCGCGGAAAGCTCGGACTCGTCAAGATCGGCTCGCCCAGCGAGTTGGCTACCTGGTTCGACGCGACTGCGAACACCTATGTGAAGGTCGGACACACCGAAGGCCGACTGCACACGTTCATCGTCGAACCGTTTTGCGCGCATACCGATGACGATGAGATGTACATCGCGATTTACAGCGAGAGATGTCACGACGTCGTCATGTTCTATGAACACGGCGGTGTCGACATCGGCGACGTCGAGGATAAGGCGAGAGCCATCCGCGTTCCGGTTCATATTGAAGACTGCAAGATGAGCCTCTCGTCGAGAGAAATCGATGTGCTTCTCGGACCGTGCAAAGACAAGGAGATCATCAGAAAGTTTGTCGTTCAGTTGTACGAAGCTTACAAGGAACTTCACTTCACTTACCTCGAGATCAACCCGTTCGTCGTGAAAGACGGCAAGATTCACATTCTCGACCTTGCCGCGAAGCTCGACGAAACCGCAAACTTCTTGTGCTCCGACAAGTGGAAGGGAAGGAACGCTGACGCTCGTGTCGCTCGCTCCATCGAGTTTCCCGCGCCTTTCGGACGCGACCTTACTTCGGAGGAGCAGTTCATCTCGGATATGGACGCGAAAACGGGAGCTTCTCTGAAGCTGACGATCCTCAATCGACAGGGAAGAGTCTGGACTATGGTGGCCGGTGGAGGAGCGTCTGTCGTCTTCACCGACACTGTCTGTGATCTCGGAGGAGCTCACGAACTCGCCAACTACGGAGAGTACTCCGGAGATCCGTCGGAGTCGCAGACCTACGAGTACGCCAAGACGATTCTGTCGGTGATGACAGAGGGAACTCCTCGTCCGGACGGAAAGGTTCTCATCATCGGAGGATCGATCGCCAACTTCACCAACGTTGCCAAAACCTTCGGAGGCATCGTTCGTGCTTTCGAGACTTTTATCGACAAGCTCAAGGAGCATAATGTGTCGATCTACGTGCGTCGTGGAGGTCCGAACTATCAGGAAGGACTGCGACGTGTCAAGGACGCGGCAACCAAGCTCGAGATTCCGATCCACGTTTTCGGACCGGAAACGCACATGACCGCGATTGTCGGAGCTGCGCTCGGGCTGAAGCCGATGCCGACGATTCCGACTGCCCCACAAACCACTGGACATTTCCTGCTGAGCCCGGAGAGAAATGTGAGTTCCGCCTCTATCTGAACAGGATTCTCATGAATCACTTTTAGACTGCTGGAACTGAGCGCCCTCCCGCATCCCCAGCCGTTCTCCCGCAAGAGGTTCCGCTGGTGTCAAGTCCTTTCAAGAACCACCCCGATTATAAGAGTATCTTCAACGAGGACACTAAGGCAATCGTCTGGGGACAACAAGTGAAAGCGATTCAGGGAATGCTCGACTTCGACTACGTGTGCCGCCGACGATCGCCGTCCGTTGTCGCTTCGACGTATCCATTCACTGGCGACAATAAGCAGAAGTACTACTTTGGACAGAAAGAGATTCTCATTCCGGCCTACAAGTCCATGGCCAAAGCGTTCGCCACTCACCCAGATGCCACTGTCATGGTGACGTTCGCTTCGATGCGATCTGTCTTCGAGACGGTTCTCGAGGCTCTCGAGTTCCCGCAGATCAAAGTTATCGCCATCATCGCTGAGGGAGTTCCTGAGAATCAGACCAGAAAACTTCTGAAGGTCGCCGAGGCTAAGGGAGTCACCCTGATCGGACCGGCCACCGTCGGTGGAATCAAGCCGGGATGCTTCAAGATCGGAAACACGGGAGGAATGATGGACAACATCCTCGCTTCGAAGCTCTATCGCCCCGGAAGTGTCGCCTACGTGTCTCGTTCCGGAGGAATGTCCAATGAGCTCAACAACATAATCTCGCAGAACACAAATGGAGTTTACGAAGGAATCGCTATTGGTGGAGATCGTTACCCGGGAACCACCTACACCGATCACGTCTTGAGATATCAGTACGACGATCGTGTCAAGATGATTGTTCTTCTCGGAGAAGTCGGAGGAATCGAAGAGTACCGCATCGTGGAGCTGCTTCAAAAGAAGCAGATCACGAAGCCTCTTATCGCCTGGTGCATTGGAACTTGCGCGGATCACATCACTTCGGAAGTTCAGTTCGGACACGCCGGAGCATCTGCCAACGGACAAGGCGAGACTGCTGCGTGCAAGAACACGGCTCTCCGAACTGCCGGAGCTATCGTTCCCAGCTCTTTCGATGATCTCGGAAACAAGATTCGTCAGACATACGAGGAGCTCGTCCGCATTCATGTCATCGTCCCGTTGCCCGAAGTCCCACCTCCGGCTGTTCCGATGGACTACGCCTGGGCTCGCGAGCTTGGACTCATTCGCAAACCGGCTTCTTTCATGACTTCGATTTGCGACGAGCGTGGAGAAGAGCTAAACTATGCTGGTGTTCCAATCACCAAGGTTCTCGAGTCCGACATGGGAATCGGCGGAGTGCTCGGACTACTGTGGTTCCAGGTGAGATCCCGAAAGCGATACTTTTAGTAGAATACCTTCTCTTTCAGAAGCGTCTCCCACCTCATGCTAACAAGTTCATCGAAATCTGTCTCATGCTCACCGCTGATCACGGACCAGCTGTGTCCGGAGCTCACAACACCATCGTGTGTGCTCGCGCTGGAAAAGACTTGATCTCTTCGCTGACTTCCGGACTCCTCACCATCGGAGACCGCTTCGGAGGAGCTCTCGACGGAGCCGCCCGTCAGTTCTCGGAAGCGTTCGACCAGGGATGGTCCCCGATGCAGTTCGTCGGTGAGATGCGCAAACGCGGAACGCACATCATGGGAATCGGACATCGTGTCAAGAGCGTGAGTGGAGAATCAAGTGATTCAGATATTACGACGCTTTGTTTCAGATCAACAACCCTGACAAGCGTGTCGAGATTCTGAAAAGATTCGCACTGAACAAGAAGGAGTTCGCTCAAGAGACACCGTTGTTCGACTACGCTCTCGAAGTGGAGAAGATCACGACTGCCAAGAAGCCGAACCTGATTTTGAACGTCGACGGCGCCATCGCCATCATCTTTGTCGACATTCTCCGCAACAGCGGCATGTTCACGACGGCCGAGGCCCAGGAGACCATCGAGATAGGCGCGCTCAACGGAATGTTCGTGCTCGGTCGCTCGATCGGATTCATCGGCCACTACCTGGATCAGTCGCGTCTGAAGCAGGGACTCTACCGTCACCCGTGGGACGACATCTCCTACATCATGCCCGAGAGAAACCTTTAAGTTTGCACCGTCTCGCCAACCAACTCACCTCTTTTTATATAATGCACCCAAGTAAGAACATTGAGACAAATTTGAAAAAAAAAAGAGTAATCGAAGCGGTTTGATACAATAAATTATTCAGAATCTAGAAGGGAAGCCATGGTAGGAGGGGGGGGGGGAGGATTGCGGGAAAATGATAGGAAACGAGACGAGGAAGGAGAATGGCACACACACACGGGGGGCCGAGGGAAGTGGCAGATGTTGTGCAACAATAATGGGTAGCCAGTCAGTCAGTCAGTGAAGCGAGAAGCGTGCGCGGAAAGCTGCCAAAATCATCGGAAACGGGACATCTGTCACCCACAGTTACGTCACCCCCGCCGCCACGACGACTCGCAACCATCTAATTAACGGATTTGTGTGTATGTGTGTTAGCGGCACACTGCATCCAACGGAGGAAGGGGATGATCGATGCGGAAGGAAGCGGTGAAACGAGAAACAGAAACATCTAGGACGGTCGCGGGGGGTTTTCATTCATTCGACGGAATCCGCCAGAGATCCGCCACTCAATGGCCAAGGTGCCGCACGTTGGCGGGTTCAAGGGATTTGTGATGACGCCAGGATACCGCCATTGGCCGAAGCAAAACGGTAATTTGGCGGGAATTTAGAAGAAATGCGCTATATTTTTCTATACTGATTCACGAACGTGGATCGCCGGGAGAGGAAGTCATTGAAAGGAAGCGGAAGGTCCGAGAGCATTCCGAGCCCCCTTTCCCATGTTCTCTTGCTCTTGCTCTCCGTCTCCATGACTACACGTTTTATGTATTCCGAGTGCTCACTCACTCGCTCGCTCGCACGCTCTCGCGTTTGGGACCACTTCATCTTCTCGGGAATCGTTTATTATCTCTACTTGACGGCGAAAAAAGAAGGAAACGAGAAGTGTGGGGCGTAGGAGGGGACTTTCTGTCGTCGCAGAACTCGAGAGTAGGAGATGGACCTTTACAAAGTTGAAAAACGGGCGGCAGAAAGTAGCGTCACTACTTGGAGGGAGGAGGATTATTACTTCGGAATGCGAAAACAATAGAGAAATTGACAAAAAACTAGGATAAAAAAGTTAAGACTACAGATTCACAACATTTAAATCGAGAAAAAACCAAGAAGATAGAACAGTGTTTTTTGTCGGTTTAATAGTAGGTCTCGCGCTCGACCCATCCTCCCGGGTATCTTCTGATGAGGAAACGGCGGACCTCGTCGTAGACGAAGATGAGGATCGAGAACGGCAGCGCGCAGAACCACCACGAGAATCTGAAAGAGTGAATCGTTTTGGTTTCTGATTTTCTCTGCTGATTTTTCGAACTCACCTAAGTCCGTACATGCGGAGACCGTTGTCAAGTCCCGGGCAGTAGCACATGAACCAGGCGAGGGCGGTCTCGAAGACGAGTCCGAAGTTGAGGGTCCAGTTGGACATTCCCTGCTGGACGAGCGAGTTGCGGCGAGTCTTGGAAATGATCAGATCGGCCCACTGGACGACGACGATCGAGACGAAGTAGGCGGTCTGGCAGGTGTACTCGAGAATCTTGCGGTTGGCGTAGGTCTGGAAAAATTCGACATTGTGAGGCAGGTTCGGAAGCGCAATGTGATCTTTCTTACCCATTCTTGTCCGTACGAGTCGAGAACGTTGTTGTAGGCGCGCGAGTCCCATTGGGCGCGGAGCTGGTAGAGATCCCACGGCATGAATCCGTTGTCGGCCATGATCCAGAAGTAGGTGAAGAATCCGGCGGACGCCTGGATCATACCGATCTGTCCGTAGGCGAGCGAGATGAGACGTTCGTTGACAAGCTTGTCACGAATCGGGTCACGTGGCTGACGCTTCATAATGTCGGACTCGGCCTCTTCGTAGGCGAGCGAGATGGCGGGCACCATGTCGGTTCCGAGATCGATACAGAGGATGGTGACGGTTCCGAGTGGGAGCGGGATTCCGAACAGAATGTAGGTGAGGAACGGCGAGATCTCCGGAATGTTGGAGGTGAGGGTGTAGGCGATGGACTTCTTGAGGTTATCGAAGATGAGACGTCCCTCTTCGACTCCGACGACGATCGAGGCAAAGTTGTCATCGAGAAGGATCATGTCGGCGGCTTGCTTCGACACATCAGATCCGGCGATACCCATGGCGACTCCGATATCGGCCTTCTTCAAAGCTGGCGAATCGTTGACTCCGTCTCCGGTGACAGCCACGATCTGGCCTTGCTTTTGGAATCCTTCGACGATCATGAGCTTCTGTTGCGGCGAGGTACGGGCGAACACGATTTCAGAGTGGTACTTGATGATCTCGGCGAGCTGATCCTCGGACATCTCACGAAGATCGGATCCGTGGATGACGGCGGCCTTGGCCTCACGTGGGTTGACATCTTCGACTGGGATTCCGCGGCGGATGGCAATATCCTCGACGGTCTCGGTTCCCTCAGAGATGATTCCGACAGACTTGGCGATAGCCTTGGCAGTGATCGGGTGATCTCCGGTAACCATGACGACCTTGATTCCGGCGGAGCGGCACTTGGCGACGGCGTCAGGGACAGCGGCACGTGGCGGGTCGATCATGGACATGAGTCCGACGAATCTCAGGTTCTTGAGCGGGAAGTTGACCTCCTCGACGTCGAACTTGAATCCCTTCGGGAACTTGTCGGCTGGCAGGCTGAAGTCGCAGAAACCGAGCACACGCTCTCCCATTCCTCCGAGCTCAAGGTAGGCGGTGTTGAAGTCTTCGCGAAGCTTCTCGGTCAGCTCGACTTCCTTTCCATTCAAGAAGATGGTGGAGCAGACGTCGAGGATTCTCTCCGGGGCTCCCTTCATCACGAGCAGGTTGTGGTCTCCGTTGTCGTGGATCGACACCTGGTACTTGTTGGTGGAGTTGAACGGAATCTCGGCGATCTTCGGGTGTCTCTCGCGGACGGCGATCACGTTTCCTTGGGTCAGCTCGGTGAACTTGAGAAGGGCGATCTCGGAGGCGTCTCCAGTGCAGTCACGACGAAGAACCGGGGTGTCTTGCTGTCCAGCCTTGAACTCGGCGCGGTTGCAGAGCGAAGCGATGCGGACGAGAGCCTCGAAGCTAGCTCCAGTTCTCTTCTCCTGGCTCGTCTGGGTCTCGGTGGTATCGCACTCGTGGATCGTCTGATCGTACCACATGTGGGCGACAGTCATTCGGTTCTGGGTGAGAGTTCCGGTCTTATCAGAGCAGATGGTCGAGGTGGATCCGAGGGTCTCGACGGCTTCCAAGTTCTTGACCAAGCAGTTCTTGCTGGCCATTCTCTTGGCAGTCAGGGTGAGGCACACGGTGACAGTGGCGATGAGTCCTTCCGGCACGTTGGCGACGATGATTCCGATGAGGAAGACGACAGCGGTCAGCCAGTGGTATCCGAGGATGAAGGCGATGATGAAGAACGAGACTCCAAGGAAGACGGCGACTCCGGTGATGAGATGGATGAAGTGCTCAATCTCGCGGGCGATCGGGGTCATTCCGGTGTCGAGTCCGGAAGCCAAGTGAGCGATTCTTCCCATGACGGTGTTGTCTCCGGTGTAGATGACGATTCCCTTGGCGGTTCCCTCGACGGCGTTAGTCGAGAAGAAAGCGATGTTGCGCGTCTCGAGCGGGTTCTCGTTGGTGCAGTCCGGCGAACGGGATTGCGGCTCGGACTCTCCGGTGAGCGAAGAGTTGTCGACCTTGAATCCGAAAGCGGAGATGACACGGATGTCAGCTGGCACACGATCTCCTCCCTTGACCTCGACGATGTCTCCGACGACAAGATCTTCGGTGCGGACCTGCTGCTTCTGACCGTCACGGTGAACGAGGGCGAACGTCGGCACCATGTTCTTGAACGAGTCCATGATCTTCGACGACTTGCTCTCCTGGTAGTATTGGAAGACTCCGGTGATAACGACGACAGTCATCAGCACGATTCCGAGGTACAAGTTATCCTTCGACGGATACTCCATGGTGAAGTAGTCGACAGAGTAGGCGATGTAACAGAGGATGGCTCCGACCCACAGGAGCATGGCGAAACCTCCGAACAAGTTCTTACAGAACTTGATCCACTCCGGCGTAGTTTCAGGGGGAGACAGAGCATTCGGTCCATTTTTCTGGAGAATCTCGAGCGCCTTGCTGCGGGTCAATCCCTGAAAAGAGAAGAGCGATTATATAAAGTATCACTCAGAGATAGATCGGCGGCCGCAGACTTTTTAATCGTTTCCGCTCTCTATTCAACAAACGCGCATCAAAGAAGAATTAGAAATTGAAAAGAGAGACGATGATAGCAGGCAAACAACAATACATAGGCGCGCTTTCGATGTGATTGATGAAAACTGTCGGCGGAAACATTTGATTGATAGGGTACAGGGACGAAAAGATTCGGATTCTAAAAATAGCAGTTCCTTACCGTTTCGAGATTGGTGCCGAGGCGTGCGACGAGTTCCTCCATCGGGATGGTGTGCTCGTCCATCTTGACCTCCTGCTTGAGGTCATTTAGCTCCTGTTTCTTCTCTTTCTTACCCATCGTGGCCCCTGAAAGAAGGGTTCTTTTAAAATCTTGAATTTATGATGTGAACGAAAGCGCGAGACAATCGTGAGAAAGTTTTCGGAAGGGAGCCAGTGAAAAAGAGAGAGAAATTCGTCACATTTCTGTTTCCGGAGACGAAAAGGGAAATGAAAATGGAAGGGGAAGAGGTGGTGTCTTGTTGTTGCCAACCCAAAAATATATCGTCGCGTCGACGGCGCTTTTTGAGAGCGACACGGTTGAGAGAGAAAGAGGCGGGCCTGGTGGAAATTGAGAGGACGCACACAACAACTGGCCGACCAACAAGTTTCGAAATTGCCAGCGCCTTTGACCTGTTTCAAGGACACACACTCTCTCTCTCTCTCTCCCTCTCTGCGATGACAATCTTTTAAAGTGTACGCGATTTTCGAGAGGAGAACGGACGGCGTCAGTTGGTTCTAAATGCGGGAAGAATGGGAAGTGTTGTCGAAGCAGCCAAACTGCCGATGGAATGGCGACTGATAAGCGAGACACTTGCCACATAATAATCGTTTCGCTGGTTATCGCCGGAAACCACTTCGGTTTTAATGGCGCTCTTACAGCAAAACGCAGTCTTTCTGTGCGTTTGTGTGTTGACAGAATGCATTGAGCTGCCTTTTCTTCAACGGAACTGCGGAGGAGGGCGGGGCGCGGGAGTCTTCTTCGTTTTCGAGCCGCCGCCGCTGCTGCTGGCAACTACACAGACATGCATCGATTGACTGCCGGCGCTGGTAGGCGAAAGCAGAAGAAAAAGAGAGGAGAAGAAGCCTATGCTTCCACACACATACACACTCCCCAGACGTGTGCACACTCGGCTCACTCTAACCAACTGCGTCTCGGTTCGCTCACCTCAGCGAGACGAGCGACTAAAGCCCGGGGTGAGAGGGGAGCGGGCCGGGACGAAACGGAGTGAGAGCGAGCGAGGCAAGAGCGCGGTGAGGGGGAAGCTGAGGGGCAGCGGAAAGGCGTGTACATGTGTGCGATCGAGCGGAGAGAGTGCGAGAGAAAAAGGGGGAGGAAGAGCGGGAGGAAGAGAAAGCTGTGACGTTGATGGACCAAGTAAGAGCATCTGGGACTCGAGTCGGGAGGGGAGCTGGGAATAGTTTTGAAGCAGTTCGTGACGTCACCGGGGGACGGACAAAAACTATTTCATGGAATTTCTTGACGTTCTAGCATGCTCAGTGATCTCTAGTTCGCTAATTTGCAAAATCATATCAGACTGGAAAGAACTGATTAAGCGGTTTAACGCCTCAATTTGACATCGCCAGCGTCGCAAGTTTCCTTGCGATCCCAGCAAAAAAGCTGCAAAACTTTTCTCTTCGAATTTCAAACTGCACAGTGGGTAAACAAGTGGAAGCTTCTTCTTTCTCTTCTCCGAGGAGACGAAATTTGCTGGCCTAAAATAAAGGACGGGGGAAGCTTTCTGCCTTGCTCGTTGTTTATTCAGCAAACACGCGAATCTTACTGCTCGCTTCATCAGTGAATACCGAAAAAAAAATTGTGGGTTTTCGAAAATTTTTAAATGGAAAAAAGAGGAGGCAGGGGGGAGGTGAAAGTGCGTACAGTGGAGGGAATGAGTGACAGAGTGTACTTTGAATGGGCGGTGTGCTGGTGGCGACGACGCGGCGGCGAGGGAAAGCGCAGACAGAGAAGAGAATGAGGGTCGAAACGAGCGGTATGAATGCCGATTGATCAGCCAATGACCGATCAACTGCGGCGGCGGTGTGAAAAGTGTGATTTGAATGCGACCGCTTGAGCTGGGTGACTCACCCGCTTTTAAACAGCCACCGAGGCTTTTATTTTTGATTGAACATAGCAGAACAGGATTTACGGCATTTTGAAAGCCCACAACTATTTCTGCAACGGAAAGAATTCGAAAATCGTGCGGGGAACTGATAAAGAATGAGAAAAATCGATCTGAAATGTTTAGGAAAAAGTGTGAGAAATCAGAGGAATTGAATTCCTCACGAGACCCGCTAGTCAAAATGCGGGTTGCGCCTTTAAAGTATGGTAGTTTACGATTGGAAGGAATTCAAAGAAGGAAGGTTTATTAAATATTTTTTTGCTTGAAATAAGCCCGTTTTCGACAACTAAAGTACAATGTATACAATATTCCGCTCAAGCCGTGATAACCGGACGTTCTTCGGTTTCCATCTCGGATGGCGTGTGGTCCATAAGCAGCGAGCTGCTCGATGCGAGAAGTTTCGCACGCATATACTCAGTGTCATGCAAGTTTCTGCACTCGGGAACCATCTTTTCCATAGTCAAAGGATGGACGGCCGACGCCATAGAGTGCACTTGGCCTATGTTGATCTTCTGGAATTTCGGAAATCTGCTATTTCGACGGGAGGGGGGATGCTTACGAGAAGGACGTTTCTCGCTTCCGGACAGCTTTCCGCTAGTTCATCGAAGTAGCAAAGCGTGGAGCACTCTAGCGTCAGGCACTCTTTCTTCATCTTCGTCTCTTTGCTCGCAGTCTTCTCGACCTTGTGCGCCTGCCGGCACTTGTCCTTGCAAACCGAATCGGCGTCTTCGGCGGCTTTAGAGATGCATGTCAGATGCTCTTGAATGTCTGAAAAAAACCACTTCTTTCATCGCCGAAAATGAGTTTGTTTTTCCTTCCAAAACGTACCCTCCTCATAGTCAATGCAGTGAATTCGATAGAACGTTGTGTACTGATAGAATTTGGTCTGGTCCTCCTGATTGCATTTGCGCGCGCAAAAAGCGCCGTCCTCGAGCAGGTCGCACACTTTTTCGAAATTGTTGAAGACGTAGGAGAAGCTTCGTTGTAGTTTCGCCAGAGGGGTCAGACACTTTGACAGGCACTCGCTCGGTGCATTAGGATCTTTCTCCGCGTGAGCATAGGCTGTAAATCGGTAACAAGACCATGCTGGAAATCTTCTTCTGAAACTTACCAAGTAGGCAAAACGCTCCGAGAAGCAGTGATTTGAGCGACATGTCAAAAGAATCGACCGCAAATGACAGGAATTAGTCCATATGGAGAGGGGGGTTTTGCGGCGACGAAGACAAACGATAAGGCGGCGGGAGACGTACCGCTATTCAGGTCATCCGGGCTTTCTCCCACATCTTCTCCTTTTTCTTCCCCTTCGAACGTCTTCTAACACGCGCTTCGGTTCAATTAAATAAATTCATTCGCATTAAACAAAAACGAAGAGAGGTAAATAGTCAGTTGGCCTCGCAGACGGCGTGGTACTCGTCCAACTCGCAAGTCGCACTGATCCATCGGCCCTTCAGCGGCTGATTCGACGAATCCAAGTAGACACACGAACCGATGTTCGTCACCGGGTAACCTGGATTTTCAAAGTTATCACTGTCACTGGAGCCGGGAAGAGGTCCCCCGTGAACCACTGGAATATCTCGGAAACTAGCAGAGCTATGAAAAAGTTGTCAACTACAAACTTGATAAACGTAAAATTTCCCACATTATTGTAGTTGATAACTTTTTTATAGCTGGACCAGTTTTGAAGATATACCCGGTCAAAGATGAGCCTTTTATTTACGGTACATGCCTGGCAGAAAGTTGGTGTATTCCGCAGCCGAGCCATCATCCCACGTGCACTTTTTGGGATCCTTGTTAACTTTGCAAGTGATTCCGATCCACATTGGAGACGTGATGTTCGAAGAATAATTCAAAATCGCCGTGTTGTCGATCGCATTCTGAATGAAGATGAGATGGGCGTTCAGTTCATTGCACGTCGCTTCCGCTTTATGATGCGTGTATCTTTTCTCAGTTATCTGAAAATTCCAGATTTTCCGAAAATCCAAAAAAACCGTTTCTTACTGTAATACACTTGCTGTTAACCTGGTCGAAACCCACTGGGCAGGCATGAACTTTCAAGTTTAACTCCACCAATATAGTTATGAAAACAAGAACCAAACATTTTCGGGAAATCATCATGACGAGGGCGAAATTGTTATCAGTGCACACTCTCAACACACAGAGACGTAAACTTTTTATTACCGGTTGCGATCTTAAAAATGTGTTCATATTATCATTTAGTATGCTACGAAGTTGGCGCTGAAGCCCGAACCCTGTCCAGAGGCGTCAGTTGTGAATGTGACCAGCATGGAGTTGGAGCTCGACTGGAAGATTTTCGCGTGCGCCGGCCAGGATCCGCTGACTCTTCCGAGTTCCGGACTGCCGAGAAGTGGTCCGTCGTGGATGACGATGTTGTCGCAACACTGCTCGGTGTCGATCTGATTGAAGTCGAGTCGGATGCGGTAACCGCCTGCTGTTGACAAATGGTACATGCAGTTGAGGAAGTTCGGGTAGTAGTTCGGATAGTTTGGAGAGGTGATGAGTCCGGGTGCCACAAGGATGGTCGAGTTGCATCCAGACGGGTTGTTCACATCGGGGGTCACTGTGACCGCCGGTGGTGGTATGGTGACCTGATTGGATGGCTGGAAGTTGGCCTGCCATCGGTACACACCGCCGGTCTGACAGTTCGAGACACATGGACGGAACACCACTTTCATCGTGTTCGTCGTCGAGTTGTACCAGTTGTTGCTCGCCGAGTTGCCCTGGAAGACCACAAGCGGTGTGGTGTCCTCGATGCGACTGTAAACGGAAATCGACGCCTGGCTGTCGAGGTTCATCACAGGAAATTGGATTTGAGCCAGTGAGCCGACCGGGGTGTCGAGAACATAGCTGCACACGTTCGGCTCGCCAAGGTAGCTGTACGGCCAGTTTGGAGAGTAGAACTGAAAAAAAATCGTTGTCTGAAACTCAAAGATTCTCTGAAGCTCACTGTTCCCGAGTTGTCGTAGAACTGCGGCCCGTTACATTGGTTCGGTGTGACAGTCGGTCCTGGAGTGGTCCCACAAACAGATCCGACCTTCCTCTTGCACACAAAGTTCACAGATGTGTCGCATTTGCTGCTGATCCATTTCCCGGCCAAGACAATGTCATCCTTCAGCGCCATACTCCAACAGTTTCCGAGAGCCGCGCTAGAGTACCCAATGTTGGCGTAGTCCCACGAAGAGCCGTCGAGCCACGAGTTTTGGTTCTGGTTATCGGTCATCGCTCCGATTCGGATGTAGCTCGGCACATTGTTCGTGAACAGTGTCTGAATGTAATTGTTCTCCTCGACAGAGTGAATCGACACCAAGTTGGCGCACTCTTGCTGGCAAGCGAACTGGGCTTCCGGCTCGGTGAGCGCCGAAAGTGTCGGATAGTAGCAGTATCCGTTGTACTGGAACGGACAAGTGTCGGTGACCGGAGTGTTGGGGGAAGTCTCGCAGATGTAGTTCAAGTTCATATTGTTGCAGTCACCGCTCAGCCACTTTCCAGCCAACGATCCCGATGTTGGGACGTACACGCAGCTTCCGATATCGACGATGGGATATCCTGAAACTCGATTGCTCATTTTTTTAACTTTCTAAGAACATACCATTGGCGAATCCATTGAAGTTTGCCGCGTTTCCACTCTGATCATCCCACAAGCACGAAGCGGGACTGTTCGATAGAGCGCACTTGATACCGATCCAGAATGGGGTTGTGGACGTTTGTGCGAGCGCCACAAGGGCTCTGTTATCAATGGCGTTAGGGATAGACACCAGATGGCCTCCGTAGGAGCTGCAGTTGGCGGCGGCGTCGGCGTGCTTGGCGACGTCGGTGAACAGCTTCACGCACTTGTTGTTGTTGTTCAAAAGTGTGAATCCCGACGGACAGGTCAGCGTGTCTGCTGACCCCAAAACGAGGAAGGTGGCGACGAGAATCGAGAAGAGCCACATGTTGCCCTGCGGCGAAATGATTACTTTTGGCGCTTTTAAACGAGACTCCCCGCACGCCCACAGGAAAGATTATGTGTCATTTTTATCGACTCGTCGTCTCGCGTTATCAGTTTCGAATGATGTGCACTCCAGAATTGACTTTCGGCTCATATGGCAAAGGGGTACACGAGTTAGGCTGTATACAGTCGTCAGACGAACCGCGCCACTGGCGCTATTGCACCGTCCTTGGCCGACTTCGAAGACGCCACTGGCGGCTGAGGCGCTCATTTTGGCGTATGCCAAGCGTAACTCTGCCATCCTGGAGCAAAATTTCTTCTTCCTGGCCGGAAGTTGAAAGTTTACGCTTGAACAGGTCCCACATAACATAGCACATTTCACTTTTACCTTGCGGTTTCGCATGTTCTCACTCCAATTATTCACTCCATGTATCAAGCTGGCTTTGGCAATATTTATCATCCGCAGTGTGACGGGGTAACGTGTCGTGACATCCCTCGGGATTTGGAGTACAACAATCGGAAGCTGGTACATCATAACCATCAAGGACGGCGGATTAAGAAGAAGAGCGGACGGCTCTTGTTGTTTCGTGGAGTGGAAATTGAAGGGAAGCAAATAAAGAAGCCGAGGATCGGATCGCCAGCCAATAAACGGTACAAGCTAAAAAAAAAACGCAATAGGGCTTTCAGCAGATGTTTGTTTTTTTCAGAATCGAATCCGAATCAGTCAAATTTGATGTTCTGAAGATCCACGACGAGTGTCTTCCATCATTTCCAGCATGGAAGGGGCAAGTCGAAGGTCTGGCTGAAAAACTGAAAGAAGGCGGTCTGGAAAAGACGCTGGAAGAAGCGCGTCTGGTGTGGAAGGACTGGATGAGAGACGCGGCCAAGTCGTATTTGAGCAAAGAGGAAACGAGAACTCCGTACACTGGAAGAGCTCCCTGGAGACATCGAATCGCCGAGAACACCGAGAAAATAAGCGATCAACTGCGTCTGAACACTAAGATCATTTCGACTTTCTTCAAAAAGTACCGAGAGCGGTGTCTGATCGATTGCAGTTTTCTGCTCACTGAGAACGGCAGGAGTGTCGGGGAACTTGAACGGCAGCTTCGCGACTTTGTCAGCGACGTGAAACGGATTCTGAGCTTCGAGTGGCCCATGTCGGTGGCCAATCTGATGTTGGACGAGGGCGCTTCGTGGATTCCACTTTTGGTCACCGCCACGTCGCACACTGTGTTCAACGCAGTCGCCGCCACAATGGCCAGGCTTCTGTATGACGTCATCATGGAGAATATCCATCGGATGAAGACGTTCTTCGATGTGGACGATAGGGCGAGATTGATTGTGATTCTGGTGGAAGGCGAAGAGGAGTTTGACTATTGGCAGAAAATCAATATTCTTCTCGATCTGTGCAAAAGTGTGTGGTTTTGTTTTGGCGGGTGGCTGGCCGATGTCAGGCGGCTACCCGCCATATGCCTGGCCATCAACCCCATCAATATTCACTCGTATTTCAGTTCCCCGCGTCGATCACAAAATCTATCCGAAAATGTTCACCGAAGCGTGGATCGACGTCAGAAGTTGGTTCGACTCGCAGAGCATTGTGTTCAAACCGCTTCCGCAACCTTTCGAGCCAGTTATGCGGCGGATTTCGAGAGTTGAGGAGATGTTGGCCGAATTCGAGTCGAATCGCGATGACGTTGAGTTTTGGGAGACGATTGCCAAAGAGGTGCTCGACATTCGAGAGCAGATAATGATGAAGCAAACGAGGTCTCTGAAAGGGTTCATAATCTATGATAGTAGTGGAATCAAGAAGAGATCACTTGCCAGAATTTCGGAGCTGGAAGAGAGGACCAAGTCGCTGATCTTGACCCATTTAGCCGAGAAGAACAACGGGATTCGAGCAGTTTTCTCGGTGTGCTCCGCAAAACTGTTTCGGAATGACGTCCTCGTCCAGTTGCGCAACATCGAAGAAGTTCAGAACGAGCTTCCGAACATCAAGCAGAAAATCGGTGTGGTCGGAAGCGCCTACAAAGTTTACATGGAATATTTCACGATGCCCGACTACGATATCCGCCAGTACTACGAGATTTCGAGGTTGGGAATGAAGCTGGAGCAACTGGTGAACTTTGTCTGGGATCGAATCAACCACGAGAGGCAATGGATCACGAAACAAGTGTCGGAGCAGACGTCGAAAAACTATTACGAGTGTGAAATGATCGAGAAAGAGTGGCTGGATTGTCTGAAGAAGTATCGCAGCTCGGTGCGGATCAACGAGGTTCAGAAGGTGCAGATCAAAATGGTCAACTTGGAAGAGCGGAGTGCGGTGCTGAAACAGAAAGACGAGGTGGGATAAGAAGAGTCAGATGGGGGTGGAACTTGTGAACTTCAGAAGTTGATCGGACAAAGATCGCTGCTCGGCTTGCCATCCTCTCCGATCGATTGCACTCGTATCGCCAAAGTGTGCGAGTTCTTCTCCAAACTGTCAACTTTACATTTCAAAACTTTGTTACATCACGAATCGTGTTTGAGAAGTAAGTTTTGAAAACAATCCTATCTACCCTGAACCATAGGTCGTCCTTTAACTTTGGCGGTTTACGGTATCTTCAACTTCCCCTTTACAGTGAGAATCTCTGACGTGGATCACAACGTTCTGGTCGCTGAAACCGAACGTCTTCAAGCGGAGAAGAATGATTTGTCGGAGAGAGCAGCGATCATGAATGTACAGTAAGACTCCAAACCTTGAATGTTTGAATAGTTTCAGGAGCACATGACGACTTCTAACGGCGCGTTGGCCAAGATCCAGAACGTGCTCGAAGAGTTCGAGAAGCTTCTTCCGGTCCTCGGAGCCATTTCCTGTCAGGCGATGAAGGATCGTCACTGGCAACAGATACTTCAGGGCACTGAGACAAGTGTGAAAGTCGAAGGGAATCCGCTTGTCAGCGAGCTTCTTGAGATGAACTTTATCGAGAAGGCCGACAAGTTTGAGCAGGTGAGCCAACCATTTTCGGATCCTTTTTCTGCAATTCCGATTCTGTCAGGTTGGCGCTCAAGCTGAAAAGGAGAGAATATTGGAGACTTCGATCGATAAAATGAGGGAGCAGTGGAAGACGGCCACTTTCGTGACCCATCATGCTGGGGAGCTTCTGACCACCGAGCTGAATGTCCAAATGCAAGCTCACCTGGCACGGAGCCAGACGATTCTCTCCTCACCGCACGCCTTCTCAATTCTCGACCACATCAAACATTGGCTTGACACTCTTCTGAATCTGAACACTTTTGTGCAGCTTTATAAGCAGTGTGACGTCCGGTGGAAGAAGATTGAAGGCGTGTTCTCCACCGAAGACATTGCGTATCAGATGCCTCACGAATTCAGAACTTTTAAGAAGATCTCACTTCGATGGCTCCACATCAATAATCAGATTGTAGGCGTGACGTCGAAGTTCAGAAGAGTCGTTGTTTTTGATTTTGATTGCAGACCGAAGAACGGCCGATTCTAGAGCAGATGGATTTGGTGCAACAGCTGAACATCGAGCTCTCCGAGCTGGAAGTGCTGTTCGGTAGAATGGAGAACGGCTTTCACGCCTACCTCCGCAAAAAGCGCGCCGTCTTCCCACGGCTCTTTGCTCTTTCCGACGAGCTCGTGCTCTCGCTGATCTGCGACAGTCGCGAGCCGGCCAACTGCAAATCATACGTTCCGCTCCTCTTCCCCGCGCTCACCACTTTCGATCAGAACACTAAAATGGAGATCGTGTCGGTGTCGACGAGTGTCGAAACGATCGCGCTGGTGAAGCCGGTGAATGTGAACTTGTCGAAGCGACACGTGGAAAAGTGGATGCACGAGTTGGACGCGCAGATCAAACACACTCTGAAAACACGAATCAGGCAGTTGGTGGAGAAGATGAACTACAAACTGAGCCCAGTGGAGACGGTGCTCGGCGAGCCCGTGCAGGTGGCCGTGGTGTATTTGAAGATCGCGTTCACGTGGCAAATGGAGAACAGTATGAAGCAGAGCTCAATGTCGGCAAGTCTAGAACTCTAAATTTCGAAGGTTTTCACGAGAATTCCTCGCAGATTCTCGCCAGTGAGCTCAAAATCTGTCTACGAGAATGTCAACACGCAATGATCCATAAACAGTCGCGGAGAGAGTTTCTGCCGCCGTTGTACCACATTTACAAGGCGGCTAGCAATTTGGTGAACAAGTTTATTAGCGAGCAGGTCATCTTCCTCGACGACTACAGATGGACATCTCAAGTAGGCCGAATTACAGTAACAAATTCGAACTTTGTAAATGGTTCCAGCTTCGGTACTACTGGCACATGGAGAACGTGTTCATCCGCGTGGGTACCGTGTCCACAAGATACGACTATGAAGTTCAGGGAACGGAACATTTGATCGATTACCGACTAGTGGATGAAGCGGTCAAGTGAGTTTGTGATCAACCTTTGACCTACTTTGAACTCTTCAACTCCTCCTCACTCCTCCCAAGCGCTTGAATTTCCATCCGGAATATCTGCGAAACTAGCGAAGTTATGAAAAATTTGTCAACTACAAAAATGATCAGCATAATATTTCCCATCTTTTCTTAGTTGACAACTTTTTTCAAACTATTTCAGTTTTGAAGATATACGCTATCAACGTTGAAACTGCAAAGGGAGCCCTTGGGTTTACGGGTAGCTTAATAATCTCTAACTCCTGCCAACCATAATAAGGCTTACGGTACCTACTTTGTAGGCACCTGATTTACATGAACCACTTCGGTTTCAACGGCAAACTCCCGAAACTCGACGTTCACGTGGCTCGACAGATAGCAGGAGTCTTCGGCAGACCGTTCGCGATATGTGATGCGGAGCAGGAACTGGACTGTAAGATGCTCCTGGAAGGGGCTCTTCTCTTCGGAGCGATCGTCTACATGCAAGGAGAAGCTGCAATAGAGCTGGGAAAAAGAACCGAGAGAGACGTGTTCACCTGTCAGAATCTGACGAATCTCAAATACCATTTTGAATCAGAGATCACACTCAACACTTCGTTCATGTTCCTTCTGTAAGCTGATTTTCATCCATTTCCATTAAACTGTAAACACCTGAAGAATTCTAGACCCACAGCGTTCCGAACAGCAAGAGACATGCGTATGGACGGAGCATCGTACTACAAAACAATCGATGAGTCCTTTTCACTGAATAGCATTCCACATCGAGAGAAGAAACTTCAAAAGTTCCAAGCGATCACCGAGTTCGAGCATTATTCCGGGAAACCGAATCTCTGGAGAAACTACCTGGAAGCCACTGTTCTGAAAACTATCGACAGTGAAATTTCGGAGCAAGATCAACCCATTGAGCAAATCATATTCAATCAGTTCAATGTGTCCTTATCGAAAAAGGTTCGCACAAAACATTTTCAATGTTCCTCACTGTTCCAATTTCAGCACAAAAAGTTTCTCGAGCATCTCCTCCATGTGGTTCCCACGAGGCCTAAGAAAGTGCCAACTCCGTCGGAGATTCCCAAAACTTCTGAAATACCACGGCCTCCAATTGACAGTGATCCAAAGTACATAAGAGAAAAAACCGATCAACTTTGCGCTCTACTGGACAGCCATCGAGTCGTGGTAGTGTGCGGATTGAGTCTGACCGGAAAGTCGAGAATCATCGCGAAAGCTGCGAAACAGAAGGCAGCCGATTTGCAAATCGAGTTTGGACTCTGGAATGAGATACAAGCTCACGGTGAAACGGTGAGAAGGGTTTCTAGGCCGTGGCCGAGGTTTCACAAACGTTTTTCAAACTTTCGCGCCGAGTCCAGTGGAGCGCGGTTTGTACCCTAACCAAAAACACTTCTTGACAGTTGAAAAACATGCGACGACTGAACAAGTGGATTGTGATTGATGGGGTCATGGATCTGAAAACGAAGCAGTGGTTTCATAGGCTGGGAAATGAGAATACGGTAGTTTCAAGTTCCAACCTTCCCCTTCACCTTTTCGTTCGATTCAGTTGTTTCCCTGGAGAGAGCTCCCGATAATTGCGCCGTGCGAAAAAGTGATTGTGGAGACAGACACTTTAAGCTCGGAACTCGAATCACTTCCAACAATCTATCTGGATAATAACGACGACGCTTTCTATGATTCGAATCTGGAAGCTTCGGAGCAACAACGAATCGACGAGGTCATGAGCTATTACGCAGAGTTTAAGTATAAGAGAATGGAAGTTGCGAGGAAGGTCGAGATGTTGAAGTGAGCTTTAGAACAGTTTAGGGTTTTAACGAATTCAGATTCCTTTTCAGGGCATCATTAACAGTTTACAATGAAAAAGTCTTCGAGCACATTCTTGCCACGTCACTTCTCACTTTCATACCATTACAACAGCTTTTGGGATTTCTGTTCAAATCTGTAATTTGTCTAGTGAAGTCATTGCGTAACTTCACGAAATCGTGTTTCAGGAAGCGTCATTGCTGGAATTCCAGAAAAGAGTTCCATATTCCGACGGTTGGTACAGTTACAAAGACGCCATGGACACGCCGCCCGCCCACTTCTACATGATCCACTCGATCAGTCTGGTCCTCCACTCCAACTTCATACCACTTCTTGTCTCTCCGCCGTGTCAGGAGTTTGTCGGATTTCTGAGACGACTTCAGTTCGAACTCGACTCACTGGGATGGCACGCGATCACAATGTCGATCGATGCGAACATGACGATCGACGAGCTGAAAGAGTTTGTGGAGAACTGCTCGATCATGTTGTGGGTTGCGAACATCGGAAAGGTTTCGGATACAGTTTTCGAAAGTTTAGCGGTGGTCACGAGGTCACCGAAATCGACGAAGAGCAGCAAGAGGGTGTCAACTTTTTCTTGGTCCGGGGAATCGAAAACGCTTCGATGGAAGTGATCGACTGGATGAGAAACAAACTTGAACGGAAACAGATCATGGTCAGTCACCTATTCTCTGTAAGAATCAACTTGAGAGTTCAGAAAATGGTATTCGTCACGCCGTATACGGTGGAAGCATTCCATTCGCGCATCCAAAGATTCCTCTTCCAAATCAACTGGACAGAGATCAATGGACAAGCTGTCCTGACCACTTTCCCACTTTCCAACTACAACACGATCATTCACAGCCTAACCAAAGACATCAAATCCAAGGAGGTGATCGATTCGATTCGGAATCAGCTCGTCGACGGCTTACTGGATGCCAAGCTGCTCAGTTTGTATGAAAAAGTCGGCGAGCTGCAAACATCGAGCAAGTATGGTCTAGTGAGTGGAAAATCGTTCGTGGACCCAGTTGAACTGTGCTCGATTTATAGAAAGTGAGTTGTTCGGTTTTCATTTTTCATAACAAGGTATTTTTTTCAATTTTGAAGATCAATAGAAGAGATGGAGAATCGGGAGAAAAGGATTCGAAGGGATCCGATTCGTGTCTCGCCGTCCGACTCGAGAAACATTAATTTGATAGAGAAGGTGATCAGAGCGAACTATGGAAGCTTGGTCATTGTTGGAAATGACGGCTCGAAGTCGATGGATGCTCTGACCATTTGCACCGAGTTGAACAAACAGGCCCTCTTCACGAACAACGGCGTGAAAACCGCGAAAGATTGGAAGGAAATGATGGAGAAGGTGTTGAGGGACTGTTTGATAGATGGAAAAGAAACGGTGCTCGGAGTGAGACTGGATTCGGAAGATCGCACGACGACAGAGTCGATTCTGGTGGATGTCACTTGCGTCTGTTGCTTTCAAATGATTCCGCCGAGGTACTTGTCGAGACTGATGCTATCGGAGTTTGGAGAAAAGCACACTCTCGAGGGGAAAGGGATCTGGGAGATGCTGGAGACCAAGCTGGCCGCTCTGAAAGTGGTTGTTCTACTGAAACCGTCCGACTTCTCGTGGTTCATGAACTGTCATCGGATGCTTCTCTCGATGCTCGTTCTCTGTTGGTGGAAGGATCCTTCGAAGTTCGAGCAGGAGCAAGAGATGTACGAAGAGATGCACAGCACCGAATTCCTGTCCAAAGTTCAAATCGAGCAAATCACAAAAGTGATCGACGAGCTCGTGAGTCTGAAAATGATCGGCACGAGAGCGGATAAACTGCGGATTCTATCCACGATCATCAAGCTCGCCAGGAAGAGAAAAGAAGAAGTGAAGAAGACCATGGCGAAATATGAAAAAGGAATGGAGAAGATGAAGCGAGCCGAGGAGCAGGTCGCCGGGTTGCAAGGCGAACTTCTCCGACTGCAACCGCAGTTAGTGAGGACTTCGATTGAAACGA
The DNA here is from genome assembly GCA_963966605.1 of Caenorhabditis sulstoni. Taxonomy (NCBI): domain Eukaryota; kingdom Metazoa; phylum Nematoda; class Chromadorea; order Rhabditida; family Rhabditidae; genus Caenorhabditis; species Caenorhabditis sulstoni. Next base: position 705,362 of record OZ016479.1, read on the forward strand.
GGTTGGCTCAAAACTACAGTAACCCTCATGGCACTCAAATTTACAGTATGCTCATGAGTACCATCGAGAAAGAGACTATCGACGTCGAAAACGCGCGAGAAGTTGTGGCTGCCAATGAGTTTAAGGCGAATGAGGCGGCGACGAAGGCGCAGTCGTTGAAGGTATGTACTTCGCGCTCCATTGGACTTGGCGCAAATTTTGAAAATCGGTTGGTTGTTTGCCGACGACAAAAACTTTGTTCATGGATTTGAATTTGAATTTCGCGCCTAGCTTACGAGGCGGTTCACCAGGCACTAGGCCCTCACTTCGAACTAGAATATCTATGAAACCAGGAAAGTTTCGGGAAACTTTTTAACTACAAAACTGACTAGCGTAAAATTTGCCATGTTTTTGTAGTTGACAACTTTTTAATAACTTTTTTAGTTTTGAAGATATGCCCCGTCAAATTTCAACAATCAAAAGAGTTTACGGTATTCATAGAGTGTTTCAGGCCGAATCGGAAGCAGAGCTCGCATCTGCCATCCCAGCTCTCGAGTCAGCAGTGGAAGCCCTTGAAACAATGACTCAGAGCGATGTGTCTTCGCTGAAAACGATGCGCTTCCCACCGTACGCCGTCCGCCTGTGCATGGAAGCCGTCTGCATTCTGCTCGGCGTCAAACCGGCCAAAGTGACCAACGAGATCGGTGAAGTTGTGAACGATTACTGGGTTTCCGGACAGAAACTCCTCTCCGACATTCATTTTCTCGCCAAGATACGAAGTTTCGCGCGTGACTCAATGAGCCGGAAAACGATGAAGTTGATAAGAGACAAGTACTTGTCGAAAGAGGAGTTCGATCCGGAGAATGTGAAACAGTGCTCGTTGGCCGCCGAAGGGTTGTGTCGATGGGTTCTTGCGATCGATATGTACAATCAGATTAGTAAGATTGTGGAGCCGAAAAGAGAGCGGTTGAGGAAGGCGGAGATGCTGGTCAAGCAGCATTTGAAACAGTTGGAGGTGAAGAGGAAGGCTCTTTTGGTGGGTGGTTTTGAGATTTTCAGATAGACTGGAAGTTTGAGGTTTCCAGAAAGTCACAGAGAAACTGCAAGGACTATCGGACCAATTTAGTCAAATGTGCCAGAAGAAGCAAGAGCTGGAGTCGCAAATTTCCAGCTGCGAAGTGAGAATGGAGCGCGCAGAGCGGCTCGTACAAGCGTTGGGCGGCGAGAAAGACAAGTGGAAGCGGAAAATAACAGACATCATGCGTGAGGAGTCGCTCACTGTTCCCTACTCGGTGGGATCCACGTTGGCACTGCACGTCTTCGGAAGGCTTCCCATAAACGAACGCGAAGTGGAGCTACGGAAAACAATGCGAACATTGTTCCCAAAACTTGAAATCACTGTTCCATGCGATCTAAAGGCGCTAGTGAGGTTGGTCGATGATCCGATGTGTTTTGTGAACGACGACTTCCGTGCTCCGGAATACCTCCACGCCTCCTTTGATACAGTGGTTGTGGCGAGTCAGTGGACGGAAGTGGAACGTCAGCAGTGTCTGAAACTGAACTCAGTTCTTCTTTTCGAATATTCTGACGAGAGTAAAGACATTGCGATTGATCTGGAACACGCCGAGTATTTCAGTCAAGGAGAGGAAGAAATCGTGAGTGATACATATCAAAAACCGCTATAAGAGAACTTCAAATCAAAATATAATATAGAATTCTGCATAATTTTTAAGGTTGTCAAAGTAGGAAACACACTTCACGAAGTCAACAAGAACTTCCGAATTTTCTTCACAACTCGCAAATCTCAAACAGTTCTTCGAAGCGCAATCCTAATAGACAATCAGTTCAGCGATTCGGAGCTTCGTCATGAGATTTGTGAAAAGATGGGATCAGCTAATTGGTCTGAGACACTAGGTCACTATAACGAAATGGTCGAGTCACGGGACAATGACATGAATTCGATGCAAAGTTTGGGACTTGGAAACAATGAAAATGAAGCTTGAAAGTTTTCAGAGAGTGAGAACGAAATGCTCGATTTGCTGGGAAGATCGAAGGATTTAGACGATGAGAGAGCGATTGATTTGCTGGCAGAGGCTCGAAATTTACAAGCTTCCGTGACGGCCAGGAACAAGGAAATCGATGAAGTGAGCAAACTTTTAATATTGGGGCTACTGAAGTTCAACTTTGACGTGGCATATCTCGAAAACTAAAACAGTTGCAAAAAAGTTGTTAACTACAAAAACATGGGAAATTTTACGCTCATCAAATTTGTAGTAGACAACTTTTCCATAACTTTGCCAGTTTTCGAGTTATTTTGGTTTCAAGTTCAACCACTTTGGTTTGCGATAAGTGACATTCCAGATCGAACAATCGCTGCGATCAATTGAAAACAAAATGTCGGAATCGATCGACTACTCTTTGAAAGTGATAAAGATGTGTTATTCTCTACACCTTTTCGATTCTTTCTACAGAGTTTCTTTGAGTTCTCTGGTTGATGTTCTTCAAACGGTACGTTTTCATTGAGATCCCAGCCTAAGTCTAATTCTTTGCTTTTCAGAAACTCGTTGAAAACATCGCTTCGGTCAAATTCAAGGAGATAAGCAGAAAAATTTCGGAATTGTACTGGAACTATTTCTATAGCTTCTTATCTTGGAATGATAAGTTGATAGTTCATCATTTACTATTCCACAGTCTGAAGTACGTAACATGGAGGGTCATTCTTAAAGTTGAACTTTGACACGGTATATCTCCGAAACTAGGACAGTTAGAAAGAAGTTGTCAACTACAAAAATATGGCGAATTTTACGCTTACCAAATTTGTAGTTGACAACTTTTTCATAACTCTTCTAGTTTCCGAGATATTTCAGTTTGAAGTTCAATAGGAGTGTTGACGATAACTAAATAACTTTAAAATTTCCAGCTATAAAGTTGAAAAGCTGGAAGTGGAGCTCAAGAACCGTGTGAGCTCTGACAGTTTCATGAACTTTTCGGCGTTCATTCTGAAGTCCGAGCCCAAACACCCGATCCTTTTGAAATACGATTCGGAAGCCTACGCGACTCTTCTTCAATTCGGTCACGTTACTCGAATCGCCGATTGGCGGGTCTACTCGATTCTGGAGCATGTGTTACTGTAGCTCTCCATTTCTGTATTAGCCTCGACTCACTCTATTTTGTTCAGGAAATTGGAAAAACTGACAGACGAGCCGATTTGGCTTCTTCTGAATGTGAATAAGAGTGATCAGGCGACAGTGAGTTTGCTGAAGAAAATAATGGAGAAATTGGTCGAGCTGCCTGTTGTGCATCTGTCTTTTCGAATGATTGTGGCCTACTCTGATGAAGTTCAAGCATCGGATGAGGTCAGTTCAATCCGTAGACTTCTCGAATCGACTTCGAGTTCCAGATGATTTCCCTCACACCGAACCGCTTCTACTTCTCCGCCTCAGCCTCTCTGGCGCAACAAACTCGACGACTTTTCGCCAATCTCTCACTCCGCAGCTCTTTCGACAAGTCAGAAGAGCGACAACGCGTTCAGATAATCCGATTGATTTCGTTCCACTTCGGCCTGAAACTGCGGCGAGTCTTCGATCCCGAGTTCCGGGTTACAGTCGATGACGCCGATTTACTGGCGATGATGAGGCTTTACCAGGAGCTCCGGAACCTCAGCGATCAACCGAACGACGTGCAGGATTTGATGAAAGTGAAGTTGAATGTGATCGAGCCGATCTATCTTCTGAAGACCAACTGCCCGGTCGAACGAGCGGTCATCGTTTCGATGGCGCAGTGGATCATCGAGGCGAGCCTCTCCATTCCAGCCGACACGGTTCTCAAGACGATCATTAAAGAGGAGCACAACAATTTTGTTCGTCTGCAAAAAGTTTGTTTGAAAAAAGGCGTCATCTTGTCGTTTCAGGAGGACTTTGCCCATTACATGCAATCTCGAGATGAGAGCATCCTTTGCGGGTTCAATGCCCGGAATTCGAGGGAATGCCGAGGGGCTCTTGATCGGAAGATGATACTGAAGATGAGACGGTTATTTGAATCTGGTGCCAAAGTTGCAGATGATGATCTAGTTCCATTGAAGTTAGTTTTCCTATCATAAACTCAATAAGAGAAGATCCCTCGGCAGAAGTTCAACTTTGACAGGGTATATCTCGAAAACTAAAATAGTTGATGTTGTGTCACGCAGACACATAATTGATTGTTTTATCTGTTTTATATTTGATCTACCCGCGCCCGCCTACTCCTTGTTGTTGTTTACAAGGACTTCCCCTTTTCCCCTCTCGGGGGAACCTCACTTCTGTTCTCCGCCCCAGCTCCACTGACCTTCTACTATCTTCCCGTATTCTTCTATTGATCACATCCCAATAAAGAATACAACAACTGGCGATCAGGATTTGGAAATTATGAGCGACAACGACATGATGAAAGCTTTCTTTGAGCAGCAAGCAGAACAGCAGATGGAGTTCTTCCGTCAGCAGCAACTGCAGTTCATGGAAGCAATGAAGTCGTCACTCGGAACCAAGACCCCGGACACGAACGCCTTGATCACGTCGGTGAGTAGTCGGATTGCTACTTTCCACTATGAACCGGAGGACGGCGAAACGTTCGAGAGATGGTTCAACCGCCACGAAGCAGTCATCAACGTGGACGGAAAGGACCTCGATGACGCGACGCAAGCACGCATCATCGTGGGAAAACTGGAGAACAAAGAAGCTGATCAGTTCCACAGCTTCATCTTGCCAAAGAAGTCGTCGGAATTGACGCTCAGCGAAACAGTAGACACACTGAAGAGACTCTTCAAGGAAGTCAAGTCGCTGGCACGTATCCGCTACGAACTGCTCACCACGAAGTTCGACGGCGGAGACCGGAAGGAGTACACGGCAATGCTCAGAAGACGGTTCAACGCCGCTAAGTGGGACCTCATGTCTGACGACCAAGCCGAGTGCCTCCTCTGGATCATCGGACAAAATTCATCCGATTGTGCCGAACTGAGAATCCGTGCTCTCCGTGAAGTGGAAGCGAAGCCGAACCTGAAGTTGATCGAATTGGCCGAATCGATCGATCAGGCCATGCTGCTCCGCGCAGATGCCAACTTCATGGGAAAAGCCACCGAAATCCACGCCATTCATGGAAAGAAGCAGAAATCGAAGAAGAATGGTCCAAAATCTTCTTCCCCACCTGCTTCGTCGCCGCCACCACCGTCACCTTGTCCGACGTGTGGAGGCAACCATTGGCGCAAGGAATGCAAATTTCCGGTGTCAATCAAATGTAAAAAGTGCAACAAGACGGGACACATGGCCAAAGTCTGTTCTTCTGGGAACCAGTCAACCTGGATGAACCAGGCTGTCTTCGTCAATCAATCGGCTGTTGGAGGTATGAATCGCATCTACAAAATGGTTCTCATCAACAACGCGCCGATTCGCATGCAGTTGGACACCGGTGCTGAGGTAACACTTCTGAATACCAAAGACTGGATAGCTCTTGGTCGACCGGAACTGGACCCGCCGACGTTGAATCTTCGTACTGCCAGCAACGAGGAGATCAAAGTCAAGGGACAGTTCGCGTGCAATTTTGTGCTCAACGGTCAGCATGGCTCGGGTGTCTGCCAAGTCACCAACACAGCCACACTTCTCGGGATGGATTGGATCAGACAGGACACAACATTGTATCGTCAGCTGTCCGATGGTTCGATCAGGGCGGTCGCAACGATCCCACCCAGTGCTCTCAACGCGACCCGGCAACAGCTGGAACGACAACTCCAAGCAGCGCATCCAGCCGTTTTCAAACCGAGTTTGGGGACGTGCACCAAGGTGAAAGCTCAACTTCGCCTCAAACCGGATGCCGCACCTACTTTCCGAAAGGCACGACCAGTGCCGTACGCAGTTCTCTCACAGGTCAGTGAAGAATTGGACCGGCTCGTCCAACAAGGAGTCATCACCGCCACCGACTATTCCGACTTCGCCACGCCAATCGTCGTCGTTGGAAAGAAGGATGGCGCGATCCGGATGTGTGCTGACTACTCGACGGGGTTGAACGACTCGCTCGAAACGCATCAACATCCACTGCCCACCGCTGAGGACATCTTCGCATCGCTCAACGGTGGCAAGTTTTTCACTCAGGTTGACCTCGCCGAGGCTTACCTGCAAGTCGAAGTCGAGGACAACTGCAGGAAGATGCTCACAATCAATACGCATCGAGGCCTGTACGTCTTCAACCGGCTGCCGTTTGGAGTGAAGACTGCTCCGGCAATCTTCCAACAGATTGTCGACACGATGATCGCTGGTCTGGACGGTGTCGCTGGATACATGGACGACATCATCGTGTGTGGCTCATCGATTGAAGAGCACAATGGACGTCTCCGAGAACTACTCCGAAGAGTCGAGGACTATGGTTTTCGTGTCAAGGCGGGGAAATGCGCATTTCTTCAGCCGGAGATCAAGTTCCTCGGATTCATCATCAACCAAGATGGTCGACACCCGGATCCAGCCAAGACGACGGCTATCGCCGAAATGCCGGCACCAACCGACGTCAGCAGGCTGCGATCGTTCCTCGGAATGGTCCAGTTCTACGGCTCATTCGTGAAGGCTCTGTACGACTACCGTGCTCCGTTGGACGCGCTCACCAAAAAGGACGCCGTTTTCAAATGGACACCACAGTGCCAAACTGCCTTCGAGAAAATCAAGACGATTTTGCAATCGGATCTGCTCTTGACGCACTACGATCCGAACCTTCCGATCATCGTGGCGGCAGACGCCTCGAACTACGGGATAGGAGCGGTCATCACACACCGATTCCCGGACGGATCGGAGAAGGCGATATTCCATGCAAGCCGTTCCCTCACCACCGCACAGAAGGGATACAGCCAAATCGAAAAGGAAGCTCTCGGACTCGTCTTCGCAGTCGAGAAATTCCATCGATATATCCATGGACGCAAATTCACCTTGCGAACGGACCACAAGCCCCTTTTGGCCATTTTTGGCTCGAAGAAGGGGATCCCGGTCTACAGTTCGAGTCGACTGCAACGTTGGGCCATCCTGCTGCTCAACTACGACTTCACCATCGAATACGTCAACACGGCATCGTTCGGTCAGGCGGACGCTCTCTCTCGTCTCATCAAAGAAAACTCTGCAAATATGGAAGTGGAAGATCGGATCATCGCAAGAGTCGAAGCGGAAATCGACGCCGAGCACCACTCGATCATCAGCAAACTTCCCATCACAGCTACGGACATCCAGAAGGCGGCCAAATCGGATCCAACGACTTCAGCAATTATGAAGCACGTCAGATCCGGACAGTGGCCCAAAGTGGAGAGGACGTCGTCACTGTGGCAATTCTTCAACAGAAGGGATTCGCTGTCCATCGTCAACGATTCGCTGATGTTCGGGCATCGAATTGTGATTCCACTGGCTCAACGTCGTCGTGTGCTGTCCACTCTTCACAAGGCTCATCCTGGGACTGAGCGCATGAAGAAATTGGCCCGAAGTTTCGTTTACTGGCCATCCATCGATAAGGACATCGAGCACCATGTCCGAAACTGTCTTGATTGTCAAGCAGCCGCCAAGAATCCAATCAAAGCAACACTGGAACCATGGCCGACTGCTTCGTCACCGTTCGAACGCGTGCACATCGACTACGCAGGACCGATCAACGGCATCTACTACCTGGTTCTCATCGATTCGTACTCGAAATGGCCCGAAATTCTGGCGACGCGTTCAATTACGACGACATCCACAATTGAGCTACTCATCCCAATCTTCTCTCGATTCGGGAACCCGAGGACGCTAGTCTCAGACAACGGAACTCAATTCACGTCGTCGCAATTTGCTAATTTCTGCACTTCCCGAGGCATCCGACATCTCCGTTCGCCGCCGTTCCATCCGCAGAGCAACGGCCAGGCCGAAAGATTCGTCGACACTTTCAAACGAGGTATGTTGAAACTGAGGAGGGAAGAGAAGACACAAGAAGCTCTTCAAACATTCCTGATGACCTACCGTTCGACTCCGTGCGCATCGGCTCCGAACCAAGCATCACCGGCGGAAAGCTTCATTGGTCGACAAATGAACACAGTCCTCCACTTGATGCTCCCACGGAGAAAGTCTTCGGATTCATCGCAACTGGATCAGAGGAGTCGAGCCATGAAGGATCAGTTCGATCGACATCATGGCGCCGTCCCGCGCGACTTCCGTCCAGGAGACGCCGTCTTCGTCAAGGATTATCGGTCGAAGGGCACTTGGGCTCCAGGCATCATCATCAAGCGCCTCGGTAAGGTAAAGTATGTCGTTGAGTGCGAGGGTCAGCGATGGGACCGACATGCCAATCAGTTGCGTCGTCGGGACCACCATGCACACACGACACCGCTGCTGGACATCTTCGACTTGGAACAACTGCCGTCGATGCCGCCAGCAACCGCAAACCCGATGCTGCCGCCATCACCAGCGCCGACACCGCTGCAATGGCAACGACCTGCCACGCCGCCGTCACCGGGACCAGTCGCATCGCCGATGCCGTCACCAGTCCCAGCACCGGCGCTGTCAGCGTCACCGTCACCATCATCATCTTCGTCTTCGTCTTCGTTGGCTTCTTCGTCATCGCCGACAACATCACTTTCGACAAGCGCGTCATCTCGTGGTTCTGGATCACCGACAGGACAGGCTCAATCGACCGGATTGGCTGTTGCTCCACCGGCGACTCCGCCGCCGCCGCCCCAACTTCGCAGATCGACAAGGACAACAAAGTCTTCGAAGCGTCTCGACATCGATCCGAGCAAGCCAAGTTACGCGTGAGGTTTATACTCAACAAGGGAGATGTTGTGTCACGCAGACACATAATTGATTGTTTTATCTGTTTTATATTTGATCTACCCGCGCCCGCCTACTCCTTGTTGTTGTTTACAAGGACTTCCCCTTTTCCCCTCTCGGGGGAACCTCACTTCTGTTCTCCGTCCCAGCCCCGCTCACCCTCTACTATCTTCCCGTATTCTTCTATTCGATCACACCAAATAAAGAATACAACAGTTGAGAAAAAGTTGTCAACTACAAAAACATGAGAAATTTTACGCTGATCAGTTTTGTAGTTGACAACTTTTTCATAGCTCCACTAGTTTCAGAGATATTTCAGTTTCAAGTTCATCACAAGCGTTTACGGTAATTACATTCGCTTACAGACCTAGAAGTTGGCTTGTCGAACTTGAAGGCGGCCAAATTGAATTTGATGGGAGACAAATTGCAAATTTGACCGAGCTGGTGGCTTTTTTGAAAATAAAGTTTGCTATGAAGTACAAAATCAGTGTGGCCGAGGTTAGCTTCCAAAACATTGGGAATCCAAAGTGTTTCAAGTTTTTCAGGTGACAGTGGGCGGTGAATTCGTGAACGATCATCACGAAATCAACAAAAAAGAGTTTGACGAGAACCCGATGCTGAAAATCAGCCACTGCACTTTAGTTTCAGCTCATTTCGCTCAGGCAGAACTAAGAGTATTCTACAAAGAACTGCGGAAAGTTTTCGTAATTTCGTGACTTCAGGAGCCACAGAGCCGACAAAACCAGCATTTATCGATTTTGTTGAAAACTTCGAAGCGAACTGGAACCACAAATCCCAGAAGTTTGCCGTTGATCTGTCCGGAGACTGGGAAAAGTGTTGCCGCGATTCCGTTTCATTCGCAACTTCCAGTCACTCATTGGCAGCTGCGAGGGGTCTTTGTGACCACAGCGAGAGTAGTTCATAACAATCAGAAGAATCATAGGGATTATTGATTGGTTTTTTCCTCGATAAAGCGCTTTTTTCTAAATAAACAAAAATTTGAACTGCCGCGCGAGCTTTGTGCAATGGGGCGCGCTTGCTGACTCATACAAATTTGTTTTTTTTTTCTGCGCAAAGTTTGTTTCTCAGCGATTTCTCTTTGTTTTTGCTCTGTTTTCATTGTATTTTCGTCAATCTCTCGTTAAATTTTTATTTTTCACTGAAAATTCTTTGAAAACCCCGCACTTAGTCGTGTAATCCGTTTTCTCAACCGAAACCAATCGTAACAATTCAATTTCTGTGCTTCAGAATGAACTTCTCCATTAAACTATTTCGTTCTTTCTCGTGCATGAATAAGAAAGAGAAAGACAAAAAACTGGCAATAACAGCCGGAGCACTCGAGGATATTTCTGTAAAACCGCCGAGGGTGGGGACATCATCGTCTGGAGACGAAGGAACTGGCACTGACGATTCGCTGGAGAAGAGTATGGCCATACCGATGAAGGTTTGTTTCTTGTATTTTTCGAATTACTTCATTGATTTTCTGTTTCAGAGCACATCCCCCACAGACCCACAGCCTTTCATGTCAAAAGTTCTGGCCGACGAGTCTTTGGACACCGCCACTCGCCAAAATCGGTCGACTCCGATCGATTTCAACACGCGAGAGGTGAAAATCGACGACGATTTGTACAGTAATCCGCCGCGGCAGCGGATTTCCCCACTCACTGCTTCTTCGCCAATTCCGGAAGAGACCGAGGACAATTTGACGGAGTTGAACGCCGAGACGCCCGCTTCTGGAGACCACACCCTTCTCGTACAGCGATTCGAGCGACATTCGGCGCCGCTCAAGAAACAAAAAAAGGTAAGCGCGTTCAGAGTTGCAGAAATCAAAGAATAAAACAACGAAATGCATTCCAGCTGGCGCGAGTCTACCACTCAAACAATTCATCGCTGAGTGCTTCCTCTTCTTCGAACGATGACAGTACGCGGATCAGTGTGAGTTGTTTTCTTGAGTTTTCAATGCGGAACGAAGACTTGGATCGGTTTCAGAGAATCCGAGCTCGAGTGTCCAGATCAGCCAGTGACCATATCCACAAGAGCAGACGCAACTCGGATCTCGTAGGAGGGTCTCTTCGCACCGCCCATTACCATCGAAGAGTCGGGATTTTCGACCCCAGAATTGCCAGAATCTTCTCAGTGGACACTCCGCACTCACGATCAGGCAGTCGTAAGTTCTTTTGTCGCTTCCTTCCACCGAGTAGGCAAGTTCTGCTCGCCGAATTATGTATTATTATTCTTATTACATGATGTTTGTTTGATGAGCAATGAGGGGAACACAGAGCAAGCCCACTTAGGAATGTTGACAAATGATAATAGGTAGGAGGGCGGTGCGGACTGTCTCCTTGTTCTGCTGTATAACGTAATCGCCGTGGATAAGCGGTTTACTCGTCTACCCATTCCACTCGCCCATTTTTATATACGAATAGAGGTCACTACTCAGCAGAAGCCCTCTGTCAGGTGTGTTTGTCCTTTTGGCTCGCAGATACGAACATCTCTGCCAATATCTGTTGGTCAGCATCGTCGCCTGTCGCGGTCATTTATCAGCCGCTTGTCACCCGATTGTCCCGGTCACTCGAGCCGTCTGCTCCTCCCTCTCCTTCTCTTGCTCCAGGAAGAAGAAGAAGAGGAAGAAGACGCCTGCTCAGCTCACCTATCCTCCTCTCCCTACACAATCACACACCGGTCAATGTTTCTATTGTCTCTTCGCTGTCTCTCCGCTTTCTTCCCGTTGTTAAGAGAGAGAGAGAACGAGAGTCTTCTGCTTTTCCGCCATGCTTCAAGGCTATTCGCTTTGAAACCCAAACTTCTTACCGAAAGTCCAGATGTTTTTTATCGCTGACATCGAAACATTGGTTTTTAGCACCATCATAATGTTATGAATGAGAAAATAGTTGTATAGAATGCATTGGGAATGTGCCCTTCTCTTCCATTCTCTCATCTTCACTTGTCATCGTCACTTTCTCGGGACGACGACGACACCGCCACCTGTCGTTTGGCGCCATTTCTTTCTTTTTTGAATTTGATTACGATCCTTCGCGCAAACCATTTAGCAGATCCGTCTCGGAATCGTTTGAAGTTAAAGTCGATTCGAAACTTTTTTCCTGTTCCGCCTGATCCACTTGTCTCTTCTCCCCTCACAGATAACTTCCATCTCCACCTATCTGTCAAGTTTTCGCTCATCTGTCTTGTAAGTGTAAAACATGCGTCCGGCAAGTATCAATACTTGATGTTTTTCCGAACATTTCTTCTTCTCCTGCTTCTCTTTCCGTTCATTCCGCTCTCGTCGTCGTCTTCGTTTCTGAAACCCTCGAGAATTCCAGACTTGCGGTAGTTGGTCTGAAAATGAGCCATGAGCGAGTGTCAACAGGCTCTGTGGGTGAAAGGTTAATGCTACGGACTAGGAGCACCAGAGGCTCTGTCCGAGAGACGCTGGCAAAAGCAATTCGATCCACATTGGGTCGAACGTCATCAGTGGAACGAAAAGCCATGCCGGATCATCCGAAGTTTGGAACAGCTCTCACTGCGATGACGTCACGAACACCTTCCTCGGAAGAGAGAAGCTCAGAAAGCACAGACTGTGATTCGCCGAGGCAAAGAAAGTTCTCGAGCAAGGTGAGACAAAACTATGAACGATAGGTTTGAACTGTTCGAATCCTCAGGATTGCGCGAGGATCTACTTCAGCAACACAAGCAGCGAGCAGTCGTCTCGTTCGAACTCGAGCACCCCTCGTCGTGTCCGCCAAACGACGTCTTCATCAGGATTCGGAAGTCTCAGCCATTTGCCGCCAATGTCACACCGCAAAAGTCTTGAACCACTGAACCCGCTCATGTCGCAGAGCATGTATGTGCAGTCACCCGGAACATTCACTGACGAACGCAAGCATTCTTCGTCAAGATCAAGAATGTATTGCGAAGATTCGTCGGAAACGTGGATTCCGTCGTCGCCGAGTCTCACAACTCTCAAAGACTTTATGATGACCAACGACGATGATATGTTTGACGACGACTTTGAGTTTGACAATGACGACGTCAAATCGGTCATCTCTTCTGCTTCAACTAGTCGGCTGTTCTCGATAGATCGCAAGATGTCCTCCAAATATCAGAAAAATCAATCGCTTCGGCAGTTTCTCAATTCGCCAGGTTCGAATTTCCCCGCATGTTTTGTGTGCATGTGAATTGAAAGTAGAGTTCCGAAAGTTATTCCCAAGTGAAAAGGCGAGGCGAGTGCTGCTCAAGCGGCTGCTCTCCCCTTCCTCAAGTGCGTGCAAAGCACACGTTCATTATAATTTTCTGACAAATGGCTGCTCATAAAGTGGCATCGGCGTTTTGTGTGTGGCCCCCATCTCGCCCCTCCGACCGACAGGCGACGCCGTCGTCCCTCCGGATTTCATGCGTTATCTCGGGGTTCAGGACGCTCGCTAATGAGTTTGAGAGAGGCGGTTGGGACAAAAAACCGAAAGGCTGTGCGTCTTCGTCACACAAGTTGAATTATGAAGCTCCGATTGAAACGTGCGGGGATGCGGAGGGGAAAGAACAGAGGAAGAAGAGGAAGAAGATGAAGCCACACCCCGCGCCTCGATTGTCCTCTTCCTCTTCCACTCGTCGCCTTGCAGCTGGGCTGGGTGCTCCTTTGCGGCATTCTACCGTCGCTTCGCTCGCAACTTGTTTGCTGTGCTGCCACTATTACTAGTATTCCGAAAATGGAGTCGGCTGTCAGCGCTCCATTGCTAAAACCACCGTCGCCTCGTGCTCAAAGGAAGACGTTCATCAAATGTGTCACGGGTGCGTTAATCAGCTTATCAGATTTGTCACAAATTAGTTTCGGTACGAGATCCTTATTGCCACATGTCCAGTGTACCAGCTAATTGGACCAATAACAGCCTTGTTCATGGGCACTTCGGAACGATTACAAGAAACATTCCGGAGATACTTTCGCAAGTTTAAACTTGTTCCCAAATTACTCCAGAGGAAATTGCAATAGAAAACGCGAAGCGTGCGCACATTTCAAAGCAAAAAATTCATCGCGACAGCTGCGCGTTCGGCCATCTGCTCATGAACATCGGTGTAGAAAGATGGAGGAAAGGACTGTTCAATCCGCTCGATTTTCTCGTAACAGCTTTGCAGCTGTCACACTGAACAGCTCGTTCATTTTTTTCGTTCATAGAGTTGCGCCGCGCTGTACACATTCATCGAGAGTTGTGAAAACGGTGCATCTGTCGCTTGTGGCAGTCACAAGCGAAGAAAAGTTCCGCACAACGATGCGTCCATTCTGTGCAAAGACGGACAGAAAGTGCGGTGTGCGACGGCAACAGCAACGGCGCATGGTTGTAAATCATTCGAATGTTTCAGTGAGAGTCGTATTATGCCATTGTCTGCAACGTTTCGAACCGAAAGTGGGCGAGTTTCCATGAATGAATGGCATCATAGACGTCCATTCATAACCAAATGGGGATCGGATGATCCGTCCCCATTGAGAAAGTCAAAACGGGCCCATTACCGGAACCTTTTAGAAGAAGTAGAGGCAGAGCAGCTCTCATTGGTTTCGTGTGAAATTGAGAAGTGAACGCTGCGCGTGGCTCTCAAAAGAGGTCACTAATGGCGCGTTCCGTTGTGCTTTTGGCCACATGCCCACCTGTGTGTTCCCATTCGGGATCTGTCTGTCTCATTCGATTCGTCATCGTTCCTCAACCTCTACCCTCCTTTTTGCCCTCCCAACCAAGCATTCTCTGTGTGTTTCTCCTCGGCACAAACAGAGAGAGAGAGATCCTTAGCAGTGTGTGGTGTTGACCACGCCTTTTTTGTCTGCGTCCATCTCCTGAACGCATTCACACACACACACACACACGCGGCGTGAGTCTCTGTTGCCCTCCTACTATCCGCGCGTTGCATCGTTGCGCATCCCACCGGTGCATATCCGCAACCGTCTTCTTCTTCTTCTTCCTCCTTCCTCAACAGCGTCTTGTTCTCCAAGACCGCAAAGATATTATCCTCATATCTGAATAATAGTTTACAAACCGCCGTACGTGTCTCTCCGACACCGAGATCTCCTTCTTCTCCTTCCTGCCTTTCTTCCCGCTCACCGCCTGATTTATACCCGACCAACTCTCGATTTCGAAAATGTTCTAATCACCGTTCATCTCGAGTAGATTCTTCTTCTCCTCCCTCTTCCTCCAAACTTCCGATTATATATTCAGGAAAGATTTTGGCTGTTACCCAACCAAAAGTATTACTAGTATTCCGAAAGGGAATACGAATACTTTTTGGTTCCACACTGCTTTCTCTCCTCACAACCACATTCGCCCATTTATGGCTTCACTCTGCAGTAATATACTCGGGTGGATAAAAAAAGACCAAGGTGAGTTTTTGGTACCAGCAAAAAAAAGCCTATACAAATTGGGGGGAACTGCACAAATCGAATTTTCTCTTTTCAAAAGTTTCGAAAATCAGCTTCTCGCTTTGAAACTTGCCCTTTTTCCATTCCCACCAAATTTGAAATTGAAGATTGATGCTATTACTATTACTCAATTAAACTGTAGCATATTCAGTACTCGTCTTTCAAATTAAAATAACGCTCGATCAGAGCTGAGTCCTGGAGCCCTACTGAATAATTGAGCGTATAGGTGGTGGCCTGCCAATCAATCTGAATAGATTATGCCCTTTCTTCCTCTCTCTCTCTCTTCCTCCTTCTGCCTCTTTGCACAGTGGTTTTTGTTGTCTCCTCCACATGTTGCACATGTCGTACGCTTATTAAACGAACTGACACGGGCGGTTACCTTCGTCACAAAAGAACTAGACCCGTTATGAATGCTTTTTACCTCCCATCTCGCTCTCTTCCTAAACGAACACTTAGTCATTATGAGGCGGCGGTGGTTTGAATCTCGGTTAACCGACGACGACAACGACGTCCACAGTCTTTAATGGGCGATCGTTGAAATGTGGGCGGAGTTTCGAAAAACGCCAAGGCTTTCTTGTGTCTCGCTCGTTGCTTCCCTCTTCCACAGTGCTGGCAGTACACGCTGCAATGGGTAAATCGCTTTCACCGACGTTCTGCTTCAATCGTAGGTGGTTTTCCTTCATTACGCGTTTGTTTGTTCGTTTTGCGACTGAGCGAATAGCGAATTTCGACAATTTTCGAATGGGTTTATCTCCCAAAAATCTGCGTGTCACACTGCTTGCCTCGGGCTTCTCGTGGTCAGCGGATCCGAACCGTTTTCTTCGGCGATTAGGCAGACGCTCCAGCCCATTCTCACAATCTGACGCTTCTCTTATCTTGACCTCTCATCTCGGTTGGAACGCATCGCAAAAGCTCGCTGTTTCTCTCTCTCTCGCTCTCTATCTTTCCTCCGATTTTATGACACCACGAATGAGAAGGGAGCAACAACACGATCCATTGTTTCATGCTGCGTTGTTTGTGTGTTTGTGTGTGCTGAGAAGTTCAATGAATCAGATGTTTGAGGTACCAGAACACCGTTGGTGTACTGAGAAAGGACGAGGTGGTAAATATTGGTCATTCGCCTTACTTGCCCTTGACTCCTTCTCCTGACGATGTTTTTATAGTGTGAATGTCGTAATTTGGTGGGGGAATTACACTGCGGAACGGACAAAACCACGGAGAACTATTTGAAAACACCGGAATAGTACGGACAAACTTTTGTGAACTATCAGACTCGACTAATTGGAAGTTTCCGCTAGATTACTCAATGTTTGCGATCAGTTTCTTCTCAATCAAACCCAAGAAAAAGACCGACTCTCGTGTCCACTCAACTCTTTTCGCCATTAATGATAGGTAATCTTCGTTGAAGCGGCCGAGGCTGACTGTCATTCAATTGCGCAATAGCAGATGGTCTTTCTGAGTGCATAGTGTCCGGTCGGAACGAGAGGTCCGATTAAAAGGAGAGAGAAATTGATGAGAACGCAAATGGGGAGAGCACAAGCTTTTGACATGTGTTAGTGATCAATCGCCCGGATCGGAGCCAATAACTCAATATTTATTTGGGAAGAGCGACACGACCCCGGCGAGAACCAATTATCCAGAGGAGAAAAGACAACGGGAAGTAGTTAGAGTCGCACAACGAAAGAAATGAGAGAGAGAGAGTGAGAGTGACACCACTTTCAATTTTAGCAGGTTCTCTCTTTTTCGTCCGGATCCTCTCGCTGCTCTGCTTTTTGCGAGAAGGCGGACGCGGCGGCTTGTGATGATGATATGAGAGCATATCCTGCCGAGGTCTCAATATCATTTCATTTCGAACCTCTTTGTCGTGCTCACTGCTCGTGAGCCTAGCTTTTTAGCTTGTCGACAACACTCCTCATGCCCGGTGATTGATTACTGAAATCAACAAGAAATAACAAAACGACCTCCCCCTCACCACCGACGCATGAGTCGAGAGTTGAGATATGAGATATACGACGACGACGACAATCTTTTTATTCCGAACTATTCGAACGCCTATTCTGTAACTTTGTCTGCTTAGATGCTCTTGAGCGAACGAAAATGTGTCTAGTCTGTGCCGGATGTAACATTTTGACAACATTACGAGCATATTGTACTGGATTTATGCCTAACATTACTGTAATTATTGCGCCAAAGGCGACGACGTCACTGTCATCTGATGCGATCAATCGCATCATTCCGGAACTCTATGTGCCGAACGATAAGTATAATGAAGAGAAGCCGATACGGCGAAAAAGCCATGGACACTGTGAGTCATCTCTCGGAAATAAGAGATCAGTGATAGGGAAGATTCGAATGAGTCACTCGACACGATCGTCGTAAATTCGGATGTATTCTGATTCTCGAGTGTGTGTGTATACCAATCGTAAAAACGTATTAGCCTTGTGGCTTATGGTCAGCGTTCTGAAGTGGCCATCCGATGTTGTTTTATCACCAATCAGCGGCATCTTCAGAAGAATTACACTCCGGCCCGGGCGGCAGGGAGAAAGATGGATTTTTGTGGCGGCTGGCCCGGGGCTGAGAGCAATTAAATTCCAACGAAAAATTCCGCATTTTACTGTTTTTTTCTTTCAGTACGTCTTCGTAAAAGAGGCGATGTGACTCGTCGCGATGCTCTTGAGGCGGGATTCGAGCCACGTGACGGAGTTCCGAGATGCCATTCGACACAATCGCTGAGAGATGTTCAACGCGTCAAAGCGTACAGCAATTCGCAGTTTCAGGTAGATAAACTTCGATATTTGTTTTCTCGTATCCCCGATCGGTTTTGCAGGCCAGTGATCTGTCGCTGGACCCGAACGGTCGCGTTCTCGCCGCGTGTGACAGCTCGAGCGGAAGTGTCGTCGCTCCGATGGCGATCGTCAACCCGGCTCAATCGAATCATCGCCTCCAACACCACCATCAGTTGAATCATCATCAGAGCTACGACAAGGACATCATGCGTCACGACGTCGGAGATCGTCGTCACAGTATTCAAGCGTTGACAGGAGGTAGAGAAGTGTTTCTTTTGCGTGTGCTACTGTTCGATACAGTGTGATAAGGCGGGCCAGGGTGTGCTCGGAACTGTGAGCGTGAGAGAGAGAGAGTGCACAGAAATGGGAGAGTTCGAGACGTGGAGAGCAGACGAGCGAAACAGAAACAGTGAGCACATTGGGCAGGTGGAGGAGGAGAGGTTTGTGTGAATCGGCGATTGAATCGAAGTGAGCACACACACAAACATACAGACCCGCTGACGGCATTATATTTCCTTCTCCGCCTCGGTTTTATCAGCAGTGTATTTGACTATCACTTCCTAAAGAAGAGAAAGAGACGTGTGGGGAGAAGGAGGAGAACTTCGACACACTTTGTTTGTGTGTCGGTTTCAAGTACTTCTCCTCCTGCTTCACTTTCTTCCTGTGACTAGCGAGCGAGTACAAGAGACCCTTTTCCCTGCCCTGTCACTATGCAGTCAGTGGGACAACGAAATGCCGATCTCCCCCGGACCACCAACAAGTTTATGCGATCTATATCACATGGTCGCGCTAGCACGTGGCGGAGGAATCGAATCCGACCGGACAATGACATTTCAGCCTCGTCGCTGTATCAGATGACGAACGGATCCGGTGGAGGAGCAGGAGGAGTAGTGACACCCACCGCAAACGGAAGATCGCAGTTCTCGCCGTCGGATTTGGCCGTGAACGCCGCGCCAGTCCATCGAGTCAGCTCACGAGTGCGTGTGCACAGTTCCAACCAGATTTGCGACTCGACGAGCACTCCGCAGTTCAGTATCGAGTGAGTCTTTACTCTTCTTCGAAAAAAAAACCACACAGAAAAGAACAAAAAGATAATAGATCGTAAATCTCCTCCGATTTCCCTTCTATCTGCCGGCAAAACGGTATAGTAAATCCGGTTCTACCATTCATCCCTCTTTCCCCCGAGCGGGCGGTTCCCTTTTTCTCAATTCTTTGGCAGCAGTGAAGCGTTGAGAAGTTTTTTGAGTGGTCCCCCTCTCCAGATCTCCAGATGTTTCAACTATCCATCAAAACTTCATGACCATGGTATAAAGTAGATTCGGAAGATTCTGAAGATCAGCTTCTGGCCACCAGTTTCTTTCATTCTACTTGTTTTCCGTCTGTTTTGAGCTGCCATCGTCTCTCCGTCCGTCTTCCATCTTCCATCGCCTACGGCGAAGAATCGGATTTCACCATCAATCTCTCCGTGGTGCTTCGTCTTCTCCTCACTATGTTTTTGTCACGTAGTAATTTCATCGTATTCGCGCGCGCGCGCACGCTGTAGGACAATTGGGTGGTACACGAGCTCCTCATTTATCCCAAGCTCTGTGAGCAATCAAGTGAATTGACGGTCAGGGAGGTGCTCTTTTCCGAGACCATTAGCAAATTTGATTCAGTCGGGATGTTCAAATTGGCTTGCCTTCCTCGTCACATTTTGCTAAACTCTCCAACTAAAGTTTTACGATGAAGTAAAGGCGGCACGGAAATGTTTTATTTGGGTGGCTTTGACCTCTTGAGACCTATCAAATTTGGTATTCATTCTCTCGGTGCCAGCCAGTTGTGCCTAGCAAAAGCTCTCCGTAGTTGGAGAAAAGATTCAAATCGAGAAATGACACTTTTCTTCATTCTTCTTCTTCTCGTCCTCCTTCCTCCCGGTTGTCGAATTTGTCATATGTTGCGAATGTCGCGAGAATCGTGAGAATTGGAGCCCATATGCACATTGCATTCGTCCGTCCGTCACTCGTTTGACGGCTTCTGAATTTCAATGCGGTCTCCAAATTTTCTCCTGAAAACTGGGAGAAGAGGAGCACATTGTAATCCGAAGATGTTTTCTCTTGAGTGACCTCCTACTGTGTCCGAGTGACATGCTGTCTAATTGGGGCTCTTCATGTCTCATTATTCATATCCTCGTCCTCGCCATTCTTCACCCTCTTCTGCACATCGCGTCATTTGGAGAGCTTCATCGCATCTTCTTGACACCCCACGGCCTATGTGTTCACAGTTTCGATTCGTTCTCTGTCAAAAGAAGGCAATATTTGTTTTCGGCATTAGATTCGATTCGCAGATCGATATTTGTTTTGTTTCCTGTCTCTCCTCCGGTCCTGCCAGTCTGAAATCAAATCAAACCCGCGGTGCGATTTAATCCGAAGCTTCGCCGCGTTCGCGCATCGCGTCGCATCATTCGTTCGCTCATTCCGTTTCTCACGAGTGGCTCTCTTTCCCTCTTCATGAATAGTCGCTTCTTTCATCTTAATTCACTGATAAATTATGTGAAGGCTCCCTTCTGCGTTGGTGAAACGATATAAAATGCGCATATTGCGCATGCATGCACATACAACAACCATCCCGAAGGTCCTCCTCAGCGGGAGACGAACGGATGGGATGTCGTAGTCGTAAAAGGGAAGAAAGAGAAAGAAGGTGCTGGTGTTGGTGGTGACAGGCCGTCGTTTCTTCGTTTCTGCCTTCTGTTTAGTTTGTTCAGCAATAGGCGTTCTCCTCGAATCTAGGTTCTCAGTCTTCGATCTGAGAGTTCGAAAGCTGGGGCGAGGCAATGAAGGCGAGAGAATGTTTAGAGAATAAGATAGATGTGCCGGCACACAAATCCCAGTTAATTCATGTGTGTGTCGTGTGTGTGTATGTTGGGAGGCTGTTGTCCTCTTCACAAGGAGCACATCTTCTCTTCCTCAAGACCCCCTCGTGCTCCTTTCCCGTCTACCAAATTAGCTCCCATCACCATCTCCCGCACCATCCAACTAAATCGATTCTCGTGTATTTTGATGATGATCTCACTCTCCGGAACGACCCATTAAGTGACCAGCTGACTGCTTGACGAAAAAACTTGAGCTGGTCATTTCATTTCCCACTCATCCTGCGTCGTCGTCGTCTCATTCTCATTCTTTTTGTTGCCGTCGCCGTTTCTTCTTCTCCTCTATTTTTTTGCTCTTACTCGTAGTCGTAACTGCGTCGAGAAATACTTTGGCTGTGGCTTTGGGTGTGTGTCTGTGTGGGTGAAGTGTAACAATGTTTGAAGAAAAAATGCATTCGCACAGAATGCATATTCAAAAATTGTGACCTTCAGTTCCCCGGAACTTTTTCGCCAGACCCCGAGACACAGACAGGTGTGCCGAAAGTTTTGTTTTCTTTCTCCCGCTCTCCTCTCTCGTTATCCAATTAAGTCTCCACTGCGACCCCGGGTCCTTCATTTTAGCTATGACAGTTTGAATCGTCTCCTCTTCGCACCATGTCGTTAGTGTCTGGAAAAACGGAGAACTCGGCGCGCTGGTCGATAAGACCATCGTGCTCGTGCAACGATTCGCTGTTCACGATATCCGACACTGAATGCTCGGAAATTGAGGCTGATCAGCGACGAAAAAATCGGCACAGCTGGAAGAAAAGGTTGATTTGATCAGAAAGCAGAACAAACATTAAAAGAAGACAATCAAATCTCCCAGTTTTCAAACTTGTTCTTTTTCAGCCAACGTCGAAGTGTCCACAACATTGGCCATCCTCAAGCGGGCCAGAGTTCGTTCCTCGACGGAATCAAGACCACCTCGACACCGAAGCGACACGTAAGTCTTTTCTTTTCGAAAAATTTGAAACTCGAGTCATCTACCAATGGTCTCCTCAGAAATATCGCTCGAAAAAACAACGCTTTGTGTATGCTCAGCGGCTTTTGTTGTCCGCAACGTGGGGAGGCAAAACGTCTTGTTAGTGTTAATCTTTCATCAAAAAGCTCGTATCTAAACTTTCAATCTAAATTCGAAACCCGAATTCAAGTTTTCTGTCCTTGCTATGTGTCAAAGTGTGTAGAACTAGGTACATTTTTTTGAATTAACGCGCTTTTTACACTGCTGTCGGTTCGCACAGAACGCCTCATTTATCTATGTTGGCTTGCAAAAAGCCCAGTTTCCGACATGCCGAATCGGCGGCCGGCGACTTTTTCTTTCTCTCTTTCTTTCAATTGGTGTTAATCGGGGTGACACATAAGCTGCTTGTTTTGGAATGCTTGTTTTCGAATCTCGAGTCGCGTTCTCCGCTCCCTTCTTCTTCGTCTTTTCGTGTCGCAAACATTGCTGAAAACAGTTCTTCTTGGCCAAATATAGCAAGAATCGTAGACAGTGAACGTCTTCTTCTTTTTCTTCTCGTTTTGTATTTATAGTATTTACCCGAAGGATATCCATTCTGCTTTGCGTACACGGCACACTCACACCTCCACTTCTGCGCCACCCGAACAATGCATTCGCCCAATTATTCTTCGGAATTGCTGGCGGTGTGCACGCACTTCCACCCCCCTCTCTCCCTCCCCTCACACACTCTTCTCTGTTCTACTTGTTCTTCTTCAACTATGTGTTTTGCATACGCATCCCTCTTTTTCGCCTCTTCCTGCAGTCCTTTCTCACCGACACCGGCCGCATTTTTCATCCGCCATCCGTGAGACGCGTTCGAACTCTGTTTCACCGCCTGCGTCTTGTGTCGGCCCCTCGAAAAACTTTGATCTCTCTCTCTCTTTTATCTCCCTTCTCTTTCCCTTTCTCTTCTCGACACACTGCTTGTTTTTTTTTTCTCTTCTTTTCGCCGCGCTTTTTTGTTCCACGCTGCCACTCCTGCCTGTCGATTTGATTGCTTTGTTTTCTGGTTTTTCAGCCAACAAGCTCTGATTTTCAGAAAAAATTTGGAGCAAAATGATGAGACCGTCGCTTTCTCGAACCTTTCCCCCCATTTAGAGGCTCTCTCCCATCCCATCTTTACTTAGCAAACTGTACAAACAAAGACCGTCGGTCTCTCTTTCTCTCTCTCTCTTTCTCCTTGCTACATTAAGAGTTGCATATGCGCCGTTCTCGTTCCCGCGGGCCGTATGACAAAAGCCCAGAGAGCAGACGGACGCGAAGATGTGCCACTTCGCATCGCGTTGCCTTTGATTTTATACGTATGGTGACCATAATTTTGAGTGTGCGAAGCGAAGAAGTGGCGAGTTGAAAACAGATGTCGCCAGATACTCCTCCTCCTCCTCCTGTTCTTCCTCCTCCCCGCTCGTCGGGTCCGTCCATCTTCTATCCTGCGCGTGAGATGACCTTTCGTCCGAAAGAGGGATGAGGGGGTTCGAGTTAGTCGTTTGTCATGTGACTTGAGATTCCTTCGCGATTAGCCTGGAAATAGAATGCCAGGCATTTTTTCCACATCCCTCCTGCCCTTAATTAACGACTAGAACACGTTCGAACAGTATTCTTCTTCTGCCACTGATTGATTGTCGTGTTTCCCTGCCCACCTCGCTTCCACCACTTTCCCATTTCAGCCTTTTTCCATCATCACACAAATCTTTCGTTTTCAATTCTATTCTTTCCCTCTTCAATCACGAAATTTTGTCGTTTTTACCTCCTCCACCGGGCCGTCCTCGCGATGAGTAAATAGTGTCAAGTTTTTTTTCCTCTCTCTCTCTCTTCTGTGCTTTCCCGCTGTCCGCCATTGTGCTCGGCTTAACTTTTTGATACAAAGCTCTCTGAGCAATTAGAAAGTTCGATAAGAAGTTTCCGAAAATCCACACATACGGAGACATGTGGCATAGAACGGATGGGAAATAAATCGTTAACTGTGTCACCTCTGCCCGGGGTCGAATGTATCATATTACGCCTCCCACGTCTCTCGGTGTGCCAAATGTGCATTATCGAACATAGGGAGAAAGAATGGAATGATTTCCATAAACAATACGGCTGCACCCTCTCTCATGTGGCTTGTTGATTTTTATCCTCTGCCTGCCTCATCCGTATGACTGTCAACCGTCCGTTCCCTTTCTATCTTTCCGCTCCCGAAACGGTTTTATGTCTTTTTCTTGCTTCATTTCCCCCCTTTCGTCGATTATCTTCATCTTCTTCCTTCTTCCCTTTTCCCCTCCACATTTCATGGATAATCATCTTCTCAAGACTTTTTAATTAAAACCGCGCGCCCCCGGAACCAATAGGAAGTCTTTGAAAATTTTCCGATTTTCCGAAATTCCTCAAGATATCCAATTGCGCCAAAAAAAATGAATGGAATTTTGAAGACCTGTTTCCTCCTCCCACCACCAGTGTGGCTAATTTGCCATTTTCGAATCGAGTTTCATCACGAAATGCTAATTTTCTGGGTGCCATCTTTTCGAATTGCGAACACGAGAGTAACTGCTTTTGTTAAAACCCCGAGAGCCATTCACTTAAATTTATAGAATTCAACACCACAGTCACCGTAATCCATTAAAGGACTACTAATAGTCTTAAGTAGTCTTTGATTATCGCGTTCGCACCGCCTGATGACATAGAAGACAATGGCAAGGGCACATCTTGATCTATAGAGATCTTAATGCAGTGCGGTGGTTCGCACTTCCCTGGCCACTCCTCGTCTCGAGAGTGTGATTTTCATCCTTCCGGCACATAGACTATTCTATCCTTCGTATCACTGGCGATTGTATGCTCATCGTCGTTGTTTTTTTTTCCTGTTGGCTCTCAAGCACAACGCACAGAAGGTGGAGGTGGCCTCTTTCCTCGTGCAAGTGCCGTCCGCCGTATGTCCGTGGGTTCTGCACCCAGAGAAGAGGCAAATATTGTTTGTTTTTTCCGCTCGCGCGCGCGCCCATCGTCCGCGCTTACGCTCTCCTCCGTCAATGATGGTTGTCATCATAAGAAGCGTGGTGGTTTCGTTTTCTCCATTGTTTCTGCCCACACAGCCGTCTTTTCCTTGTCCTTCCTCTCTCTTTCCCTGTCTCTTTCTCTTTCTGTTCCATTTTTGTATGCTTCCGCCGTTCCACGAGAAACAAAGACGTAGGTAGGAAAAATATGTTTATGACGCGTTTCGAACGTAGAAACATGCAAACTTGACACGAATACCTAGTTTATCACTTCGGAGTCACACCATACCTTACTCGGCGCCTACTTTCCCCTTCCCTACTTGCAATTCTTCCAAACTTGTGATACTGACCTAGAAAACGGTGGGAGAGGATAATGGGGCCTCTTTTTGCGATTCCCATTTCATTCGTCATCCATCCCTAGTCGGTACTCTTGTGCAGTCGTTTATGTGATCGCTTCCTCGGATTTGTACCTCTCTGCTTTCTTCGCACCGTCTGCTGACTCACATCCGCCTCTTCTGTTCCTTTTTCATTGTTTCCAAACTCCCGCTCTCCCACTTATGTTTTCCATTCTGTCCGCGTTGTATTCGATTGAAGCAACAAGCTAGGAGCTGTCGTCAAAGTTTCCCACACCCACCCCACATTCACAAATCTTTTCGCCTCTGTGACTAGTTGCGAATTGATCCTTATCTCGGTTGCAATCCGAAGGACACCCCCCCAGTTCTCTACCAATTCCCAAGGCACAGTTTTCCACATTCTCCCTTCTCAATTATACGAGTTTTTGCGATCGCAAGAAAGCAGGGCAATCTACAGTTTTGTTGTACTTCGTCTCATTCTTTCCCATCCTCATTCTATCTTCTTTTTTTCTCTTTCTTCTTATCTCTGGGATCCGCTCACACACAAATTTTCCCATCGCCGCCGCCCACATTGACTGTGCGAAAGGGCGTTCGAAGTGATATAATTCCCACAGTGCCTTGGGTCACTTTTCCGAGTTTTTTTTGTTCTATTCTATTCTTCCCTACCCGCATCTTTCTCATCTTGCGTTGGGTGCTACTGGAGGGAGGCAGTTAGCGATTGGATTTATGACCACCGTGGTCACTTCTTTGTCGGTGCCGCCGCCGGCGTTGTCGCTGTCGTCGCCGCCTCCTTCCGAATACCATCCGATCCGTGGCTGGTGTTGCTATCAGTCTTCCATCCATCTTCCTCTCCGTTCCCTTTTTCTGGTAGTCGGCTTCTCCTTTTCTCATTTTGAAGTTCGCCGCCTTTCCTCCAGTCTCTCATGCTTCGAATTCCATTCGTGTGTCTTCCTTCTTGAAAAAAAACATTGCGTGTTTCAGCGAAACGAACCATAACCCACTAGTCGCACCTGTACATATTCATAAATAGGAAACCAAGAAAAAAAATAGTGCGAGAAAGTCGAAACAGACACACACACACACACATTTTCGATACCACGAAAAGTGTCATTCTGTAACGGTGGCGTCCGCGGATGAGTATCTGTTGTTGTGGCGGAGCAATGGGCAGATTTTATACAAAAATGATGGAGCGGTTGACGGGCGGCTCGTCGCCAACCGCCGATTCGAATGGAAACGGTGCGAGAGGTGACCATCATCGTCATCACACGCCCGCCACCACCACCACCAGACCCACACCAGTTGATCCGTTTAGTAACTCTGCTAAACTCCGAGCACAATCGGGCAGCCCTGCTCTGAATAGAAAGAAACGGCCAGAGGTAGATGACTCAAGAAATTTCTCGAAACAAAAAGGATAGCTTCCTGATTCAATCGTTTTCAGATCGCAGTTGCTCCGTTGGCTCACAAAAGCCGTCATTTGAGCGAGTCGCGTGATGAGATGCGTTCTGAACGTCGTGGCAGTGGAAGTGGAGCGCCGATCACTCTGCCCGCCTACACCAACTACTTGATGAGACACGCCGGAGAAGAGCGTCTTGGTGAGTATCAGAGACGTCCTGGAGATCGTTCTCAATCGTTTGTTTCTTGCAGTTGACGGACCAGTCACCAATCCCAGTGATGCTCGGATCGCCTATTTGGAGAAACGAATCAGAGAGCTCGAGATGACCCAGAAAGAGCAAAGTTTGCAGTCGAGCAATCAGTCGAGACGTAAGTGTTATCTGTTTCAAATGAAGATGCGCTGTCTTATCGCGATTATCGCAAAACAGCATGAGGTCGGCTGTCAGAAGTGATAAAAGCGGTCGGCGACAGTGAAAGTCGCAAGTGAGATAATCGCTTTTGATAGGACAAAATGAGATGGATAATGTGTCATGCGTTTCTATATACCGCGCCATTGTTACAGAATCGAAATTGTCCCATTTCACCGGAAGCATGTCACCCAGCGATCAGCTTCGCCTCCAGGAGATGAGCGACGAGCTGATGAGCAAGGAGAAGAAGGTGGCCGGGCTCGAGTCGAAGCTGCTCAAAGCCTATCAGAGAATCGAGCGACTCAACGAGGAGTACGACGGGAAGATCAAGGGACTGATCTACGATGGAGAGCGTGCACGAGACGATCTGACGCGGTGTGTGGAGAAGATCAATCAGTTGGAGCACGAGTTGGACGAGACGCGAGCCGTTGCGCAGAGTGGAGATCACGCCAACGAGCAGCACTATCACGAGTTGCGGGACAAGATCTGGAAACAGGAGCGCGAGCTCCAGGAGAATCGCACTCTGCTCACTCGCCTCCGCGAGAAAGAGGCCGACTTTGAGAGAATGCGCTCCGAAAAAGGATATCTTGAGTTGAAAAACGAGAATCTGTCCAAGAAGCTCGAAGCGAAGAAGAAAGCAGTCGAGGAGCTCGAGAGAAGTGTGTCCTCTCTCCGCATGGAGCAGACGATCTGCCAGCAGTCTTGTTCTTCCGGCTCGACGCCACTCGCCGATGAGATCGAAACCATGTCGGATATCCGTCCATCGCTGGCCCGCCCGTACACCAAGGCTCACTCGACACTCGGCTCTCACATGTCCCCGCTGTCGCACTCGAAGGCCAGTGGACTCACGAAGAGCTTCTCGAACTTTGCGCTCAACTCGACGAAACGCGACGACATCACGCCGATGATGAGCCGGACGATTCGCAAGCAGAACCGACACATCACCATGTGCCGAGCGATGGTCGTTTGTCTCAAGGACACCGTCGATCGCATGGCTCGTGGCGAGAATCCAGACGTGGCGCGTCTTCTCGGCGTCAAGCTGAATGTGCCGTCGGAGAGCGAGATGGAAGATGACGAGGATATTGAGGCCGACGAGTCGAAGCCGTTCTCCATGATGTCTGCTGAATCGGCGGTGAGTTCCCGGCTCGGACAGTTTCATTGTTCCAACTCCAATCCGTTTCAGCTCTCAAAGCAGTGCGAAAAGCTCGCGGATCTTGACAAGGATCTCGACACAATCCGCTGCCAGCTCGCCGATTGGCACGGACAGACCAGCGCCGAGGGGGAGGGCGATCGAGATGTGTGCCGAGTGCAGTAATAAATGAACAAAATCAAAAAGAAAAACCACCACCACGCACCCATCCTCATTGTAGTTTTAATCACGTTCTGCTCGTATTCAATTGTACTATAGTTCTCATTAATTCAAGAGCTCCCCCCTTCCACCTCTCTCTCTCTCTCCAAGAAATCGGTGTGTGTGTATGCGCCGAGGACGTTTCCATCGTGTCAAATAAGATACCGACTGTGCATTTTACTTTCGTGCCTTCTTATACCCCTCTGTGACACTCTTCTGCTCCTTCTTCTCTCCCTCATCGAAACGGCATCCGTCCGCTCCAACGTTTTCTCCATTACGCGGTATCCCTCTCCTCTCTCCCTTCCAATCCCCCTCCAGCCTTCCTCCCCCGGCCCACACGTATTTCTCGTTGTACTAATCAAGCTCTCCCTTCAACTTTATGTCTCCATGTCAGCAAACCTAATCATTTCTGGCTCCTGTTCTCCATATCATTTCTGATGAACTGAACTCTGTCCGGCACATGTCCGGCGAAATGAAATGAATGTGAATAATATTTGATAGTTTTTGTCGTTTTTCTTCTTTTCCAGATGAAATCTCGTTTGAGCCGGCTGGGTCTTCGAGACTTTTTAGCTATCTTTTCCCACCGGCTAATTCATGGAAAACAAAATTCAAACTTCGCGGCGAAAGAAACACTCCGTGCGCACGCATTGCGAAAAGGCGCGCCGCGGGTTGCAAAAGTGGGCGGAGCGCGCGCTCGCCATTTTTCTCGTTGATTTACCGGATTTGAACGCTTGTTTTTGCTTCAAAACTTTATTTTCTTCTGAAAACTTGTTTCAAGCAAGCAATATTGTCATTAAAGTTCCTTGTTCACTCGAAATTATTGCAGAACGATGGCGAAACGTCCATCTTCGTCGAAAATACCAATTGAAGTAAGTGAGGAACCAAAAGAAATGCAGTGAACATTCGAGAAATTTCAGGAAGACGAAGAGGAGTTGATTCTGGAGCATGCGGATAAAGTGGTGAATGAAGAAGAGTGCGAATATCAAGAACTGGAGCAGTACGACGACACAAATCAGGAAGGAGTGAGTGAAGAAGGATTCTTGACGCATTTTATGAGCCAATTTTGCAGCCATCCTGTGAATCGAGATACATGCAGTCCCACCTGCAATATCTGCAACATGCCAATCCACAAATGTCGATGAAAGAGATCTGCAGGAAGCGTCCACGCACTCAGATAAGCGGATTCATAGATCACACACAGGCGCGCTACTACGATCGGTACAAGCAGCAAGACTACACGCGCCGCAACGATTTCATGAAGTACTGCCACGTGTGCCGCAAAAAGACGACTGGAAAACTGCGAGTGTTGCCGGGAGATCTTCGTCTCCGTAAAGTCTGGATTTTGCGCTCAAATCTCGACGAGGAGCGTTCGGCAGAACTGTGGCTTCGCGAGCTGGCTTGCGAAGGATCGCACGGTGGAGAGTTCTGCGAGATCCACTTCCCGCCCGGCACTGTGAACATGAAAGGAAACCAACTTTTGCCGCTAGACGTTCGACCTGCTGTGAGTCTTCTTATTCAAAGAGATTTCTTTTCAAAAAGATGTGAAAATATCGCGCTACGCGTTTCAGGAAGGCAGACATACTGTCGAAGATGATATACGGTTCGACTTCGACCAGATTATTCTTAACTGCGTGTTTTGCGGACGCGATGGGGCGCTCTCGTCGATGCTTCCGTTTATCCGCGTATGATTGACACCGGATCAACGAAAACCAACTGACTGTGTTTCAGAATCGCGCGAAACGCAGTCGCTGGATCGAAACACTGTCAGCCGGAAGCGTCGAAGTCAAAACTCGTCTAACGGGACTCTTGAAAGGCGGAGTGACCAAGTTTCTGTGTGATTATCACATCGCCGACGCCAGTTTCGAAATCAACGGCTTCGGCGAGTGGCGTCTTCTCCGGAACGCGCTGCCCGATCCAAGGCTTGTGACGTCCGATAAACGAGGATTGCGAGTCTATCTCGTCGATAAGTGCCGCGACGAAGTGTTCTGGGAGCAAGGATTGTGGAGAAAAGCTGACAGTCTCAACGACGATTTCGAGGAGGGCGAGGAGGAGAACGTCGAATCTGACGATATACTACTAGGAAACGAAATGACACAGTTTCTCGACGAAGGTGTTCAGCAACCGCAACAAAGCGAACCATGTAAGATTATTTTTCAAAACGCTGGAATCTTTTTTGAATCCCGAGTATCATTTTTCAGTGGAGACTATCCAGCAAGACAAGGACATAATTGAGAAGAATAACGAGGAGAGAGCATCTCAGCCGGGATGCTCGTCATCGACATATCCTATCGATATGAAACAGACCATGCTTGATGTCGTCGAGTATTCGGATGATTCTGATGAAGAGAACGATATGATCATGAAAATGGGCGACATTCCCTACTCGAAACGGTTGTGTCAAGTGTGCAGTGCCGTGGAGCCAGTCGGAAATGAGCTCTCGATGCATTTCCCGTTCAAGTTCAGCATTCGAACGTGGCCGTTCGACGAGTACCGTCACAAAAAGTGGCTCGAAATCATGGACTGGCCGCCAGAGTTTGAAGAGTCGATGAAGACGTTGTGGCAGAAGAGGAAGACGGAAGGATCTCTTTCGAACACATATCACTTCTGTCCGATCAACGTCTGCCAGTCTCACCTCGATTACCGACAGCTTCCCGAGCGGATGGAAGAGTGGCATCTCTCGTTCTGTGTGCTTTGTGACTCGTGCATGAGCGAGAGAAGTTTGCTCGTCCCATTGCCGCACGATCTGGAAACAAGACAAAAATGGGTGGACAGCCTCTTCCCGTACGACGAAACGAGCAAGTTTCACATCAAAAAAATTCATTGGGTGAGTTCATCCTCACCTTTTTCGGAAATCGAAAAGCATTATCCCGAACTTTCAGCTCCGCAAACGTCTTCTGCGACCGAAACCGACTCGTTACCGCATCTGCGTCTACCACTTTAGCCGGAAGGCGTTCGTCGCCGACAGTGATGACAGAATGGTTCTGGCCGCCGACGCGGTTCCACTGCCAATGGATTCGGACGACTTCGATCTGACCCCACGCGGTCCGAACTCTGTTTGCAAGTGTTTACTGTGTGACGACTGGAAGAAGGTCGAGGAAATGGTGAATCTTCGGAATCCGAGCAGCGATGCCGAGAAGAACTTCCTCATCGACACTCTCATCCTGACGGAGAAGGTTGTTGTGAAAAAAGCGCTCGGCACACTTGCCCGAGTCAATCGGACCGCACTCATCTGCAACATCCACTTCCCGGACAACATGGATCCGTTCAGCATCATTGCCGAACGTCGACTCATGTACGGAGTGAACACTGGATGCCTTTTGTGCGCACACCAAAACGACTGCACATTCATGATACCGTTCCCGGGAAATTACGACGGGAAGTTGCGAACCAAGTGGATCAACTCGATGTGTCGCGAGCCGTGGATCTTTCGATACCTGACGAGTCGGCTCGAGAAGAAAGGAAGGCACTATCTTTGTGCTTCACACTTCAGTCGCAACTCGCTCCGCTACCATCCGGGTCTCGGATTGTGGCGGAAAGCGTTGGCGACACCGGTGCTCGCGTGCACCACAGAAGCAGAACGAGGGCTAGTTTGGAGCCTGAGCAAGCAGCAGCCTCTCTACCACCCACTTATTCTCGACGAATTCGACAATGACGACTTTAAACCGCTGGACTATGACCTGGTCTCAAGTTTCCTCGGTAAAGCAAGAATGCTCGAGGTACGTCGCATCGTCCCCTCCGATTGTGAGGTGGTGATCGGCTCTTGAAATTTCAGATTGAAAACGAGCTGCTCGTGCATGGAAGTCAAGAAATACCGTCAACAAGAGACCGTCGGGACAGGCGAAAGCGGAACGCCGATATGCAAGGAGGGCGCGGATTCTACGCCGACATGCCGCAAATATACGGTCAAGACGAGAGCGCCGTGGAGGCGGACGGCGAAGTTGTGGAGGAGGAGTGCATCGTCTACGAAGAGGACCATCACACCGATCCGGGAAATGTGGAAGTTGTCGAGCAGGAGCAGTTAGAGTCCCGCCCCATTCCGTAATAATATCTGAAAGCTGGTCATCTCACCCTTCTCTTTCAGAAGGCCTCAATTCTCTTTTTCATTTGCAATCTTTTTTATGTTTCGCTTCTTCTCCTGTTTCCGGTTGAGATTAAAGTGCAGTTTTGTTATAACTTTTATATACAATATTGGAAAGCTATTATGCTAGATTTGGTCGAAGCGGGAAATCGAGAAGCATTGGAGGAATGGTTGTAGCTCGTGAACTTCGAAATCAATGTCAACGGTCGTTTCGGCGAGCCTCAGAGATCTGAAATTTGACTTTGATAAGCCCAAAGGGGTCAAAGATTCCAGAAGCATTTACTTAACACGTTACCGGTGTGAAAACAAGAGAAATCGGGGGTGGAAAAAAAGAATAAAGCTGTGCTGAATAGAAACCGAGGGTTTAACCTAATTTTGAAACATTAGAAGGGACAGAAGACGTGCATATACAATAGAGAAAAGAAAAGTGTGCTGAAAAAAGGGGTGGGAAGCATGAATACACATTTTAGAAATATAAAGTGGCTAGAAGACATGCGAACTGATAACAGAAAAAAAAAGTGCTGGGCTGATTTAGCAGGTCAGCTGAAGTTGTTCGGATTGAGGCCGAGCGCGGTGAGAAGCTTAAATTTCAGCGTCGGCGCGGCGGGTGTCGTGTGTGTGTGCGATCTGGACGTCGTGAATCCGCTGACCGACGAGATCATCGATTGGTTCAGCTCGTCGAGTGCTCCCATTCTTACCGGATCTTGCTGAAAGAGCAAACGATACGCTAGCACGACGAGTCAACAGGCGAAAGCACAACGAATGCGGCGGCGACAGAATTAGAAGAACATTCACATGCTTGCAAGACTTTTGAAACTTCGTTTCAGAATATATCAAATGGCAAACGTACCCGGATTCTGGAGCGGAGGGCGACGTCTTCGAGAAGCTCGGCGGCCTGATACTTCCCTTGTCGTCGGTACAAGGCTCCCAAGTTCTTGAGAGTGGTGACAGTGGAAGTGTCCAGATTGGCTGCCTTCGCCCAACGTTCCAGCTCGTCGGCGCTGACTTCTCGCGTCTCCTCTTTCTCTTCAGCTGTTCTCCATATCGGCTTGTTATCCTCGCTGCAAGGTGATCTCATTGTTAACGGGCTCTTCACGTTCCGAGTCTTTACCTGATCTTTCCAAACTCCCTTTCGTGAGCTCGCGTCAATATCTGCTTATACAATTCCTCCGCTTCCTTGTATTTGCCTTGCTTGAGATACGCCGACGACAGGTTATTCTTCGTTTTCGCGACATTCGGATCGTCTTGACCCAGTTTAGTCTCGTAGATTTCCAGGGCTCGCTTGTAGTACTGCTCAACTTCCTCGTATTTTCCCTGATTCTGACAGAGGAGGGCAAGATTGTTCAGCTGTTTGGCGACGTCCGGATGATCGACGCCGAGCACTTTCTCGCGTATCTCGAGAGCCCGCTTGCACAGAGGCTCCGCATCCTTGAACTTGGACCGTTTTCCGTAGAGCACTGCGAGATTGTTGAGTGTCGCGGCGACAGCTGGGTCGTTTTCTCCGAGGCACTTTTCGCGAATGCTCAACGCCTCTTTCAGCAAGTCGGCCGCTTCTGGATACTTCTTCTGGTCTCGATAGACCAGAGCGAGAATGTTGAGCATGGTGGCGACGTCGGGATGATCGTGTCCGCTCGTCTTCTCCAGATCTTCCAGAGCCTGCTTGCAAAGAGGAACGGCTACTTCGTAACGGCCCTGTGAAGCGTACTGGATGACTAGATTGTGAAGAGTGCGGAGTCGAGCTGGAATTTCATAGCCGCCGCTGGCAGAAGCAGCCATCACATGAGCAGGAGTCGGATGGCTCGGCTGTTTGGCTGCATTCAGCTCTTCTTCGTCTTCTGGTCCGAATCCAAGCTCTTGCAGTGTTTCGTTCGTCACAGATTGCGATGTCACGTCGACAGAAGTTTTCGTGTCATTCGGCTGTAAAAACACAGCTTATCGGTGAAAATAAATCTTGGTAAACTCACGGCGGATGAATTCACTGATGCCATGAACTTCAGGTGCTTGTTCTCTTCCTCGAGTTGCGCAACGACTTGCTCCGACTCTTGCAGCTTCGTCTGGGTGGCACTCAGCTCATCGCGGAGCCACGCATTCTCCTGATAGAGCCGTCTAATCTGCGTCTGCGACTTCTGATGCTGACCCTCGCTGATTTGAACGAGTTGGAACACTTTCAGCATCAGCGCCGTCTCGTCGTATCCACACACGAGCTTCTCCAGATTTCCATTGATTTGATTCAGCTTCTCTTTCGGAAGTGGCGCCTCGTCGTCTCGGACGCCGCGAACACTCGTTTCCAGCGTGTTCGATATGGCCGAATGTTCGTCACGCAACGCCTCGAGCCCCTGTTGGACGGTTCGAAGGTTCGTCGCCACGTCGTCCTGCGACATCTCCGACATCCTCGCCAGCGATTCTGTCTATCTGTCTGAAAAATTGAAAATTTCGTTGAAAAATGAGAGGGTAAACGTTAAAAGAATCGATTTTCAAGGAGAAGCAAGGAGAAACAGAAAACGAATGGCTCGCCACCTGCGCGGGCAGTTTCTCGTGTTACCCGCCCGACGGCAGGCTTGTGAAACATAATAAGAGTAGCCGCAGTGTGCGCGAGAGTGACGCGTCCGGACATATTGATTGACAGATAGCGGCGAGAGAGCGCGAACGGAAAAGAGAGACGCCTCATTGAAAATGCGCGCGCGTTTCGCCATATCCACCGACCAATCGCAATTTTGGACCGCAATTTGAACCATTTTTACAACTGCACAAAACAATTTTGTGTTGAAATTGAAAAAAGAGAAGACAGAACAGCGGTGACGCATCTTTTTGCGTAGGAAGAGCACACACAAAGCTTTTCTATTCAGTTTGGCGCACAGAAAGTGGGGAGCGACGGCGTGCCCGCGTTGCGAAAAAGCGTGCGGGGAGATTGCAAATGTGGGCGGCGCATACGCAACATTGCATTTTTCTGCGGAATTCTGAACCGTTCGCCATTGAATTTTCATTTTTCTTTCGCCCTTCTGTTCGCTGAAAATGTTCACCAAAAAGTGTCACATAAATTTTTGAATTTGTCTCAAATGCTTCGCTTCATACTTTCTCGCTAATAAGATTCAATGCCGTCATTGTCATCATCATCGCCGGCTGCCGAATATAAATTTGCCTCGTTGTTACTTTTGCTGTCTGTTCATCATCTCGCCGTTCTATTTATTATCGTCCGACGCGCTCGTTCCACACTCTCTGAAACCCGTTTAATCGTTTATGCCACGTTGCCATCGACAATCTCTAATCATTCTCTCAAACGAATCAATTTTCAGAGGCAATGGCGTTCACATTCGCCGCCTTTTGTTACCTTCTCGCGCTGATCGCAGTTGGTTTCTGCATCTTTTTCGCAATCTACACGGTAAGAAATCTTTCAAACTTTGAGGTTCTTCAATAGTTTTCTTCTTCAGGTCATCTGTGTCGACGAGCTCCGCACGGACTACAAGAACCCAATCGAGCAGTGCCGCAACCTCAACCAACTGATCCTTCCGGAATACCTGATTCACGGCACGTTCACCTTCCTCTTCATCCTCAGCTGGCAACTCATCGCGATTCTCGCCAACCTTCCGCTCGTCTTCTACCACATCTTCACCTACGTTAAGCGTCCGGTTATGTCAGGACCAGGAATCTACGATCCAACCACCATCCTCAACCGCTCGACGCTCTCCTCGACTCTTCGCATCTCGTGGATAAAGCTGGCTTTCTACCTCATCTCGTTCTTCTATTACCTCTACGCGTAAGTCATCGTTTTCACTGCCAGATCTTCAAAGTAGCCATTTCAGCATGATCTACACCCTGGTTACTTCAAACTGAGCAAGAACGACCGACCACGATGGCGCTCCCAATTCGATCTTCAGATTCCGCTTTCTCCCTATCCTTTTTTCTTCTTTCTCCCCCCTTTCCTTCATAATTTTACGGCCATTCTATTTATTAAAGTACGAAATCCCCCCGTCCCGTCCCCTTCTCACCGTGCAGTTTGTACGGTTCCATTCTGGCATCCACATTTCTTACCTGTAAGTCCGTTTTCAGTTATAAAGTTTCCGAAAGCTCACCAGTCGCAACAGTTGCGAAGACGTTATTTGCACCGTTGTGCCAAATGCAATTGAGCCTTTCAAACAGAAAGTCAACAAAAACATGATTCTGTTTATGTTTACCCCCGAATCGGCGGCATTCTTCTGGAGTTCCGCCTCAACTGCGGGCGAGAAAGGTCACAGGTTAGTTTTCACATCTTCTCCTCGATTCAGAAGTCCAGAAGCTCACAACAATCAGACGGCGAACGCATCGGACGTCCCCCTTTCCACCACCCGAATAAAACGACAATTGCCGTGTCCTCTTCCGCGCGCCGCCGCCGCCGCGCCTCCCTCCGCATTTTCTCCGTCGTCGACGACGTCCCTCCTCCGCTTCGCTTCTTCCATCTTTGTCTCTGCACTTTCATCATGATTCCTCCTTTCCTTTTTCTACGCCCCCCTACCCCGCTCCATTTCTCAATTTTCCTCTTGGCCTTTTGATAAATCCCCGCCTCTTCGTCCCCACCGATGCCAACTTCCCACCACCATCCTCCGTCTCAATTTGGACCGCCTTCTGGCAGCTTTTTACATGCCGAGTTCAGAGTCGATTCGATCCTTATCGCGCTCCCATAAAATCCTCTCAAATTGTGCCCCCAGATCATTCGATTCTTGTTGGTTCCTTAGCATGATCCAAGCGCTGCTCCTACTGGCTTCAGTGCTCGGAGCCTCGGTGTACTACTGGCAGCACAACAAGGAATGGTCGTATGTGCAGACACTGGACTCGGTGAATCCCAACGATATTCTGATACCGCAGTACGGTGAGTATTTCTTTGCTCGAAATCAATTTTTACTCGCAAAGTACCTCGTGTTTCAGAACCGCATCCGATCCTCTACAACACTTGCAAATGGCCGCTTCTCGAGACGAACGAGCCGGATGTTCAAAAATACCTGAAGAAGAGAAAGTAAGCATTGTTCGATTGATCACAACACAGACTCCAGTTTCGTTTCCATCCTGTCACACATTAGCATTTCCATTTCGAATCTCTCTGCCCCTCTCATCCCCCTTTCGCTTGCGATAAAAACCGCCCGCCCGATCGGTGGGCGCCATTCTCAGACATCGCGCGCGCGCACGCGAGCCACAGACACACTCGGACACATAAAAGATGAACTTGTTAGTACGCGCCAACCGATCCGTCGATCGAGATAGACACGCGAGAGATAGTGAATCACTAGATATGGGAAAGAGAACAGGAACACCACAACGCAACTTTTGTTTTTGTCGTGTTTCGATTATCGCGGCGACGAGGGGGGAAACCCGCGCTTCTTGAGCGATACAGCGAGAGAAAGAGGCAAAGACACGGCCTGTCATCTCATCACTGTAGAAAAACGATGGGAAGATTTATGAGACATCGCTGCGCAACGCCTTTTTTTCTAAATTTCTATGAGAGCGCTATAAGCCGAAGTGTTGTGGATCTTTGCGATAGGGAATATATCCTTTGTTCTGGAACGAGAAGAAGAAGAAGCTAGGATGGTAAACCTAAGCCCTGTAAAGTAGGTCAATTCAATCTCGACGGACCGGTCCTATCGGTTTTCTTGACGGTTGTGTGATGTGGCATGATCTCCCCCCTCCTCATCATCATTTCCAGTTTAGACGCCCCAGACGTCTCTTTAGCCACCTTATAGCACGTACAAAAATTTCACCTGGCGGCCCGACGGCGACGACGAGGACGCAACAAAAGATATTGTGCGGATAGCCTCCTCCCCCCACTGAGTATCGCCTGAGGAGATTTTGATCTTTGTCGTCGTCGCGTGTATTTCGGTGTGTGTTGTTCGTTCATGAGCGATGCAGGTTGACGCGCGGAAGCCGGATCGTCGGTACACATACACCGTGTTCTAGTCCAAATGTTTCTCGTTTAAGAGATAGAGAGATGGTATCGATGGCGGAGGAGAAAATAATAGTCTAGCCTAGGTATTGGACAGGAGCATCTAACGCGCGCCACTGGACTAATCGCGAAAGTTTGAAAATAGCTAGCGAAAAACCTCGGCCATGGCCTAGAAATCTGATGGCGGAGCGCGATTCAGCGCGGTAACTACGGTAACTACGGTAACGACGAAACTTTGGTCTTGTTTCCGATTCCGTGATTTGAATTCGTAGTTGTGGCTTCGATCACTTCCAAACTGTACTCTGATCCGAAGCCGCGCTTTTTTTCCTTCAAAAACTTCAAAACCATCCACCGACTGTTCGCATTGAAGGCCTATCAATTTCGAACGACTTCCACTTCTAGTTCCAATCTCACTTCCTCGTTCTCTTTTTCTCTCCTATCTACCCGCCGAAAGGGCATCAAATGTGGCATTCCATAACAGCTTATCTGGCAAGAGAACGAAAAAAAGGAGAAGATAACAAGCTTTTCGAGGCGGCAATCTCTGATGGGAGATTGATGGATGGACACCTAAACTTTTGAAACCTCATTGGTTTTTTTTATAAAGCGTTCGAACTTGTTGCAGACGACGTCTCGCGTGCCGCCCGACGCCGGACGTTGAAGTGGACTGGGAGGACTCGAAAATTCTCATCTCCCTAAAGGCCAACAGTTCAGTCAGGTGCGTTGAAATGATCTCATATATAATATGAACCGGTGCGCGGACAAAAAGAGTGTTTATAGTTGTGTCGCGTCGGATGTGAGCGGTTTCTCCTCGTCGCCGCCAGACATCTCACCGCCAATACGGCTAGAACCTGATTTGAAACTGGAGATACCCTACACGAACTTTGTTGTCGAGTGTGAGCAGAACGGCCGGATAGTGTACAGAAAATCGTTCTACAACTACAAGAAGGATCACGCGAACAGTGATTTTGAGGCCATGGAATCGACGCCGGTATTTACAATGCGATTTCCGAGGTGTCTTCTGAATCCATAGTTTCAGACGAGTCCATCGATCGCTGTTCTGTACTTCAAGTCGATCTCCCACGCACAGCTTCAACGCGAGTTCCCGAAGACGTTGAGATCGTCGCGACGATTCGGCTTCTACTCGTTCTCGATGTTCAACAAGATGTCCGACAACATCACCGACGTCGTCAACGGCACGTTCTTCCACAAACAAGTCAAGCACACTCTCGGACAGTACATGAAAAGTGAGAAGGAAGCGATGCGACTTCGTCTGATGAATCCACTTTTCAGATGAGAGGTACTGTAATGTGTTCACGAACACGAATCGAACGGGTATCGCGTCGGATTACGATCTGTCGCACTGGATGCGAAGCCTGGCGTCGGACACCTGCTCTGACGAGAATGTACGTAGTCCGATGCGCCGAAGATCGCATCGCATGTCTTTTCAGAGCGTCGCCGAGAGACTTATTGAACAGTGGGCAAGGTTCTCCATCGAAAACACACAGCATTGCTATCTGTCGCACATCTTTGTGAATAACACGATTTGGTCAAAGTCGCTGGATGAGACGTTGAGGTTTGGTGGCGAAAAGATCCTCGCACAGGAGGGAACCGCGCTCTAATGTTAACTTTTTTCAAGCAATGTGCTCGAGCAGTTCCAGTTGAACGAGGTGTTCAAGAAGACGTTGGTGGTGGTGGTGTCGGCGGAAGGGATTCCCGTCGGGCAGTTCGGAAACACGTACACCGGTCGGGTCGAGGAGCGAAACCCGATTCTGATGGCACATATCCCGGAGAAGCTGAGGAA
This sequence comes from Caenorhabditis sulstoni, assembly GCA_963966605.1. Taxonomy (NCBI): domain Eukaryota; kingdom Metazoa; phylum Nematoda; class Chromadorea; order Rhabditida; family Rhabditidae; genus Caenorhabditis; species Caenorhabditis sulstoni. Next base: position 745,459 of record OZ016479.1, read on the forward strand.
GATCTATCCGGACCATATCTTCCACATGGAACAGAACCAGAACAAGTGAGCGCAATGAAATTTGGAAGAACCTTCCGGAATCGAATGAAATTCCAGACTGATCACTCACAAGGACGTGTTCGATCTGATGAACAGCTTCGCGCGTCTTTCCAAAGATCAGGCGATAGTGGTGGCCGACGAAGGGTTCATGGAGCACAAGCGAGAGCACAAACGTGGAATCTCGCTCTGGCAGACACTGATTCCCGACAATAGAACGTGCTACCACGCGGCGATTCCCGACGAACTCTGCCTTTGTATGGAGAACAAAGTGGAGATGGAGCAGACTTACAATCAGTTAGAGCTCATCATATTCACGATTCGAATCACTCTTTTCCAGAACATACGAGATGGCGGCCCGTTTGTACGAGAGAATGGAGTCGGAGATTCTTGCCAACAACTCGTGCGTTCAAGAAACCACGTGGGTCGCCGAGAGGAACTACACGATGGTGTACAATTTGAACGAGAAGGTTCTGAACGGCACAGACGACTACGTCGAGTATCTCTACTTCACACTTCGGGTCTACGCAAAAGACACTGCGATTCGGAAGAATGTAAGTGCGCTCTACTAGACTGCCAGCGAAGGATTGAAAAACCTCGGTCATGGCCCAGAAATGAGCCGATAATCGAAAATTTCAGTTCTTCGTGAACGTGTACGGACAGTTCAAGCACAGTTTGAAAGATCAATACGACATCCGGAAATCGTATCCGTACGTGGTGGATGGAACGAAAAGCGGATGTATGGCCGGATATTTTGATCGGTAATAAACAGGAAAATTTCGACGAATTTCCATAAAATCAAAACATTTTCAGATTCTGCGAAATGTGTCACTCGTCATTCCTGATGTCATGAGAACTTTCTCTCCATGAAAGAGACTCGGAAAAGTACAAATGCGAAAGCTTTAACGATCACCTCTCTGTAACTGTGACTTCTTTTCTCGTTTTGATTTCAATTTCAATTCCCACTTTCTTAGAAAAAAAACAGAAGAACATATTTATTTTGTGACATGGGAGAATTCCCAGAAACGGGCTCAGCTTTCACTCAATTTTCGTAAAACTCAAGCTTTTAATGAATTTGTCGGTTATTGCTCTTACTATTTTGTCTTCTGAATCTTATTCCTAGGCTTGAAGATCCGTTTTTTATCGAGATTCCCGACGGGGTCCTGAAATGTCGCGACGTTTCTTGAAAAGCCAAACACTGCACGCGCCGTCTACGTCTCATTTCTCTCGCCGGCAGCAACTTCGCTCCACCGCACTGCAGTGTTATTTCGGTTTCCGGTGCGGTTGCGGAGTGAGCGAGAGTGAGAGTGTTTGTGCACATCTTCGTCTCCCAACTTCTCATAATCTATCCGCTCAAATGTGCCCTCCTTCCTCACGCTTCTCGCGCCGTCTCCGTCGTCGCTTCTCTGCTCATCACACAGCTGGGGCGTCTCAACCCCCTCTCCACTTCTTTCTCTCTTCCCCCCGCCACACTTCTAATTATGTTCGTCGTCGAGCACTATATACACCTAGTTTCGAGTCATGATAAATGCTATTACACACTCTTCCACACAGGCGCCGGAGGGAAACGACCGCGATGAGGCCTGGAAAAGAGTGCCTTTTGTCGATTCTCGTCGAGCTTTGCGCCGTCCTCCTCATCGCCGTCCTGACTCCGTGGCTAATCCGGTTCGTTTCCGTTTTCCCACACACGCACAAACCCCTCCGCTTGCCTTTTCGCTCGAGTTTCCCCCCACTTTTCTCTCTATTTTCTTCCACTTTTCAGCTATCTTCTTCTTCCCACCGCCGTTCACCACCAGTATCCGCTCAACGTCGTCTTCCACACATGTGATCATGACTTGCACAGCGTCTGCTCGTTTCCAACCGCCACTCTCGAGTACGAGAAGGTTTCGTTTGTTTCTCTGCGCTCTCACCGCATCGGAAATTCTTCCAGAACTCGCTGTTCTCGCCCAACGTCGCCTACTATCTCAATATTCGTCTCAAGTTCGCCGACGTCGCCAACTCGAAGATGTTGGGACTGTTCCAGAACGTGATAACAATGTCGGATGAGAGCGGAAACACTTTGAAGCAGTACACGCGGTCGGCGTACACCAAAGATCCCGGAATGGTCGTCAAGGTGAGGTTTGCGCTGCGATTTCGGAAATTTCAAAGAAAAACGTTGCAGGCGTCTCAAGTGTTTTTCTTTCCGCTTTACTTCCTGGGATTCTTCCACGACTACAGCACTTTAACGATTCCAATGTGTGCCGACTACCTGGAAACCGCCGAAAGGCCGTCGACAAAGATAGTTTTCACTATTCAGGACAAATTCGCAAATGTGAGTGGCAAAAAAACACAAATCGCCGCTTTCGTGTGAAGTCAAGCATGAAATTTTCAGATTGAAGACGCCGAGCTAATCGTGACAGCGAGATTCGGGCTGATCCGACACCTTCTCTACTATTGGCCGTCGTTTTCCTTCGCTGCGATCTTCCTGTTCGTTTTCTTCCTCGGAGCCATTCTGATCACGTTCAAACTAGCGTATCAAAGCTATTCGGCGCGAAGCAAGGCAATCCTAGAGAAAGAAAAAGCAGAGATCCTGAAAAAGAAGCCAAAAATTGAAGTCGACGTCAAAAAAGAGGTTTGATTCGTTGTTTTTCTTGTATCATTTGTGGAGTCTGTATAACTTTTAAGATCGAAGAGCCAACACAAGAAGTTAAGAACGTGGCAGAAGCTGAATCGGCGGTTGAATCGACGACGGCGGTTCGGAAGAGAAAATAAGGGCGCTTCGGAGAGACATGAAACAAGAACAGGTTCAAATCATCGGTTATTCCTTCGGTTATCTCTAATCATCCAGTGCCTCCTCTATTTTCACATTGCATTTACATAGACATAAACACCTTTTCTCCTTTTATTTTTCATCTCGGGCTGTTTTTCTCTTGCTCCCAACATGGTTTCGTTACCATTGTTCATACTTTTACTTTCTGTTTTTTTTACTTTTTGCCTTCGCTGCGCCTCTCCTCGTTTTTGTTCGTCTCCACACATGCCCACAAGTTTATTTCTCTTTTTGCAGTTTAGTATGTGGTAATGTCAGCGTCGCCATGTCATTCTTGTCTGGCCACGCGTCGTCCACACAGCAGCTTCCAGCATGTCTCGGCTTCTGCGGTCGCAACGTCATCGTCAACTATTCTCGAGACGCGGGAGGCGGTGTGCAGACGACGACGGAGCTCTCGAGCTGCGGACCGTGTCCGTTCGGCTATCGAAACAATGATAGATCGATGTGCGAGCCGTGTGACGAGCCACTTCAACCGTACGACTGGATGTACTTGCTGTTCGTCGCACTCCTCCCACTTCTCCTCCACATGCAGTTCATTCGAACGGCCCGCAAGTAGTGAGTTCCCCGCCGGTCGGAACCGTCGTACGAAACCGACCAGACTGAATTTCAGCAGTGTCACGCGCTACTACCAGATCATCGAGATTCTGTGCGTCATCCTCGAGAACGTCATCGCGTGCGTTGTATCGGTGCTCCTCTACCCGCCCCGATTCTCTTTTTTACTAAACGGTTGTTCGAAGCACAGCATGAAAGAATGGTAAGTCTTTTTTTTCTCAATCTTCGAATCGGACCAACTTCTTCTTTTTCCAGGTATCCCGCTTGCTATAATCCACGAATAGGCTATACGAAAACTATGCGGTGTACGTACGAAGTTGTTTTCCCATTGTAAGACCCTCTTTCCTATCCGGACAAGCGAGAACTGCGAATCCTTTCAGATATTCCATAACATTCACACATCATCTAGTATTGGTAGGGGCTATTCTCGTGCTCCGCACTTCATTGTACTGCGCCATACTGTACAAGGCCTACAACGGGAAGCCGTTCTACTACGCGGTCATCACGGTTCCACTTCTAGCTCTAATGCACTCTCTTTTAGTGAGTAATACCCGTGTCGTGTCCAGGTATTCAACGTCCGATTTTCAGTCCGGGGTCCTCTTCTACTCATTTCCATGGATCCTGCTGATGGGATCTCTGTGGGCGATGGTGTTCCATTTGGCGCTGGAAGGCAAGCGGCCAGTGAAGGAGTTGATCGGTAACATTCGCGGACGTTCTGTCTCCTAACTCACTCAACCTTTGCAGTTCGTCTGGTAACATCTCCATCGCATTTGGTGTTCCTCTCGATAACCATGTTGTTGCTCTCCTTTTCCGTTGTTGCCATTGTCACACCACTGTGAGTTCTTCTCTCCCCCCGTGTCACCCCATGTCAATTCTACCATTCCGATCGAAACTTATCTATCAATCGTACAATGTCTTTTCGACGAAACCGTATCTAAAAAAAGTGGAAACACAGGTGTACTTTGTACGTTGATCAAAATTTGCAAAACGGGTCAAACTCCTCAACAACAAAAAAAAACAAGTGACCGATCCAAGTGACGTTCCAGAGACCTCGCTTACCGCTGGACCTTCCTCTCTCTAGTGCCCCTACCCCTCGTCTTCTACCTGCTGACGGTTCCGTTCAGCAACCCGACAACTACGATGCGTCTTCGTTAATGGTTAATAGAAATGTGATGCCTATGCTCTTCTAGTGATATATCCTAAGTAGTCATTTCATGTAATATTATCATTCATTCCACGCCCCCCTCCGATTCCTTCTTATCAACCCGAACTGTAGCTCTGTTTTACTCCTCCCCCCACCGCTCTAGTTTCCTTCCACCCCATTCATTTCCCTTCCGAAAGAAAAAAACCGTACCCCATGATTTTAACCTCTCTCTTTCTCCGGTCTTTCCTCCACACCTTCCCGTTCTTTTCTGACTGTTTGTGCTCGTATGTGTGTGATCACAATTGCCATCATTTTCCCTGTCGTCCCACTCCCCAAAGATCCCCATTCACCGTCCCTTCTATAAAGAAGTTTTCCTATGACAATTGCCCCCCCCCCTTTAAGACGGGTCGGGTCATCAACTCTTCTGTTCATTTTATTCCATTTGTACGCAAATTGATAATAATATCCGTATATCTTCGAGTCTCAAGGTATAAACTTTCTTATTTTTATTATCCCCAATAGTAAATCTCTCTTTTTCTTCACTTATTCTAAACCAAACACGGAAATCCTTTTAATACCTAACCACGTGACCTCGTGACGTGGCAGCTGTACCTATTCTATAACTTTGGATTTAGACAGAATCGGTCGAATCGATGCACACGAAATGGGCGGTTCTCGGTGTGCTCCTCTACTTTTCCCTATTTGAGATCATCGAAGGATCGCGTGGAGATCAGTAAGTTCGCCTGATTCTTCAGAACATCCAACCTCACCTTTTCAGAAATGTGGACTACATCGAGTGCGTCCAAAAGTGTCGCACCAAGCTCAACTGCTCGAAACGATTGAGCACGTTCGACTGGGTGCACGGCGAGTGCTTCTGGTGCCGATACGACTGCATGTGGGAGGCCATCGAGTTCTTCGAGACCAACGTCGGCATCATCCCGCAGTTCCACGGCAAATGGCCGTTCCTCGCCATCCCGCTCCCGTTCGGTCTCGTCATCCAGGATCCGGCGTCAACTGTCGCGTCGCTCCTCAACTTTGTCACATTCTACATGATGGGCAAGCGAATCTGGAACATCCAGGGCCTCCAGAATCGCAAAATGTGGCTGACGTATTCGGTGATCGGGCTCGCCACGTGGCTCTGCTCCACCGTCTTCCATATGGCCGATTGCGATTTGACGGAGAAGCTCGACTATTTCGGCGCGTTCGGGTTCATTCTCACCGCCAACTACTGCTCCGTCGTCTTTTCGATGCCGGATCTGAGCAATTTCAGGCCCGGCAGATATTTGAGAACCTTTCTGAAGTATCTCCATTTGTTCGCGTTCGCGCACCACGTTAAAGTGATGACGGTGAGCGTTATAAAGTTCGGAATCTCAATCGGATTCGGTATTTCAGCAAGACTTTGACTACGGCTACAACATGGGATGTTGCATCGTCATGTCCATGCTGACCTCGATCCTCTACATCCGATACTTGTGGCGCAAGAAGAAGTATCACGGCGAGCTCGACCACTCGGACTGGCAGCTGATCTTCATGCTCATCTGGACCAACTCGGCCACCGCTCTCGATCTCATGGACTTTGTGCCGATCTTCTGGCTCGTCGACTCGCACGCCCTCTTCCATTTCGCGACCATACCGATTCCGATTTGGTGGGCGCAATACTTGGAATCGATGCATGCTGCTCAATTTCCGAAGAACAGCAAGGAGCAGATCAAGATCGCCTAATCGCTCATTTCCCCGAATTTTATGTGCACCCGCTTTAACATCGAACACTTTAACTCTAATATGTATTTAATAACTAATAACCTATTTCCTGTATCTTTGATTAAAATTCATGTGATCTTCACTTCTGCTGCTGGCCAACTGTGAATCGATTGTAGACTAATGAAATGATCTGATTTTTTGATAATGGGTTTTTATGTACAACTCGATCGGCGGAATGCGACATGAAAAAGCTTGAAAAGTAAAGTGGCTCGAGAATTACGCGGAAGTAAGAAAATTAGTCGGTTGGTTAGATGAGTTGTAATTGTTACAGAATCGTTTTGAAACACGTTTAGATCTGCTCGTTGGCAGCCACGTCACGGATCTTCTCGACGGTGAACTGCTCGAAGTTCTCCCACGGCTTCTCCCAGATGGTGACCTGGTACAAGGCACGGCTTCCGCCGTCAGTGGCCTTGCAGTTCGCCGCGGTGATCTCGTGAGCCTGAAGGTCGCCCTTCTTGCACGACGACTCGCCGACGAGCACCTCGAGCTTGGTGTTGAGCCCGGCGACGACTTGAGTCTGGGCCTTGACGACCTGAAAAAGATCCGGTTGACATTGATCATCGCAAAGCCGAGGTAATCCTCTTTCACCCGTTCCCTCCGCCACTCTGCCAGTCTGCCCCCCCCCCCCCCCGATCAAAGTTTCGCCCCTCTTTCAATGCATGTTGAATTGTTTGCACCGCGCCTTATCGTGTCTTCTTTTCAATTGCAATCACATTCTTCATTTCAACTCTCCCCCATCTGCCAATTTATTCTCATTTTTTTGTTGAAGAGTTGGAAATGAGAACCGAAACTACCACATCTACTTACACTACTTCGGAGTATTCCGACGAATCTGCGCGTCAGCGAAAGGTAAAATCTGAAGCTCCGCGTGAATTCGTTTATTTTGTTGTCTAGGTTATTGATGAAGTTCCCCAGATTGGCTACACGCTTGATGAGCTCAATGCCAAGAGAATCGAGCCGAAATGGCGTGTTATGAGGTAAACAGCTCGTGTTTCACATAAACAGAGCCAGTTTTGTTTAGATACGGAGCGATTGCGCTGTTTTGGGCGATTTGGGGAGCGCTCCTCGCCGGCTCTATTCTTATCATTGTGCTCAACAATCACGACGTCACGAGCACTTCAACTTCCAACGCCCCGGCTACAACTCCGAAAGGACATTAACTCCCGATGTCTTGTACATAATAAAGGTGCTGAGAACGATTTGGACAAACCTTGATTGGCACGTAGTAGTATGGTCCGTTGTTTGAAGCCTGGTCGTTGATGCCCTTCACAGCCTTCCACGAAAGCTCCTGAAAAGACATGGAAATCATCCTTAAACAATCGGGAAACGTTCAACTTACACTATACTCGGGCTTCGAAGCGTCTTGCTCGGTGAATCCTCCAACCATCTTGCCGGCGTTCACAGTTACTGCAGCACAAACAATGAGAATGAAAATGGCTTGCATGTTGTTTATCGATCTTCGCCGCCTCGCGGTCTTCGTCTCTCTAAAGTACGCGCTGTCTCGTCTTGTGAGTCATGTGAGAGGGGGAGGAGCGAGGAAGAGAGAAAATGGACGGCAGCGATTTCGTATTTGTACAGTGAAATTGGTGGAGATCACAAAAAAAACTTTTAAACAACGTTTGGTTGAAAACAAGATTATATGAGAATGAGAACAACAGCGCTCGGTTCGGTTTCCCAGGGAAATTGAAGAAAAGTGCCCTAGAAGATCGATTGTCCAAGTGGAAAACAAATGCGAGAGCGCACGAGCGGTCTGACCGACTCTTTCAAGAGTGAATCATTTCGCAAGAGAATTTGTGATTAAGAAGTGATGGGTTTGTTGCCCTGGATTCATTTTATCAAGGGGGCGGGGCTGTTTTGACTCATTGTTTACGTAGAGTTGCGTGTCTAAATACTGATGGCAGTTTGAAAATGAAACAATGATAACGAATTTGAAACTAAATGATGAAAGACAAACCAATGAAAAGGGTCTTAAAGCTTTATAAAGTGAAAATCTCTGGAAATGAATCGAAAAACTCAAGAAGATAGTTCGGCCATACCGGGTTTTCTAGGCCACCAACGCGTTTTTCGCGGCCCCCAACTTTTTCAATTAATTTTTTTTGTTTTTCAAGATGTTCTTCCTTTCTTTTTGTAATTTTTCTTTCCGTACTTTGAAAACTTTTTTATGCAAGTAAATAATAAATCTTAATTATTTATTATACAAGTCAAACATCCCCTCTACCTTACCAATTCTATTATCCTGTAGACGCCTATCAAGTTCCTCCTCAGAAAATGCTAAATGTATTTTCGTCCACTGACAAAGAAACAGTAACCACTACAACTCAATCATCGGTTCGACTGACGTGAGAAGGGTCTCTCATCCTTACCATTCATGTTCAGAACTATGACGATTTCGAGAAAGAGCTGGAAAAACTGAAGGCTGGTGCAATGAGAGAAGAGAAGGAAGAGAAAACAGATCTTCTAAATAGCACAGCTTCAGGGCAATCTGTCACCTACATCCGTGGCTTCACTAAATATTCTCCAGAAGGGTTTCTGAATCAACCACTCCCTTACCGCCCGGTACCATACTTAACGGTGCCATCAGCCGGCTGTCAGCAGTTCCTGGTACCTAGACAGCCATCTCCATCGCGGATACCAGACGTTCTTCCACTCCCGTCTGCTTATGTTACTGCTCCTTCCGTCGTCCCCCGCCAACAGCAACTTACTATATTGCCAACCCCAATTAATGATTGCTGCGGAAAATGTGGCGCTCCGTGCAAATTTAGATCGAAAAAACATGTAAGTCACGCCGGTCCTGAAGTGTTGAGCTGTTGAGTATTCTGGTCAGGTAATTGCTCTGGCATCAAAGATATTTTCTGCTCAATTCATACCTCGTCGCGATAGGGACAACGAAGACGAACCAAAGGATCCAAAATGTAATAGCGAACAGTTGAAAGATGTGATGAGCAAGGTAAATTTTCTGATGAAGTAACTGTCTGCACATGCTCTAATCTTTCAGTTTATTACAAGAACTGTAGCACTATCGAAGAGACTTATTCAAAAAAACGCTGAAAGCGAGCTCGGTGGATATTTTTCAGTGATGTTAATGTTAATGTTAATGTTTATTGTTTGAAGGGCGAGTAGCCACTAATACAAACAAGTAATAAGAACACAAAGGTGACTAGTAATAAGTAATAAGGTAGTAAAGTAGTAGAAGAAGTAAAGCTAGGTCAGTAAGTACTAGTTAGGGGAGCATGATATGTACAGGAAACAATTGAGATTCAAAAATTATGAGGGTTAAGTGAGAGATACCGGGAGAGATCGATGTGAGTAATATTGTTCCTAAATACAGAAGAGGATATTTTGACAGGAAACATGGATGGAGGAAGGGCATTCCAACAATTAATGATTCAGGAGGAAAGAGATTGGTTTAGACTCTTTGGGAGTATGCTAGGCAAGGTGGACTTAAGGCAATACTTGTGTCGTCTAAGACATTTGGAATTAATGACAAGAGAGAAAATTAGTCCACGGCATATAACTTCACCAGACACTACGAGTCGATAAGTGAATGTGAGGTCCGCGATAAGCCTTCGAAATTCGAGTGTGCGAAGTTCACATAGTTCAATAGCTTGGAAGTAGGATTCGTATTTAACGTCAAACTTTTTGAAGACACGATATATAAATGACTTCTGGACTCGTTCTAATTTGAAGATCAGATCCTTAGATATGGGATTCGTGACTACAGATCCGTACTCCAGAATAGGTCTAACGTAGATTTTGTAGCATTTGAAGAACGATTCGAAATCGGCATTTTTGAGCACATGGAAAAATAGATTGATCCGTTGATGCGCTTTCTTGATTGTGAGCAGGTGATGAGTACAAAAAGAAAGGTCGGAGGAAAACATAACTCCCAAATCACGAATAGTCTCCACGTGGGGTATGCAAGATCCGTTGATTCTGATTTCAATTTCCTCGGAAGGAGGCTTCATCTTATGTTTCGACTTCGAGGCAATAAACGAGATAAGCTCGCATTTAGAGGGAGAAACGCCCATCTGCCAATTAGTGCACCATTGTTCCAGCTTACCGATATCCTCGGTAATCGATGATAAGGAGGTGGAGTAGATTTTTAGGTCATCCGCGAACAATAGGAATTCCGAATTGAGGTCACATCCAATATCATTAATGAACATAAGAAACAGTAGAGGTCCTAGAACACTTCCTTGTGGCACTCCTGACACAACCGCTCTAGATTCCGATAATTGACCATTCAGTAATACTTTAAAGCTCCGTCCAGATAGGAACTCTTTGAGCCAGATGGTAAGTCTTCTTGGCAGGCCAAATAAACTAATCTTGGCGACCAGTTTATCGATCGAAACCGTGTCGAAGGCTTTCCGGAAGTCAATATAAAGACTGTGAGTGTCTAGTGATTTAGAAGAATTTGCAATGGCTCCATGCAGGTATGATAAAAGTTGCGATTCGGTGCTTCTCTTCTTCCTGAAGCCAAACTGGCGGTCTGAGATTAGTTGATGGGAAGATAAGTGAGCGTATATATCCTTGCGAATTACTCTCTCCATAACTTTAGACACAGAAGAGTTTTGCTCAACCGACGATTTCAGCTACGTTACCAGAAGCGAAACATTCTGTCAACTTCAGAAAAATGAAATTGTTTGCTACGCCTTCAAGCACACGTGACTTCTACGTTAGTGTCAGTTAGGCCCTAATTCTTGTTTTTTCATACGATAGTCATACACTCTTCAAACGTATTGTATTACTAATCTGCCACTTTCTCTGCGATTTGCTAACGAGGAGGACAGTGAAAAAGATAAATATCGATTTATTCTTCAAATCCGCACTCAACTGTCGCATCAGGTTCTTACAATCAGTTTTCTTTTCTGTCACCGCTTCAACGAACACAGTGAGAGGTGGTTAGATCGACTTGTATGAGAGCGCGTGCGATCGAGAAACGCAGATGAACAACTGTATCGCGCTCCACCGCACACCAACCTCTTTTTTGATCATAGCTCGCGCGGAAAAAAGGCAATACCCGAGCCGTTCCGTTCCCTTTATCTAGATTACTACCATTTTTTTTCTTCATACTTTTCACCACTTCTCTTCTTTCTCGCACCTTCTGTTTTTCGGAAACTATGCTTCTAGTGACGGTGCTGATCCTTCTGATCCTTCCATACCTCTCTTCCCATCTGCACCGACACTCTGTTTTTCGGGAACGATGCTTCTAGTGACGGTGCTGATCCTTCTGATCCTTCCATCCCTCTCTTCCCATCTGCACCGCCACTCTGTTTTTCGGGAACGATGCTTCTAGTGACGGTGCTGATCCTTCTGATCCTTCCATACCTCTCTTCCCACCGGCACCGACACTCTGTTCTTCGGAAACTATGCTTCTAGTGACGGTGCTGATCCTTCTGATCCTTCCATCCCTCTCTTCCCATCTGCACCGCCACTCTGTTTTTCGGGAACGATGCTTCTAGTGACGGTGCTGATCCTTCTGATCCTTCCATACCTCTCTTCCCATCTGCACCGCCACTCTGTTTTTCGGGAACGATGCTTCTAGTGACGGTGCTGATCCTTCTGATCCTTCCATACCTCTCTTCCCATCTGCACCGCCACTCTGTTTTTCGGGAACGATGCTTCTAGTGACGGTGCTGATCCTTCTGATCCTTCCATACCTCTCTTCCCACCGGCACCGACACTCTGTTTTTCGGAAACTATGCTTCTAGTGACGGTGCTGATCCTTCTGATCCTTCCATACCTCTCTTCCCACCGGCACCGACACTCTGTTTTTCGGGAACGATGCTTCTAGTGACGGTGCTGATCCTTCTGATCCTTCCATACCTCTCTTCCCATCTGCACCGACACTCTGTTCTTCGGGAACGATGCTTCTAGTGACGGTGCTGATCCTTTTGATCCTTCCATACCTCTCTTCCCACCGGCACCGACACTCTGTTTTTCGGAAACTATGCTTCTAGTGACGGTGCTGATCCTTCTGATCCTTCCATACCTCTCTTCCCACCGGCACCGACACTCTGTTTTTCGGGAACGATGCTTCTAGTGACGGTGCTGATCCTTCTGATCCTTCCATACCTCTCTTCCCACCGGCACCGACACTCTGTTCTTCGGAAACTATGCTTCTAGTGACGGTGCTGATCCTTCTGATCCTTCCATCCCTCTCTTCCCATCTGCACCGCCACTCTGTTTTTCGGGAACGATGCTTCTAGTGACGGTGCTGATCCTTCTGATCCTTCCATACCTCTCTTCCCATCTGCACCGACACTCTGTTTTTCGGGAACGATGCTTCTAGTGACGGTGCTGATCCTTCTGATCCTTCCATCCCTCTCTTCCCATCTGCACCGCCACTCTGTTTTTCGGGAACGATGCTTCTAGTGACGGTGCTGATCCTTCTGATCCTTCCATACCTCTCTTCCCATCTGCACCGCCACTCTGTTTTTCGGGAACGATGCTTCTAGTGACGGTGCTGATCCTTCTGATCCTTCCATACCTCTCTTCCCATCTGCACCGCCACTCTGTTTTTCGGGAACGATGCTTCTAGTGACGGTGCTGATCCTTCTGATCCTTCCATACCTCTCTTCCCACCGGCACCGACACTCTGTTTTTCGGAAACTATGCTTCTAGTGACGGTGCTGATCCTTCTGATCCTTCCATACCTCTCTTCCCACCGGCACCGACACTCTGTTTTTCGGGAACGATGCTTCTAGTGACGGTGCTGATCCTTCTGATCCTTCCATACCTCTCTTCCCATCTGCACCGACACTCTGTTCTTCGGGAACGATGCTTCTAGTGACGGTGCTGATCCTTTTGATCCTTCCATACCTCTCTTCCCACCGGCACCGACACTCTGTTTTTCGGAAACTATGCTTCTAGTGACGGTGCTGATCCTTCTGATCCTTCCATACCTCTCTTCCCACCGGCACCGACACTCTGTTTTTCGGGAACGATGCTTCTAGTGACGGTGCTGATCCTTCTGATCCTTCCATACCTCTCTTCCCACCGGCACCGACACTCTGTTCTTCGGAAACTATGCTTCTAGTGACGGTGCTGATCCTTCTGATCCTTCCATCCCTCTCTTCCCATCTGCACCGCCACTCTGTTTTTCGGGAACGATGCTTCTAGTGACGGTGCTGATCCTTCTGATCCTTCCATACCTCTCTTCCCATCTGCACCGCCACTCTGTTTTTCGGGAACGATGCTTCTAGTGACGGTGCTGATCCTTCTGATCCTTCCATACCTCTCTTCCCACCGGCACCGACACTCTGTTTTTCGGAAACTATGCTTCTAGTGACGGTGCTGATCCTTCTGATCCTTCCATACCTCTCTTCCCACCGGCACCGACACTCTGTTTTTCGGGAACGATGCTTCTAGTGACGGTGCTGATCCTTCTGATCCTTCCATACCTCTCTTCCCATCTGCACCGACACTCTGTTCTTCGGGAACGATGCTTCTAGTGACGGTGCTGATCCTTTTGATCCTTCCATACCTCTCTTCCCACCGGCACCGACACTCTGTTTTTCGGAAACTATGCTTCTAGTGACGGTGCTGATCCTTCTGATCCTTCCATACCTCTCTTCCCACCGGCACCGACACTCTGTTTTTCGGGAACGATGCTTCTAGTGACGGTGCTGATCCTTCTGATCCTTCCATACCTCTCTTCCCATCTGCACCGCCACTCTGTTTTTCGGGAACGATGCTTCTAGTGACGGTGCTGATCCTTCTGATCCTTCCATACCTCTCTTCCCATCTGCACCGCCACTCTGTTTTTCGGGAACGATGCTTCTAGTGACGGTGCTGATCCTTCTGATCCTTCCATACCTCTCTTCCCACCGGCACCGACACTCTGTTTTTCGGAAACTATGCTTCTAGTGACGGTGCTGATCCTTCTGATCCTTCCATACCTCTCTTCCCACCGGCACCGACACTCTGTTTTTCGGGAACGATGCTTCTAGTGACGGTGCTGATCCTTCTGATCCTTCCATACCTCTCTTCCCATCTGCACCGACACTCTGTTCTTCGGGAACGATGCTTCTAGTGACGGTGCTGATCCTTTTGATCCTTCCATACCTCTCTTCCCACCGGCACCGACACTCTGTTTTTCGGAAACTATGCTTCTAGTGACGGTGCTGATCCTTCTGATCCTTCCATACCTCTCTTCCCACCGGCACCGACACTCTGTTTTTCGGGAACGATGCTTCTAGTGACGGTGCTGATCCTTCTGATCCTTCCATACCTCTCTTCCCACCGGCACCGACACTCTGTTCTTCGGAAACTATGCTTCTAGTGACGGTGCTGATCCTTCTGATCCTTCCATCCCTCTCTTCCCATCTGCACCGCCACTCTGTTTTTCGGGAACGATGCTTCTAGTGACGGTGCTGATCCTTCTGATCCTTCCATACCTCTCTTCCCATCTGCACCGCCACTCTGTTTTTCGGGAACGATGCTTCTAGTGACGGTGCTGATCCTTCTGATCCTTCCATACCTCTCTTCCCACCGGCACCGACACTCTGTTTTTCGGAAACTATGCTTCTAGTGACGGTGCTGATCCTTCTGATCCTTCCATACCTCTCTTCCCACCGGCACCGACACTCTGTTTTTCGGGAACGATGCTTCTAGTGACGGTGCTGATCCTTCTGATCCTTCCATACCTCTCTTCCCATCTGCACCGACACTCTGTTCTTCGGGAACGATGCTTCTAGTGACGGTGCTGATCCTTTTGATCCTTCCATACCTCTCTTCCCACCGGCACCGACACTCTGTTTTTCGGAAACTATGCTTCTAGTGACGGTGCTGATCCTTCTGATCCTTCCATACCTCTCTTCCCACCGGCACCGACACTCTGTTTTTCGGGAACGATGCTTCTAGTGACGGTGCTGATCCTTCTGATCCTTCCATACCTCTCTTCCCACCGGCACCGACACTCTGTTCTTCGGAAACTATGCTTCTAGTGACGGTGCTGATCCTTCTGATCCTTCCATCCCTCTCTTCCCATCTGCACCGCCACTCTGTTTTTCGGAAACTATGCTTCTAGTGACGGTGCTGATCCTTCTGATCCTTCCATACCTCTCTTCCCATCTGCACCGACACTCTGTTTTTCGGGAACGATGCTTCTAGTGACGGTGCTGATCCTTCTGATCCTTCCATCCCTCTCTTCCCATCTGCACCGCCACTCTGTTTTTCGGGAACGATGCTTCTAGTGACGGTGCTGATCCTTCTGATCCTTCCATACCTCTCTTCCCATCTGCACCGCCACTCTGTTTTTCGGGAACGATGCTTCTAGTGACGGTGCTGATCCTTCTGATCCTTCCATACCTCTCTTCCCATCTGCACCGCCACTCTGTTTTTCGGGAACGATGCTTCTAGTGACGGTGCTGATCCTTCTGATCCTTCCATACCTCTCTTCCCACCGGCACCGACACTCTGTTTTTCGGAAACTATGCTTCTAGTGACGGTGCTGATCCTTCTGATCCTTCCATACCTCTCTTCCCACCGGCACCGACACTCTGTTTTTCGGGAACGATGCTTCTAGTGACGGTGCTGATCCTTCTGATCCTTCCATACCTCTCTTCCCATCTGCACCGACACTCTGTTCTTCGGGAACGATGCTTCTAGTGACGGTGCTGATCCTTCTGATCCTTCCATCCCTCTCTTCCCATCTGCACCGACACTCTGTTTTTCGGGAACGATGCTTCTAGTGACGGTGCTGATCCTTCTGATCCTTCCATACCTCTCTTCCCATCTGCACCGCCACTCTGTTTTTCGGGAACGATGCTTCTAGTGACGGTGCTGATCCTTCTGATCCTTCCATACCTCTCTTCCCACCGGCACCGACACTCTGTTTTTCGGGAACGATGCTTCTAGTGACGGTGCTGATCCTTCTGATCCTTCCATACCTCTCTTCCCACCGGCACCGACACTCTGTTCTTCGGAAACC
Source organism: Caenorhabditis sulstoni (assembly GCA_963966605.1). Taxonomy (NCBI): domain Eukaryota; kingdom Metazoa; phylum Nematoda; class Chromadorea; order Rhabditida; family Rhabditidae; genus Caenorhabditis; species Caenorhabditis sulstoni. The sequence continues at coordinate 761,692 of OZ016479.1, forward strand.
ATGCTTCTAGTGACGGTGCTGATCCTTCTGATCCTTCCATACCTCTCTTCCCATCTGCACCGCCACTCTGTTTTTCGGGAACGATGCTTCTAGTGACGGTGCTGATCCTTCTGATCCTTCCATACCTCTCTTCCCACCGGCACCGACACTCTGTTTTTCGGAAACTATGCTTCTAGTGACGGTGCTGATCCTTCTGATCCTTCCATACCTCTCTTCCCATCTGCACCGCCACTCTGTTCTTCGGGAACGATGCTTCTAGTGACGGTGCTGATCCTTCTGATCCTTCCATACCTCTCTTCCCACCGGCACCGACACTCTGTTTTTCGGAAACTATGCTTCTAGTGACGGTGCTGATCCTTCTGATCCTTCCATACCTCTCTTCCCACCGGCACCGACACTCTGTTTTTCGGGAACGATGCTTCTAGTGACGGTGCTGATCCTTCTGATCCTTCCATACCTCTCTTCCCACCGGCACCGACACTCTGTTCTTCGGAAACTATGCTTCTAGTGACGGTGCTGATCCTTCTGATCCTTCCATACCTCTCTTCCCATCTGCACCGCCACTCTGTTTTTCGGGAACGATGCTTCTAGTGACGGTGCTGATCCTTCTGATCCTTCCATACCTCTCTTCCCATCTGCACCGCCACTCTGTTTTTCGGGAACGATGCTTCTAGTGACGGTGCTGATCCTTCTGATCCTTCCATACCTCTCTTCCCATCTGCACCGACACTCTGTTCTTCGGGAACGATGCTTCTAGTGACGGTGCTGATCCTTCTGATCCTTCCATACCTCTCTTCCCACCGGCACCGACACTCTGTTTTTCGGGAACGATGCTTCTAGTGACGGTGCTGATCCTTCTGATCCTTCCATACCTCTCTTCCCATCTGCACCGACACTCTGTTCTTCGGGAACGATGCTTCTAGTGACGGTGCTGATCCTTTTGATCCTTCCATACCTCTCTTCCCACCGGCACCGACACTCTGTTTTTCGGAAACTATGCTTCTAGTGACGGTGCTGATCCTTCTGATCCTTCCATACCTCTCTTCCCACCGGCACCGACACTCTGTTTTTCGGGAACGATGCTTCTAGTGACGGTGCTGATCCTTCTGATCCTTCCATACCTCTCTTCCCACCGGCACCGACACTCTGTTCTTCGGAAACTATGCTTCTAGTGACGGTGCTGATCCTTCTGATCCTTCCATCCCTCTCTTCCCATCTGCACCGCCACTCTGTTTTTCGGGAACGATGCTTCTAGTGACGGTGCTGATCCTTCTGATCCTTCCATACCTCTCTTCCCATCTGCACCGCCACTCTGTTTTTCGGGAACGATGCTTCTAGTGACGGTGCTGATCCTTCTGATCCTTCCATACCTCTCTTCCCACCGGCACCGACACTCTGTTTTTCGGAAACTATGCTTCTAGTGACGGTGCTGATCCTTCTGATCCTTCCATACCTCTCTTCCCACCGGCACCGACACTCTGTTTTTCGGGAACGATGCTTCTAGTGACGGTGCTGATCCTTCTGATCCTTCCATACCTCTCTTCCCATCTGCACCGACACTCTGTTCTTCGGGAACGATGCTTCTAGTGACGGTGCTGATCCTTTTGATCCTTCCATACCTCTCTTCCCACCGGCACCGACACTCTGTTTTTCGGAAACTATGCTTCTAGTGACGGTGCTGATCCTTCTGATCCTTCCATACCTCTCTTCCCACCGGCACCGACACTCTGTTTTTCGGGAACGATGCTTCTAGTGACGGTGCTGATCCTTCTGATCCTTCCATCCCTCTCTTCCCATCTGCACCGCCACTCTGTTCTTCGGGAACGATGCTTCTAGGGACGGTGCTGATCCTTCTGATCCTTCCATCCCTCTCTTCCCATCTGCACCGCCACTCTGTTTTTCGGGAACGATGCTTCTAGTGACGGTGCTGATCCTTCTGATCCTTCCATACCTCTCTTCCCACCGGCACCGACACTCTGTTTTTCGGGAACGATGCTTCTAGTGACGGTGCTGATCCTTCTGATCCTTCCATACCTCTCTTCCCATCTGCACCGACACTCTGTTTTTCGGGAACGATGCTTCTAGTGACGGTGCTGATCCTTCTGATCCTTCCATACCTCTCTTCCCACCGGCACCGACACTCTGTTTTTCGGGAACGATGCTTCTAGTGACGGTGCTGATCCTTCTGATCCTTCCATACCTCTCTTCCCATCTGCACCGACACTCTGTTTTTCGGAAACTATGCTTCTAGTGACGGTGCTGATCCTTCTGATCCTTTCATACCTCTCTTCCCACCGGCACCGACACTCTGTTTTTCGGAAACTATGCTTCTAGTGACGGTGCTGATCCTTCTGATCCTTTCATACCTCTCTTCCCATCTGCACCGCCACTCTGTTTTTCGGGAACTATGCTTCTAGTGACGGTGCTGATCCTTCTGATCCTTCCATACCTCTCTTCCCATCTGCACCGCCACTCTGTTTTTCGGGAACGATGCTTCTAGTGACGGTGCTGATCCTTCTGATCCTTTCATACCTCTCTTCCCATCTGCACCGCCACTCTGTTTTTCGGGAACAATGCTTCTAGTGACGGTGCTGATCCTTCTGATCCTTTCATACCTCTCTTCCCATCTGCACCGCCACTCTGTTTTTCGGGAACGATGCTTCTAGTGACGGTGCTGATCCTTCTGACCCTTCCATACCTCTCTTCCCATCTGCACCGCCACTCTGTTTTTCGGGAACGATGCTTCTAGTGACGGTGCTGATCCTTCTGATCCTTCCATCCCTCTCTTCCCATCTGCACCGCCACTCTGTTTTTCGGGAACGATGCTTCTAGTGACGGTGCTGATCCTTCTGATCCTTTCATACCTCTCTTCCCATCTGCACCGCCACTCTGTTTTTCGGGAACGATGCTTCTAGTGACGGTGCTGATCCTTCTGATCCTTTCATACCTCTCTTCCCATCTGCACCGCCACTCTGTTTTTCGGGAACTATGCTTCTAGTGACGGTGCTGATCCTTCTGATCCTTTCATACCTCTCTTCCCACCGGCACCGACACTCTGTTCTTCGGAAACTATGCTTCTAGTGACGGTGCTGATCCTTCTGATCCTTCCATCCCTCTCTTCCCATCTGCACCGACACTCTGTTCTTCGGAAACTATGCTTCTAGTGACGGTGCTGATCCTTCTGATCCTTTCATACCTCTCTTCCCATCTGCACCGCCACTCTGTTTTTCGGGAACGATGCTTCTAGTGACGGTGCTGATCCTTCTGATCCTTTCATACCTCTCTTCCCATCTGCACCGCCACTCTGTTTTTCGGGAACTATGCTTCTAGTGACGGTGCTGATCCTTCTGATCCTTTCATACCTCTCTTCCCATCTGCACCGCCACTCTGTTTTTCGGGAACTATGCTTCTAGTGACGGTGCTGATCCTTCTGATCCTTTCATACCTCTCTTCCCACCGGCACCGACACTCTGTTCTTCGGAAACTATGCTTCTAGTGACGGTGCTGATCCTTCTGATCCTTTCATACCTCTCTTCCCATCTGCACCGCCACTCTGTTTTTCGGGAACGATGCTTCTAGTGACGGTGCTGATCCTTCTGATCCTTTCATACCTCTCTTCCCATCTGCACCGCCACTCTGTTTTTCGGGAACTATGCTTCTAGTGACGGTGCTGATCCTTCTGATCCTTTCATACCTCTCTTCCCACCGGCACCGCCACTCTGTTTTTCGGGAACGATGCTTCTAGTGACGGTGCTGATCCTTCTGACCCTTCCATACCTCTCTTCCCATCTGCACCGCCACTCTGTTTTTCGGGAACGATGCTTCTAGTGACGGTGCTGATCCTTCTGATCCTTCCATCCCTCTCTTCCCATCTGCACCGCCACTCTGTTTTTCGGGAACGATGCTTCTAGTGACGGTGCTGATCCTTCTGATCCTTTCATACCTCTCTTCCCATCTGCACCGCCACTCTGTTTTTCGGGAACTATGCTTCTAGTGACGGTGCTGATCCTTCTGATCCTTCCATACCTCTCTTCCCATCTGCACCGCCACTCTGTTTTTCGGGAACGATGCTTCTAGTGACGGTGCTGATCCTTCTGATCCTTTCATACCTCTCTTCCCATCTGCACCGCCACTCTGTTTTTCGGGAACGATGCTTCTAGTGACGGTGCTGATCCTTCTGATCCTTTCATACCTCTCTTCCCATCTGCACCGCCACTCTGTTTTTCGGGAACTATGCTTCTAGTGACGGTGCTGATCCTTCTGATCCTTTCATACCTCTCTTCCCACCGGCACCGACACTCTGTTCTTCGGAAACTATGCTTCTAGTGACGGTGCTGATCCTTCTGATCCTTCCATCCCTCTCTTCCCATCTGCACCGCCACTCTGTTTTTCGGGAACGATGCTTCTAGTGACGGTGCTGATCCTTCTGATCCTTTCATACCTCTCTTCCCATCTGCACCGCCACTCTGTTTTTCGGGAACGATGCTTCTAGTGACGGTGCTGATCCTTCTGATCCTTTCATACCTCTCTTCCCATCTGCACCGCCACTCTGTTTTTCGGGAACTATGCTTCTAGTGACGGTGCTGATCCTTCTGATCCTTTCATACCTCTCTTCCCATCTGCACCGCCACTCTGTTTTTCGGGAACTATGCTTCTAGTGACGGTGCTGATCCTTCTGATCCTTTCATACCTCTCTTCCCACCGGCACCGACACTCTGTTCTTCGGAAACTATGCTTCTAGTGACGGTGCTGATCCTTCTGATCCTTTCATACCTCTCTTCCCATCTGCACCGCCACTCTGTTTTTCGGGAACTATGCTTCTAGTGACGGTGCTGATCCTTCTGATCCTTTCATACCTCTCTTCCCACCGGCACCGACACTCTGTTTTTCGGGAACTATGCTTCTAGTGACGGTGCTGATCCTTCTGATCCTTTCATACCTCTCTTCCCACCGGCACCGACACTCTGTTCTTCGGAAACTATGCTTCTAGTGACGGTGCTGATCCTTCTGATCCTTTCATACCTCTCTTCCCATCTGCACCGCCACTCTGTTTTTCGGGAACGATGCTTCTAGTGACGGTGCTGATCCTTCTGATCCTTCCATCCCTCTCTTCCCATCTGCACCGCCACTCTGTTTTTCGGGAACGATGCTTCTAGTGACGGTGCTGATCCTTCTGATCCTTTCATACCTCTCTTCCCATCTGCACCGCCACTCTGTTTTTCGGGAACTATGCTTCTAGTGACGGTGCTGATCCTTCTGATCCTTCCATACCTCTCTTCCCATCTGCACCGCCACTCTGTTTTTCGGGAACGATGCTTCTAGTGACGGTGCTGATCCTTCTGATCCTTCCATCCCTCTCTTCCCAACTGCACCGCCACTCTGTTTTTCGGGAACGATGCTTCTAGTGACGGTGCTGATCCTTCTGATCCTTTCATACCTCTCTTCCCATCTGCACCGCCACTCTGTTTTTCGGGAACAATGCTTCTAGTGACGGTGCTGATCCTTCTGATCCTTTCATACCTCTCTTCCCATCTGCACCGCCACTCTGTTTTTCGGGAACGATGCTTCTAGTGACGGTGCTGATCCTTCTGACCCTTCCATACCTCTCTTCCCATCTGCACCGCCACTCTGTTTTTCGGGAACGATGCTTCTAGTGACGGTGCTGATCCTTCTGATCCTTCCATCCCTCTCTTCCCATCTGCACCGCCACTCTGTTTTTCGGGAACGATGCTTCTAGTGACGGTGCTGATCCTTCTGATCCTTCCATCCCTCTCTTCCCACCGGCACCGCCACTCTGTTTTTCGGGAACGATGCTTCTAGTGACGGTGCTGATCCTTCTGATCCTTCCATCCCTCTCTTCCCATCTGCACCGCCACTCTGTTTTTCGGGAACGATGCTTCTAGTGACGGTGCTGATCCTTCTGATCCTTCCATCCCTCTCTTCCCATCTGCACCGCCACTCTGTTTTTCGGGAACGATGCTTCTAGTGACGGTGCTGATCCTTCTGATCCTTCCATCCCTCTCTTCCCACCGGCACCGCCACTCTGTTTTTCGGGAACGATGCTTCTAGTGACGGTGCTGATCCTTCTGATCCTTCCATCCCTCTCTTCCCATCTGCACCGCCACTCTGTTTTTCGGAAACGATGCTTCTAGTGACGGTGCTGATCCTTCTGATCCTTCCATACCTCTCTTCCCATCTGCACCGCCACTCTGTTTTTCGGGAACGATGCTTCTAGTGACGGTGCTGATCCTTCTGATCCTTCCATACCTCTCTTCCCACCGGCACCGACACTCTGTTTTTCGGAAACTATGCTTCTAGTGACGGTGCTGATCCTTCTGATCCTTCCATACCTCTCTTCCCATCTGCACCGCCACTCTGTTTTTCGGGAACGATGCTTCTAGTGACGGTGCTGATCCTTCTGATCCTTCCATCCCTCTCTTCCCATCTGCACCGCCACTCTGTTTTTCGGGAACTATGCTTCTAGTGACGGTGCTGATCCTTCTGATCCTTTCATACCTCTCTTCCCATCTGCACCGCCACTCTGTTTTTCGGGAACTATGCTTCTAGTGACGGTGCTGATCCTTCTGATCCTTTCATACCTCTCTTCCCATCTGCACCGCCACTCTGTTTTTCGGGAACTATGCTTCTAGTGACGGTGCTGATCCTTCTGATCCTTTCATACCTCTCTTCCCACCGGCACCGCCACTCTGTTTCTCGGGAACTATGCTTCTAGTGACGGTGCTGATCCTTCTGATCCTTTCATACCTCTCTTCCCACCGGCACCGCCACTCTGTTTCTCGGGAACGATGCTTCTAGTGACGGTGCTGATCCTTCTGATCCTTCCATACCTCTCTTCCCACCGGCACCGACACTCTGTTTCTCGGGAACTATGCTTCTAGTGACGGTGCTGATCCTTCTGATCCTTTCATACCTCTCTTCCCACCGGCACCGCCGCTCTGTTTCTCGGGAACTATGCTTCTAGTGACGGTGCTGATCCTTCTGATCCTTCCATACCTCTCTTCCCACCGGCACCGCCGCTCTGTTTCTCGGGAACGATGCTTCTAGTGACGGTGCTGATCCTTCTGATCCTTCCATACCTCTCTTCCCATCTGCACCGCCACTCTGTTTTTCGGGAACTATGCTTCTAGTGACGGTGCTGATCCTTCTGATCCTTCCATACCTCTCTTCCCACCGGCACCGCCGCTCTGTTTCTCGGGAACGATGATTCTAGTGACGGTGCTGATCCTTCTGATCCTTCCATACCTCTCTTCCCATCTGCACCGCCACTCTGTTTTTCGGGAACTATGCTTCTAGTGACGGTGCTGATCCTTCTGATCCTTCCATACCTCTCTTCCCACCGGCACCGCCGCTCTGTTTCTCGGGAACGATGCTTCTAGTGACGGTGCTGATCCTTCTGATCCTTCCATACCTCTCTTCCCATCTGCACCGCCACTCTGTTTTTCGGGAACGATGCTTCTAGTGACGGTGCTGATCCTTCTGATCCTTCCATACCTCTCTTCCCACCGGCACCGACACTCTGTTTTTCGGAAACTATGCTTCTAGTGACGGTGCTGATCCTTCTGATCCTTCCATACCTCTCTTCCCACCGGCACCGACACTCTGTTTTTCGGAAACTATGCTTCTAGTGACGGTGCTGATCCTTCTGATCCTTCCATACCTCTCTTCCCATCTGCACCGCCACTCTGTTTTTCGGGAACGATGCTTCTAGTGACGGTGCTGATCCTTCTGATCCTTCCATACCTCTCTTCCCATCTGCACCGCCACTCTGTTTTTCGGGAACTCTGCTTCTAGTGACGGTGCTGATCCTTCTGATCCTTCCATACCTCTCTTCCCACCGGCACCGCCACTCTGTTTTTCGGGAACGATGCTTCTAGTGACGGTGCTGATCCTTCTGATCCTTCCATACCTCTCTTCCCACCGGCACCGACACTCTGTTTTTCGGAAACTATGCTTCTAGTGACGGTGCTGATCCTTCTGATCCTTTCATACCTCTCTTCCCATCTGCACCGCCACTCTGTTTTTCGGGAACGATGCTTCTAGTGACGGTGCTGATCCTTCTGATCCTTTCATACCTCTCTTCCCATCTGCACCGCCACTCTGTTTTTCGGGAACTATGCTTCTAGTGACGGTGCTGATCCTTCTGATCCTTTCATACCTCTCTTCCCATCTGCACCGCCACTCTGTTTTTCGGGAACTCTGCTTCTAGTGACGGTGCTGATCCTTCTGATCCTTCCATACCTCTCTTCCCATCTGCACCGCCACTCTGTTTTTCGGGAACTATGCTTCTAGTGACGGTGCTGATCCTTCTGATCCTTTCATACCTCTCTTCCCATCTGCACCGCCACTCTGTTTTTCGGGAACTATGCTTCTAGTGACGGTGCTGATCCTTCTGATCCTTTCATACCTCTCTTCCCATCTGCACCGCCACTCTGTTTTTCGGGAACGATGCTTCAAGTGACGGTGCTGATCCTTCTGATCCTTCCATACCTCTCTTCCCATCTGCACCGCCACTCTGTTTTTCGGGAACTATGCTTCTAGTGACGGTGCTGATCCTTCTGATCCTTTCATACCTCTCTTCCCATCTGCACCGCCACTCTGTTTTTCGGGAACTATGCTTCTAGTGACGGTGCTGATCCTTCTGATCCTTTCATACCTCTCTTCCCATCTGCACCGCCACTCTGTTTTTCGGGAACGATGCTTCTAGTGACGGTGCTGATCCTTCTGATCCTTTCATACCTCTCTTCCCATCTGCACCGCCACTCTGTTTTTCGGGAACGATGCTTCTAGTGACGGTGCTGATCCTTCTGATCCTTTCATACCTCTCTTCCCATCTGCACCGCCACTCTGTTTTTCGGGAACTATGCTTCTAGTGACGGTGCTGATCCTTCTGATCCTTTCATACCTCTCTTCCCATCTGCACCGCCACTCTGTTTTTCGGGAACGATGCTTCTAGTGACGGTGCTGATCCTTCTGATCCTTCCATACCTCTCTTCCCATCTGCACCGCCACTCTGTTTTTCGGGAACTATGCTTCTAGTGACGGTGCTGATCCTTCTGATCCTTTCATACCTCTCTTCCCATCTGCACCACCACTCTGTTTTTCGGGAACGATGCTTCTAGTGACGGTGCTGATCCTTCTGATCCTTTCATACCTCTCTTCCCATCTGCACCGCCACTCTGTTTTTCGGGAACGATGCTTCTAGTGACGGTGCTGATCCTTCTGATCCTTTCATACCTCTCTTCCCATCTGCACCGCCACTCTGTTTTTCGGGAACTCTGCTTCTAGTGACGGTGCTGATCCTTCTGATCCTTCCATACCTCTCTTCCCATCTGCACCGCCACTCTGTTTTTCGGGAACGATGCTTCTAGTGACGGTGCTGATCCTTCTGATCCTTCCATACCTCTCTTCCCATCTGCACCGCCACTCTGTTTTTCGGGAACGATGCTTCTAGTGACGGTGCTGATCCTTCTGATCCTTTCATACCTCTCTTCCCATCTGCACCGCCACTCTGTTTTTCGGGAACTATGCTTCTAGTGACGGTGCTGATCCTTCTGATCCTTTCATACCTCTCTTCCCATCTGCACCGCCACTCTGTTTTTCGGGAACTATGCTTCTAGTGACGGTGCTGATCCTTCTGATCCTTTCATACCTCTCTTCCCATCTGCACCGCCACTCTGTTTTTCGGGAACTATGCTTCTAGTGACGGTGCTGATCCTTCTGATCCTTTCATACCTCTCTTCCCATCTGCACCGCCACTCTGTTTTTCGGGAACTATGCTTCTAGTGACGGTGCTGATCCTTCTGATCCTTTCATACCTCTCTTCCCACCGGCACCGCCACTCTGTTTCTCGGGAACGATGCTTCTAGTGACGGTGCTGATCCTTCTGATCCTTTCATACCTCTCTTCCCATCTGCACCGCCACTCTGTTTTTCGGGAACTATGCTTCTAGTGACGGTGCTGATCCTTCTGATCCTTTCATACCTCTCTTCCCATCTGCACCGCCACTCTGTTTTTCGGGAACTATGCTTCTAGTGACGGTGCTGATCCTTCTGATCCTTCCATACCTCTCTTCCCACCGGCACCGTCACTCTGTTTTTCGGGAACTATGCTTCTAGTGACGGTGCTGATCCTTCTGATCCTTTCATACCTCTCTTCCCACCGGCACCGCCGCTCTGTTTCTCGGGAACGATGCTTCTAGTGACGGTGCTGATCCTTCTGATCCTTCCATACCTCTCTTCCCATCTGCACCGCCACTCTGTTTTTCGGGAACGATGCTTCTAGTGACGGTGCTGATCCTTCTGATCCTTCCATACCTCTCTTCCCATCTGCACCGCCACTCTGTTTTTCGGGAACTATGCTTCTAGTGACGGTGCTGATCCTTCTGATCCTTTCATACCTCTCTTCCCATCTGCACCGCCACTCTGTTTTTCGGGAACTATGCTTCTAGTGACGGTGCTGATCCTTCTGATCCTTTCATACCTCTCTTCCCACCGGCACCGCCACTCTGTTTCTCGGGAACGATGCTTCTAGTGACGGTGCTGATCCTTCTGATCCTTCCATACCTCTCTTCCCACCGGCACCGCCACTCTGTTTTTCGGGAACTATGCTTCTAGTGACGGTGCTGATCCTTCTGATCCTTTCATACCTCTCTTCCCACCGGCACCGCCGCTCTGTTTCTCGGGAACGATGCTTCTAGTGACGGTGCTGATCCTTCTGATCCTTCCATACCTCTCTTCCCATCTGCACCGCCACTCTGTTTTTCGAGAACGATGCTTCTAGTGACGGTGCTGATCCTTCTGATCCTTCCATACCTCTCTTCCCATCTGCACCGCCACTCTGTTTTTCGGGAACTATGCTTCTAGTGACGGTGCTGATCCTTCTGATCCTTTCATACCTCTCTTCCCACCGGCACCGCCACTCTGTTTCTCGGGAACGATGCTTCTAGTGACGGTGCTGATCCTTCTGATCCTTCCATACCTCTCTTCCCATCTGCACCGCCACTCTGTTTTTCGGGAACTATGCTTCTAGTGACGGTGCTGATCCTTCTGATCCTTTCATACCTCTCTTCCCATCTGCACCGCCACTCTGTTTTTCGGGAACTATGCTTCTAGTGACGGTGCTGATCCTTCTGATCCTTTCATACCTCTCTTCCCATCTGCACCGCCACTCTGTTTTTCGGGAACTATGCTTCTAGTGACGGTGCTGATCCTTCTGATCCTTCCATACCTCTCTTCCCATCTGCACCGCCACTCTGTTTTTCGGGAACTCTGCTTCTAGTGACGGTGCTGATCCTTCTGATCCTTTCATACCTCTCTTCCCATCTGCACCGCCACTCTGTTTTTCGGGAACTATGCTTCTAGTGACGGTGCTGATCCTTCTGATCCTTTCATACCTCTCTTCCCATCTGCACCGCCACTCTGTTTTTCGGGAACTATGCTTCTAGTGACGGTGCTGATCCTTCTGATCCTTTCATACCTCTCTTCCCATCTGCACCGCCACTCTGTTTTTCGGGAACTATGCTTCTAGTGACGGTGCTGATCCTTCTGATCCTTTCATACCTCTCTTCCCACCGGCACCGTCACTCTGTTTTTCGGGAACTATGCTTCTAGTGACGGTGCTGATCCTTCTGATCCTTTCATACCTCTCTTCCCACCGGCACCGCCGCTCTGTTTCTCGGGAACGATGCTTCTAGTGACGGTGCTGATCCTTCTGATCCTTCCATACCTCTCTTCCCATCTGCACCGCCACTCTGTTTTTCGGGAACGATGCTTCTAGTGACGGTGCTGATCCTTCTGATCCTTTCATACCTCTCTTCCCACCGGCACCGCCACTCTGTTTCTCGGGAACGATGCTTCTAGTGACGGTGCTGATCCTTCTGATCCTTCCATACCTCTCTACCCACCGGCACCGCCACTCTGTTTTTCGGGAACTATGCTTCTAGTGACGGTGCTGATCCTTCTGATCCTTCCATACCTCTCTTCCCATCTGCACCGCCACTCTGTTTTTCGGGAACTATGCTTCTAGTGACGGTGCTGATCCTTCTGATCCTTTCATACCTCTCTTCCCACCGGCACCGCCACTCTGTTTCTCGGGAACTATGCTTCTAGTGACGGTGCTGATCCTTCTGATCCTTTCATACCTCTCTTCCCACCGGCACCGCCACTCTGTTTCTCGGGAACGATGCTTCTAGTGACGGTGCTGATCCTTCTGATCCTTTCATACCTCTCTTCCCATCTGCACCGCCACTCTGTTTTTCGGGAACTATGCTTCTAGTGACGGTGCTGATCCTTCTGATCCTTTCATACCTCTCTTCCCATCTGCACCGCCACTCTGTTTTTCGGGAACTATGCTTCTAGTGACGGTGCTGATCCTTCTGATCCTTCCATACCTCTCTTCCCACCGGCACCGTCACTCTGTTTTTCGGGAACTATGCTTCTAGTGACGGTGCTGATCCTTCTGATCCTTTCATACCTCTCTTCCCACCGGCACCGCCGCTCTGTTTCTCGGGAACGATGCTTCTAGTGACGGTGCTGATCCTTCTGATCCTTCCATACCTCTCTTCCCATCTGCACCGCCACTCTGTTTTTCGGGAACGATGCTTCTAGTGACGGTGCTGATCCTTCTGATCCTTCCATACCTCTCTTCCCATCTGCACCGCCACTCTGTTTTTCGGGAACTATGCTTCTAGTGACGGTGCTGATCCTTCTGATCCTTTCATACCTCTCTTCCCATCTGCACCGCCACTCTGTTTTTCGGGAACTATGCTTCTAGTGACGGTGCTGATCCTTCTGATCCTTTCATACCTCTCTTCCCACCGGCACCGCCACTCTGTTTCTCGGGAACGATGCTTCTAGTGACGGTGCTGATCCTTCTGATCCTTCCATACCTCTCTTCCCACCGGCACCGCCACTCTGTTTTTCGGGAACTATGCTTCTAGTGACGGTGCTGATCCTTCTGATCCTTCCATACCTCTCTTCCCATCTGCACCGCCACTCTGTTTTTCGGGAACTATGCTTCTAGTGACGGTGCTGATCCTTCTGATCCTTTCATACCTCTCTTCCCACCGGCACCGCCGCTCTGTTTCTCGGGAACGATGCTTCTAGTGACGGTGCTGATCCTTCTGATCCTTCCATACCTCTCTTCCCATCTGCACCGCCACTCTGTTTTTCGAGAACGATGCTTCTAGTGACGGTGCTGATCCTTCTGATCCTTCCATACCTCTCTTCCCATCTGCACCGCCACTCTGTTTTTCGGGAACTATGCTTCTAGTGACGGTGCTGATCCTTCTGATCCTTTCATACCTCTCTTCCCACCGGCACCGCCACTCTGTTTCTCGGGAACGATGCTTCTAGTGACGGTGCTGATCCTTCTGATCCTTCCATACCTCTCTTCCCATCTGCACCGCCACTCTGTTTTTCGGGAACTATGCTTCTAGTGACGGTGCTGATCCTTCTGATCCTTTCATACCTCTCTTCCCATCTGCACCGCCACTCTGTTTTTCGGGAACTATGCTTCTAGTGACGGTGCTGATCCTTCTGATCCTTTCATACCTCTCTTCCCATCTGCACCGCCACTCTGTTTTTCGGGAACTATGCTTCTAGTGACGGTGCTGATCCTTCTGATCCTTCCATACCTCTCTTCCCATCTGCACCGCCACTCTGTTTTTCGGGAACTCTGCTTCTAGTGACGGTGCTGATCCTTCTGATCCTTTCATACCTCTCTTCCCATCTGCACCGCCACTCTGTTTTTCGGGAACTATGCTTCTAGTGACGGTGCTGATCCTTCTGATCCTTTCATACCTCTCTTCCCATCTGCACCGCCACTCTGTTTTTCGGGAACTATGCTTCTAGTGACGGTGCTGATCCTTCTGATCCTTTCATACCTCTCTTCCCATCTGCACCGCCACTCTGTTTTTCGGGAACTATGCTTCTAGTGACGGTGCTGATCCTTCTGATCCTTTCATACCTCTCTTCCCACCGGCACCGTCACTCTGTTTTTCGGGAACTATGCTTCTAGTGACGGTGCTGATCCTTCTGATCCTTTCATACCTCTCTTCCCACCGGCACCGCCGCTCTGTTTCTCGGGAACGATGCTTCTAGTGACGGTGCTGATCCTTCTGATCCTTCCATACCTCTCTTCCCATCTGCACCGCCACTCTGTTTTTCGGGAACGATGCTTCTAGTGACGGTGCTGATCCTTCTGATCCTTTCATACCTCTCTTCCCACCGGCACCGCCACTCTGTTTCTCGGGAACGATGCTTCTAGTGACGGTGCTGATCCTTCTGATCCTTCCATACCTCTCTACCCACCGGCACCGCCACTCTGTTTTTCGGGAACTATGCTTCTAGTGACGGTGCTGATCCTTCTGATCCTTCCATACCTCTCTTCCCATCTGCACCGCCACTCTGTTTTTCGGGAACTATGCTTCTAGTGACGGTGCTGATCCTTCTGATCCTTTCATACCTCTCTTCCCACCGGCACCGCCACTCTGTTTCTCGGGAACGATGCTTCTAGTGACGGTGCTGATCCTTCTGATCCTTCCATACCTCTCTTCCCACCGGCACCGCCACTCTGTTTTTCGGGAACTATGCTTCTAGTGACGGTGCTGATCCTTCTGATCCTTCCATACCTCTCTTCCCATCTGCACCGCCACTCTGTTTTTCGGGAACTATGCTTCTAGTGACGGTGCTGATCCTTCTGATCCTTTCATACCTCTCTTCCCACCGGCACCGCCGCTCTGTTTCTCGGGAACGATGCTTCTAGTGACGGTGCTGATCCTTCTGATCCTTCCATACCTCTCTTCCCATCTGCACCGCCACTCTGTTTTTCGAGAACGATGCTTCTAGTGACGGTGCTGATCCTTCTGATCCTTCCATACCTCTCTTCCCATCTGCACCGCCACTCTGTTTTTCGGGAACTCTGCTTCTAGTGACGGTGCTGATCCTTCTGATCCTTTCATACCTCTCTTCCCATCTGCACCGCCACTCTGTTTTTCGGGAACTATGCTTCTAGTGACGGTGCTGATCCTTCTGATCCTTTCATACCTCTCTTCCCATCTGCACCGCCACTCTGTTTTTCGGGAACTATGCTTCTAGTGACGGTGCTGATCCTTCTGATCCTTTCATACCTCTCTTCCCACCGGCACCGTCACTCTGTTTTTCGGGAACTATGCTTCTAGTGACGGTGCTGATCCTTCTGATCCTTTCATACCTCTCTTCCCACCGGCACCGCCGCTCTGTTTCTCGGGAACGATGCTTCTAGTGACGGTGCTGATCCTTCTGATCCTTCCATACCTCTCTTCCCATCTGCACCGCCACTCTGTTTTTCGGGAACGATGCTTCTAGTGACGGTGCTGATCCTTCTGATCCTTCCATACCTCTCTTCCCATCTGCACCGCCACTCTGTTTTTCGGGAACTCTGCTTCTAGTGACGGTGCTGATCCTTCTGATCCTTCCATACCTCTCTTCCCATCTGCACCGCCACTCTGTTTTTCGGGAACTATGCTTCTAGTGACGGTGCTGATCCTTCTGATCCTTTCATACCTCTCTTCCCATCTGCACCGCCACTCTGTTTTTCGGGAACTATGCTTCTAGTGACGGTGCTGATCCTTCTGATCCTTCCATACCTCTCTTCCCATCTGCACCGCCACTCTGTTTTTCGGGAACTATGCTTCTAGTGACGGTGCTGATCCTTCTGATCCTTTCATACCTCTCTTCCCATCTGCACCGCCACTCTGTTTTTCGGGAACTATGCTTCTAGTGACGGTGCTGATCCTTCTGATCTTTTCATACCTCTCTTCCCACCGGCACCGCCACTCTGTTTCTCGGGAACGATGCTTCTAGTGACGGTGCTGATCCTTCTGATCCTTCCATACCTCTCTTCCCATCTGCACCGCCACTCTGTTTTTCGGGAACTATGCTTCTAGTGACGGTGCTGATCCTTCTGATCCTTCCATACCTCTCTTCCCATCTGCACCGCCACTCTGTTTTTCGGGAACGATGCTTCTAGTGACGGTGCTGATCCTTCTGATCCTTTCATACCTCTCTTCCCATCTGCACCGCCACTCTGTTTTTCGGGAACTATGCTTCTAGTGACGGTGCTGATCCTTCTGATCCTTTCATACCTCTCTTCCCATCTGCACCGCCACTCTGTTTCTCGGGAACGATGCTTCTAGTGACGGTGCTGATCCTTCTGATCCTTCCATACCTCTCTTCCCATCTGCACCGCCACTCTGTTTTTCGGGAACGATGCTTCTAGTGACGGTGCTGATCCTTCTGATCCTTTCATACCTCTCTTCCCATCTGCACCGCCACTCTGTTTTTCGGGAACTATGCTTCTAGTGACGGTGCTGATCCTTCTGATCCTTTCATACCTCTCTTCCCATCTGCACCGCCACTCTGTTTTTCGGGAACTATGCTTCTAGTGACGGTGCTGATCCTTCTGATCCTTTCATACCTCTCTTCCCATCTGCACCGCCACTCTGTTTTTCGGGAACTATGCTTCTAGTGACGGTGCTGATCCTTCTGATCCTTTCATACCTCTCTTCCCACCGGCACCGCCACTCTGTTTCTCGGGAACGATGCTTCTAGTGACGGTGCTGATCCTTCTGATCCTTCCATACCTCTCTTCCCACCGGCACCGCCACTCTGTTTTTCGGGAACTATGCTTCTAGTGACGGTGCTGATCCTTCTGATCCTTCCATACCTCTCTTCCCATCTGCACCGCCACTCTGTTTTTCGGGAACTATGCTTCTAGTGACGGTGCTGATCCTTCTGATCCTTTCATACCTCTCTTCCCACCGGCACCGCCGCTCTGTTTCTCGGGAACGATGCTTCTAGTGACGGTGCTGATCCTTCTGATCCTTTCATACCTCTCTTCCCACCGGCACCGCCACTCTGTTTCTCGGGAACGATGCTTCTAGTGACGGTGCTGATCCTTCTGATCCTTTCATACCTCTCTTCCCACCGGCACCGCCACTCTGTTTCTCGGGAACGATGCTTCTAGTGACGGTGCTGATCCTTCTGATCCTTTCATACCTCTCTTCCCATCTGCACCGCCACTCTGTTTTTCGGGAACTATGCTTCTAGTGACGGTGCTGATCCTTCTGATCCTTTCATACCTCTCTTCCCATCTGCACCGCCACTCTGTTTTTCGGGAACTATGCTTCTAGTGACGGTGCTGATCCTTCTGATCCTTTCATACCTCTCTTCCCATCTGCACCGCCACTCTGTTTTTCGGGAACTATGCTTCTAGTGACGGTGCTGATCCTTCTGATCCTTTCATACCTCTCTTCCCACCGGCACCGCCACTCTGTTTCTCGGGAACGATGCTTCTAGTGACGGTGCTGATCCTTCTGATCCTTCCATACCTCTCTTCCCACCGGCACCGCCACTCTGTTTTTCGGGAACTATGCTTCTAGTGACGGTGCTGATCCTTCTGATCCTTCCATACCTCTCTTCCCATCTGCACCGCCACTCTGTTTTTCGGGAACTATGCTTCTAGTGACGGTGCTGATCCTTCTGATCCTTTCATACCTCTCTTCCCACCGGCACCGCCGCTCTGTTTCTCGGGAACGATGCTTCTAGTGACGGTGCTGATCCTTCTGATCCTTTCATACCTCTCTTCCCACCGGCACCGCCACTCTGTTTCTCGGGAACGATGCTTCTAGTGACGGTGCTGATCCTTCTGATCCTTTCATACCTCTCTTCCCACCGGCACCGCCACTCTGTTTCTCGGGAACGATGCTTCTAGTGACGGTGCTGATCCTTCTGATCCTTCCATACCTCTCTTCCCACCGGCACCGCCACTCTGTTTTTCGGGAACTATGCTTCTAGTGACGGTGCTGATCCTTCTGATCCTTCCATACCTCTCTTCCCACCGGCACCGCCACTCTGTTTCTCGGGAACGATGCTTCTAGTGACGGTGCTGATCCTTCTGATCCTTTCATACCTCTCTTCCCACCGGCACCGCCACTCTGTTTTTCGGGAACTATGCTTCTAGTGACGGTGCTGATCCTTCTGATCCTTTCATACCTCTCTTCCCACCGGCACCGCCACTCTGTTTCTCGGGAACTATGCTTCTAGTGACGGTGCTGATCCTTCTGATCCTTCCATACCTCTCTTCCCACCGGCACCGCCACTCTGTTTTTCGGGAACTATGCTTCTAGTGACGGTGCTGATCCTTCTGATCCTTCCATACCTCTCTTCCCACCGGCACCGCCACTCTGTTTTTCGGGAACTATGCTTCTAGTGACGGTGCTGATCCTTCTGATCCTTTCATACCTCTCTTCCCACCGGCACCGCCACTCTGTTTTTCGGGAACTATGCTTCTAGTGACGGTGCTGATCCTTCTGATCCTTTCATACCTCTCTTCCCACCGGCACCGCCACTCTGTTTCTCGGGAACTATGCTTCTAGTGACGGTGCTGATCCTTCTGATCCTTCCATACCTCTCTTCCCACCGGCACCGCCACTCTGTTTCTCGGGAACGATGCTTCTAGTGACGGTGCTGATCCTTCTGATCCTTTCATACCTCTCTTCCCACCGGCACTGCCGCTCTGTTTCTCGGGAACTATGCTTCTAGTGACGGTGCTGATCCTTCTGATCCTTTCATACCTCTCTTCCCACCGGCACCGCCACTCTGTTTCTCGGGAACGATGCTTCTAGTGACGGTGCTGATCCTTCTGATCCTTTCATACCTCTCTTCTCACCGGCACCGCCACTCTGTTTTTCGGGAACTATGCTTCTAGTGACGGTGCTGATCCTTCTGATCCTTCCATACCTCTCTTCCCACCGGCACCGCCACTCTGTTTCTCGGGAACGATGCTTCTAGTGACGGTGCTGATCCTTCTGATCCTTTCATACCTCTCTTCCCACCGGCACCGCCACTCTGTTTTTCGGGAACTATGCTTCTAGTGACGGTGCTGATCCTTCTGATCCTTTCATACCTCTCTTCCCACCGGCACCGCCGCTCTGTTTCTCGGGAACTATGCTTCTAGTGACGGTGCTGATCCTTCTGATCCTTCCATACCTCTCTTCCCACCGGCACCGCCACTCTGTTTCTCGGGAACGATGCTTCTAGTGACGGTGCTGATCCTTCTGATCCTTTCATACCTCTCTTCCCACCGGCACCGCCGCTCTGTTTCTCGGGAACTATGCTTCTAGTGACGGTGCTGATCCTTCTGATCCTTCCATACCTCTCTTCCCACCGGCACCGCCACTCTGTTTTTCGGGAACTATGCTTCTAGTGACGGTGCTGATCCTTCTGATCTTTTCATACCTCTCTTCCCACCGGCACCGCCACTCTGTTTCTCGGGAACGATGCTTCTAGTGACGGTGCTGATCCTTCTGATCCTTTCATACCTCTCTTCCCACCGGCACCGCCACTCTGTTTCTCGGGAACGATGCTTCTAGTGACGGTGCTGATCCTTCTGATCTTTTCATACCTCTCTTCCCACCGGCACCGCCGCTCTGTTTCTCGGGAACTATGCTTCTAGTGACGGTGCTGATCCTTCTGATCTTTTCATACCTCTCTTCCCACCGGCACCGCCACTCTGTTTCTCGGGAACGATGCTTCTAGTGACGGTGCTGATCCTTCTGATCCTTCCATACCTCTCTTCCCATCTGCACCGCCACTCTGTTTTTCGGGAACTATGCTTCTAGTGACGGTGCTGATCCTTCTGATCCTTCCATACCTCTCTTCCCATCTGCACCGCCACTCTGTTTTTCGGGAACGATGCTTCTAGTGACGGTGCTGATCCTTCTGATCCTTTCATACCTCTCTTCCCATCTGCACCGCCACTCTGTTTTTCGGGAACTATGCTTCTAGTGACGGTGCTGATCCTTCTGATCCTTTCATACCTCTCTTCCCACCGGCACCGCCGCTCTGTTTCTCGGGAACTATGCTTCTAGTGACGGTGCTGATCCTTCTGATCCTTCCATACCTCTCTTCCCACCGGCACCGCCACTCTGTTTCTCGGGAACGATGCTTCTAGTGACGGTGCTGATCCTTCTGATCCTTTCATACCTCTCTTCCCACCGGCACCGCCGCTCTGTTTCTCGGGAACTATGCTTCTAGTGACGGTGCTGATCCTTCTGATCCTTCCATACCTCTCTTCCCACCGGCACCGCCACTCTGTTTTTCGGGAACTATGCTTCTAGTGACGGTGCTGATCCTTCTGATCTTTTCATACCTCTCTTCCCACCGGCACCGCCACTCTGTTTCTCGGGAACGATGCTTCTAGTGACGGTGCTGATCCTTCTGATCCTTTCATACCTCTCTTCCCACCGGCACCGCCACTCTGTTTCTCGGGAACGATGCTTCTAGTGACGGTGCTGATCCTTCTGATCTTTTCATACCTCTCTTCCCACCGGCACCGCCGCTCTGTTTCTCGGGAACTATGCTTCTAGTGACGGTGCTGATCCTTCTGATCCTTCCATACCTCTCTTCCCACCGGCACCGCCACTCTGTTTCTCGGGAACGATGCTTCTAGTGACGGTGCTGATCCTTCTGATCCTTTCATACCTCTCTTCCCACCGGCACCGCCACTCTGTTTCTCGGGAACGATGCTTCTAGTGACGGTGCTGATCCTTCTGATCCTTCCATACCTCTCTTCCCACCGGCACCGCCACTCTGTTTTTCGGGAACTTTGCTTCTAGTGACGGTGCTGATCCTTCTGATCCTTCCATACCTCTCTTCCCATCTGCACCGCCACTCTGTTTTTCGGGAACTTTGCTTCTAGTGACGGTGCTGATCCTTCTGATCCTTTCATACCTCTCTTCCCATCTGCACCGCCACTCTGTTTTTCGGGAACTATGCTTCTAGTGACGGTGCTGATCCTTCTGATCCTTTCATACCTCTCTTCCCACCGGCACCGTCACTCTGTTTTTCGGGAACTATGCTTCTAGTGACGGTGCTGATCCTTCTGATCCTTTCATACCTCTCTTCCCACCGGCACCGCCACTCTGTTTTTCGGGAACGATGCTTCTAGTGACGGTGCTGATCCTTCTGATCCTTCCATACCTCTCTTCCCATCTGCACCGCCACTCTGTTTTTCGGGAACTCTGCTTCTAGTGACGGTGCTGATCCTTCTGATCCTTCCATACCTCTCTTCCCATCTGCACCGCCACTCTGTTTTTCGGGAACTATGCTTCTAGTGACGGTGCTGATCCTTCTGATCCTTTCATACCTCTCTTCCCATCTGCACCGCCACTCTGTTTTTCGGGAACTATGCTTCTAGTGACGGTGCTGATCCTTCTGATCCTTCCATACCTCTCTTCCCACCGGCACCGCCACTCTGTTTTTCGGGAACTCTGCTTCTAGTGACGGTGCTGATCCTTCTGATCCTTCCATACCTCTCTTCCCATCTGCACCGCCACTCTGTTTTTCGGGAACTATGCTTCTAGTGACGGTGCTGATCCTTCTGATCCTTTCATACCTCTCTTCCCACCGGCACCGCCACTCTGTTTCTCGGGAACGATGCTTCTAGTGACGGTGCTGATCCTTCTGATCCTTCCATACCTCTCTTCCCACCGGCACCGCCACTCTGTTTTTCGGGAACTATGCTTCTAGTGACGGTGCTGATCCTTCTGATCCTTCCATACCTCTCTTCCCATCTGCACCGCCACTCTGTTTTTCGGGAACTATGCTTCTAGTGACGGTGCTGATCCTTCTGATCCTTTCATACCTCTCTTCCCACCGGCACCGCCGCTCTGTTTCTCGGGAACGATGCTTCTAGTGACGGTGCTGATCCTTCTGATCCTTCCATACCTCTCTTCCCATCTGCACCGCCACTCTGTTTTTCGGGAACGATGCTTCTAGTGACGGTGCTGATCCTTCTGATCCTTCCATACCTCTCTTCCCATCTGCACCGCCACTCTGTTTTTCGGGAACTCTGCTTCTAGTGACGGTGCTGATCCTTCTGATCCTTCCATACCTCTCTTCCCATCTGCACCGCCACTCTGTTTTTCGGGAACTATGCTTCTAGTGACGGTGCTGATCCTTCTGCTCCTTTCATACCTCTCTTCCCATCTGCACCGCCACTCTGTTTTTCGGGAACTATGCTTCTAGTGACGGTGCTGATCCTTCTGATCCTTTCATACCTCTCTTCCCACCGGCACCGCCACTCTGTTTCTCGGGAACGATGCTTCTAGTGACGGTGCTGATCCTTCTGATCTTTTCATACCTCTCTTCCCACCGGCACCGCCACTCTGTTTCTCGGGAACGATGCTTCTAGTGACGGTGCTGATCCTTCTGATCCTTCCATACCTCTCTTCCCATCTGCACCGCCACTCTGTTTTTCGGGAACTATGCTTCTAGTGACGGTGCTGATCCTTCTGATCCTTCCATACCTCTCTTCCCATCTGCACCGCCACTCTGTTTTTCGGGAGCGATGCTTCTAGTGACGGTGCTGATCCTTCTGATCCTTTCATACCTCTCTTCCCATCTGCACCGCCACTCTGTTTTTCGGGAACTATGCTTCTAGTGACGGTGCTGATCCTTCTGATCCTTTCATACCTCTCTTCCCATCTGCACCGCCACTCTGTTTCTCGGGAACGATGCTTCTAGTGACGGTGCTGATCCTTCTGATCCTTCCATACCTCTCTTCCCATCTGCACCGCCACTCTGTTTTTCGGGAACGATGCTTCTAGTGACGGTGCTGATCCTTCTGATCCTTTCATACCTCTCTTCCCATCTGCACCGCCACTCTGTTTTTCGGGAACTATGCTTCTAGTGACGGTGCTGATCCTTCTGATCTTTCATACCTCTCTTCCCATCTGCACCGCCACTCTGTTTTTCGGGAACGATGCTTCTAGTGACGGTGCTGATCCTTCTGATCCTTTCATACCTCTCTTCCCATCTGCACCGCCACTCTGTTTCTCGGGAACGATGCTTCTAGTGACGGTGCTGATCCTTCTGATCCTTCCATACCTCTCTTCCCACCGGCACCGCCACTCTGTTTCTCGGGAACGATGCTTCTAGTGACGGTGCTGATCCTTCTGATCCTTCCATACCTCTCTTCCCACCGGCACCGCCACTCTGTTTCTCGGGAACGATGCTTCTAGTGACGGTGCTGATCCTTCTGATCCTTTCATACCTCTCTTCCCATCTGCACCGCCACTCTGTTTTTCGGGAACTATGCTTCTAGTGACGGTGCTGATCCTTCTGATCCTTCCATACCTCTCTTCCCACCAGCACCGCCACTCTGTTTCTCGGGAACGATGCTTCTAGTGACGGTGCTGATCCTTCTGATCCTTTCATACCTCTCTTCCCATCTGCACCGCCACTCTGTTTTTCGGGAACGATGCTTCTAGTGACGGTGCTGATCCTTCTGATCCTTTCATACCTCTCTTCCCATCTGCACCGCCACTCTGTTTTTCGGGAACTATGCTTCTAGTGACGGTGCTGATCCTTCTGATCCTTTCATACCTCTCTTCCCATCTGCACCGCCACTCTGTTTTTCGGGAACGATGCTTCTAGTGACGGTGCTGATCCTTCTGATCCTTCCATACCTCTCTTCCCACCGGCACCGCCACTCTGTTTCTCGGGAACGATGCTTCTAGTGACGGTGCTGATCCTTCTGATCCTTCCATACCTCTCTTCCCATCTGCACCGCCACTCTGTTTTTCGGGAACGATGCTTCTAGTGACGGTGCTGATCCTTCTGATCTTTTCATACCTCTCTTCCCACCGGCACCGCCACTCTGTTTCTCGGGAACGATGCTTCTAGTGACGGTGCTGATCCTTCTGATCCTTTCATACCTCTCTTCCCATCTGCACCGCCACTCTGTTTTTCGGGAACTATGCTTCTAGTGACGGTGCTGATCCTTCTGATCCTTCCATACCTCTCTTCCCACCGGCACCGCCACTCTGTTTCTCGGGAACGATGCTTCTAGTGACGGTGCTGATCCTTCTGATCCTTCCATACCTCTCTTCCCATCTGCACCGCCACTCTGTTTTTCGGGAACGATGCTTCTAGTGACGGTGCTGATCCTTCTGATCTTTTCATACCTCTCTTCCCACCGGCACCGCCACTCTGTTTCTCGGGAACGATGCTTCTAGTGACGGTGCTGATCCTTCTGATCCTTTCATACCTCTCTTCCCACCGGCACCGCCACTCTGTTTCTCGGGAACGATGCTTCTAGTGACGGTGCTGATCCTTCTGATCCTTTCATACCTCTCTTCCCATCTGCACCGCCACTCTGTTTCTCGGGAACGATGCTTCTAGTGACGGTGCTGATCCTTCTGATCCTTCCATACCTCTCTTCCCATCTGCACCGCCACTCTGTTTTTCGGGAACGATGCTTCTAGTGACGGTGCTGATCCTTCTGATCTTTTCATACCTCTCTTCCCACCGGCACCGCCACTCTGTTTCTCGGGAACGATGCTTCTAGTGACGGTGCTGATCCTTCTGATCCTTTCATACCTCTCTTCCCATCTGCACCGCCACTCTGTTTTTCGGGAACTATGCTTCTAGTGACGGTGCTGATCCTTCTGATCCTTCCATACCTCTCTTCCCATCTGCACCGCCACTCTGTTTTTCGGGAACGATGCTTCTAGTGACGGTGCTGATCCTTCTGATCCTTCCATACCTCTCTTCCCACCGGCACCGCCACTCTGTTTCTCGGGAACGATGCTTCTAGTGACGGTGCTGATCCTTCTGATCCTTTCATACCTCTCTTCCCATCTGCACCGCCACTCTGTTTTTCGGGAACTATGCTTCTAGTGACGGTGCTGATCCTTCTGATCCTTCCATACCTCTCTTCCCACCAGCACCGCCACTCTGTTTCTCGGGAACGATGCTTCTAGTGACGGTGCTGATCCTTCTGATCCTTCCATACCTCTCTTCCCATCTGCACCGCCACTCTGTTTTTCGGGAACGATGCTTCTAGTGACGGTGCTGATCCTTCTGATCTTTTCATACCTCTCTTCCCACCGGCACCGCCACTCTGTTTCTCGGGAACGATGCTTCTAGTGACGGTGCTGATCCTTCTGATCCTTTCATACCTCTCTTCCCACCGGCACCGCCACTCTGTTTCTCGGGAACGATGCTTCTAGTGACGGTGCTGATCCTTCTGATCTTTTCATACCTCTCTTCCCACCGGCACCGCCACTCTGTTTCTCGGGAACGATGCTTCTAGTGACGGTGCTGATCCTTCTGATCCTTCCATACCTCTCTTCCCATCTGCACCGCCACTCTGTTTTTCGGGAACTATGCTTCTAGTGACGGTGCTGATCCTTCTGATCTTTTCATACCTCTCTTCCCACCGGCACCGCCACTCTGTTTTTCGGGAACTATGCTTCTAGTGACGGTGCTGATCCTTCTGATCCTTCCATACCTCTCTTCCCATCTGCACCGCCACTCTGTTTTTCGGGAACTATGCTTCTAGTGACGGTGCTGATCCTTCTGATCCTTTCATTCCTCTCTTCCCATCTGCACCGCCACTCTGTTTTTCGGGAACTATGCTTCTAGTGACGGTGCTGATCCTTCTGATCCTTTCATACCTCTCTTCCCACCGGCACCGCCGCTCTGTTTCTCGGGAACGATGCTTCTAGTGACGGTGCTGATCCTTCTGATCCTTCCATACCTCTCTTCCCATCTGCACCGCCACTCTGTTTTTCGGGAACGATGCTTCTAGTGACGGTGCTGATCCTTCTGATCCTTCCATACCTCTCTTCCCATCTGCACCGCCACTCTGTTTTTCGGGAACTCTGCTTCTAGTGACGGTGCTGATCCTTCTGATCCTTCCATACCTCTCTTCCCATCTGCACCGCCACTCTGTTTTTCGGGAACTATGCTTCTAGTGACGGTGCTGATCCTTCTGATCCTTTCATACCTCTCTTCCCATCTGCACCGCCACTCTGTTTTTCGGGAACTATGCTTCTAGTGACGGTGCTGATCCTTCTGATCCTTTCATACCTCTCTTCCCACCGGCACCGCCACTCTGTTTCTCGGGAACGATGCTTCTAGTGACGGTGCTGATCCTTCTGATCCTTCCATACCTCTCTTCCCACCGGCACCGCCACTCTGTTTTTCGGGAACTATGCTTCTAGTGACGGTGCTGATCCTTCTGATCCTTTCATCCTCTCTCCCCACCGGCACCGCCACTCTGTTTTTCGGGAACTATGCTTCTAGTGACGGTGCTGATCCTTCTGATCCTTTCATACCTCTCTTCCCACCGGCACCGCCGCTCTGTTTCTCGGGAACGATGCTTCTAGTGACGGTGCTGATCCTTCTGATCCTTCCATACCTCTCTTCCCATCTGCACCGCCACTCTGTTTTTCGGGAACGATGCTTCTAGTGACGGTGCTGATCCTTCTGATCCTTTCATACCTCTCTTCCCATCTGCACCGCCACTCTGTTTTTCGGGAACGATGCTTCTAGTGACGGTGCTGATCCTTCTGATCCTTCCATACCTCTCTTCCCATCTGCACCGCCACTCTGTTTTTCGGGAACTATGCTTCTAGTGACGGTGCTGATCCTTCTGATCCTTTCATACCTCTCTTCCCACCGGCACCGCCGCTCTGTTTCTCGGGAACGATGCTTCTAGTGACGGTGCTGATCCTTCTGATCCTTCCATACCTCTCTTCCCATCTGCACCGCCACTCTGTTTTTCGGGAACGATGCTTCTAGTGACGGTGCTGATCCTTCTGATCCTTCCATACCTCTCTTCCCATCTGCACCGCCACTCTGTTTTTCGGGAACGATGCTTCTAGTGACGGTGCTGATCCTTCTGATCCTTTCATACCTCTCTTCCCATCTGCACCGCCACTCTGTTTTTCGGGAACGATGCTTCTAGTGACGGTGCTGATCCTTCTGATCCTTCCATACCTCTCTTCCCATCTGCACCGCCACTCTGTTTTTCGGGAACGATGCTTCTAGTGACGGTGCTGATCCTTCTGATCCTTCCATACCTCTCTTCCCATCTGCACCGCCACTCTGTTTTTCGGGAACGATGCTTCTAGTGACGGTGCTGATCCTTCTGATCCTTCCATACCTCTCTTCCCATCTGCACCGCCACTCTGTTTTTCGGGAACGATGCTTCTAGTGACGGTGCTGATCCTTCTGATCCTTCCATACCTCTCTTCCCATCTGCACCGCCACTCTGTTTTTCGGGAACGATGCTTCTAGTGACGGTGCTGATCCTTCTGATCCTTTCATACCTCTCTTCCCATCTGCACCGCCACTCTGTTTTTCGGGAACGATGCTTCTAGTGACGGTGCTGATCCTTCTGATCCTTCCATACCTCTCTTCCCATCTGCACCGCCACTCTGTTTTTCGGGAACGATGCTTCTAGTGACGGTGCTGATCCTTCTGATCCTTTCATACCTCTCTTCCCATCTGCACCGCCACTCTGTTTTTCGGGAACGATGCTTCTAGTGACGGTGCTGATCCTTCTGATCCTTCCATACCTCTCTTCCCATCTGCACCGCCACTCTGTTTTTCGGGAACTATGCTTCTAGTGACGGTGCTGATCCTTCTGATCCTTTCATACCTCTCTTCCCACCGGCACCGCCGCTCTGTTTCTCGGGAACGATGCTTCTAGTGACGGTGCTGATCCTTCTGATCCTTCCATACCTCTCTTCCCATCTGCACCGCCACTCTGTTTTTCGGGAACTATGCTTCTAGTGACGGTGCTGATCCTTCTGATCCTTCCATACCTCTCTTCCCATCTGCACCGCCACTCTGTTTTTCGGGAACGATGCTTCTAGTGACGGTGCTGATCCTTCTGATCCTTTCATACCTCTCTTCCCATCTGCACCGCCACTCTGTTTTTCGGGAACGATGCTTCTAGTGACGGTGCTGATCCTTCTGATCCTTCCATACCTCTCTTCCCATCTGCACCGCCACTCTGTTTTTCGGGAACGATGCTTCTAGTGACGGTGCTGATCCTTCTGATCCTTTCATACCTCTCTTCCCATCTGCACCGCCACTCTGTTTTTCGGGAACTATGCTTCTAGTGACGGTGCTGATCCTTCTGATCCTTTCATACCTCTCTTCCCATCTGCACCGCCACTCTGTTTTTCGGGAACGATGCTTCTAGTGACGGTGCTGATCCTTCTGATCCTTTCATACCTCTCTTCCCATCTGCACCGCCACTCTGTTTCTCGGGAACGATGCTTCTAGTGACGGTGCTGATCCTTCTGATCCTTCCATACCTCTCTTCCCACCGGCACCGCCACTCTGTTTCTCGGGAACGATGCTTCTAGTGACGGTGCTGATCCTTCTGATCCTTCCATACCTCTCTTCCCACCGGCACCGCCACTCTGTTTCTCGGGAACGATGCTTCTAGTGACGGTGCTGATCCTTCTGATCCTTTCATACCTCTCTTCCCATCTGCACCGCCACTCTGTTTTTCGGGAACTATGCTTCTAGTGACGGTGCTGATCCTTCTGATCCTTCCATACCTCTCTTCCCACCAGCACCGCCACTCTGTTTCTCGGGAACGATGCTTCTAGTGACGGTGCTGATCCTTCTGATCCTTTCATACCTCTCTTCCCATCTGCACCGCCACTCTGTTTTTCGGGAACGATGCTTCTAGTGACGGTGCTGATCCTTCTGATCCTTTCATACCTCTCTTCCCATCTGCACCGCCACTCTGTTTTTCGGGAACGATGCTTCTAGTGACGGTGCTGATCCTTCTGATCCTTCCATACCTCTCTTCCCACCGGCACCGCCACTCTGTTTCTCGGGAACGATGCTTCTAGTGACGGTGCTGATCCTTCTGATCCTTCCATACCTCTCTTCCCATCTGCACCGCCACTCTGTTTTTCGGGAACGATGCTTCTAGTGACGGTGCTGATCCTTCTGATCCTTCCATACCTCTCTTCCCATCTGCACCGCCACTCTGTTTTTCGGGAACGATGCTTCTAGTGACGGTGCTGATCCTTCTGATCCTTTCATACCTCTCTTCCCATCTGCACCGCCACTCTGTTTTTCGGGAACGATGCTTCTAGTGACGGTGCTGATCCTTCTGATCCTTCCATACCTCTCTTCCCACCGGCACCGCCACTCTGTTTCTCGGGAACGATGCTTCTAGTGACGGTGCTGATCCTTCTGATCCTTCCATACCTCTCTTCCCATCTGCACCGCCACTCTGTTTTTCGGGAACGATGCTTCTAGTGACGGTGCTGATCCTTCTGATCCTTCCATACCTCTCTTCCCACCGGCACCGCCACTCTGTTTCTCGGGAACGATGCTTCTAGTGACGGTGCTGATCCTTCTGATCCTTCCATACCTCTCTTCCCATCTGCACCGCCACTCTGTTTCTCGGGAACGATGCTTCTAGTGACGGTGCTGATCCTTCTGATCCTTTCATACCTCTCTTCCCATCTGCACCGCCACTCTGTTTTTCGGGAACGATGCTTCTAGTGACGGTGCTGATCCTTCTGATCCTTTCATACCTCTCTTCCCATCTGCACCGCCACTCTGTTTTTCGGGAACGATGCTTCTAGTGACGGTGCTGATCCTTCTGATCCTTCCATACCTCTCTTCCCACCGGCACCGCCACTCTGTTTCTCGGGAACGATGCTTCTAGTGACGGTGCTGATCCTTCTGATCCTTCCATACCTCTCTTCCCATCTGCACCGCCACTCTGTTTTTCGGGAACGATGCTTCTAGTGACGGTGCTGATCCTTCTGATCCTTCCATACCTCTCTTCCCATCTGCACCGCCACTCTGTTTTTCGGGAACTATGCTTCTAGTGACGGTGCTGATCCTTCTGATCCTTCCATACCTCTCTTCCCACCAGCACCGCCACTCTGTTTCTCGGGAACGATGCTTCTAGTGACGGTGCTGATCCTTCTGATCCTTTCATACCTCTCTTCCCATCTGCACCGCCACTCTGTTTTTCGGGAACTATGCTTCTAGTGACGGTGCTGATCCTTCTGATCCTTTCATACCTCTCTTCCCATCTGCACCGCCACTCTGTTTTTCGGGAACGATGCTTCTAGTGACGGTGCTGATCCTTCTGATCCTTCCATACCTCTCTTCCCACCGGCACCGCCACTCTGTTTCTCGGGAACGATGCTTCTAGTGACGGTGCTGATCCTTCTGATCCTTCCATACCTCTCTTCCCATCTGCACCGCCACTCTGTTTTTCGGGAACGATGCTTCTAGTGACGGTGCTGATCCTTCTGATCCTTCCATACCTCTCTTCCCATCTGCACCGCCACTCTGTTTTTCGGGAACGATGCTTCTAGTGACGGTGCTGATCCTTCTGATCCTTTCATACCTCTCTTCCCACCGGCACCGCCACTCTGTTTCTCGGGAACGATGCTTCTAGTGACGGTGCTGATCCTTCTGATCTTTTCATACCTCTCTTCCCACCGGCACCGCCACTCTGTTTCTCGGGAACGATGCTTCTAGTGACGGTGCTGATCCTTCTGATCCTTCCATACCTCTCTTCCCATCTGCACCGCCACTCTGTTTTTCGGGAACTATGCTTCTAGTGACGGTGCTGATCCTTCTGATCCTTCCATACCTCTCTTCCCATCTGCACCGCCACTCTGTTTTTCGGGAACGATGCTTCTAGTGACGGTGCTGATCCTTCTGATCCTTTCATACCTCTCTTCCCATCTGCACCGCCACTCTGTTTTTCGGGAACTATGCTTCTAGTGACGGTGCTGATCCTTCTGATCCTTCCATACCTCTCTTCCCATCTGCACCGCCACTCTGTTTTTCGGGAACGATGCTTCTAGTGACGGTGCTGATCCTTCTGATCCTTTCATACCTCTCTTCCCATCTGCACCGCCACTCTGTTTTTCGGGAACGATGCTTCTAGTGACGGTGCTGATCCTTCTGATCCTTTCATACCTCTCTTCCCATCTGCACCGCCACTCTGTTTCTCGGGAACGATGCTTCTAGTGACGGTGCTGATCCTTCTGATCCTTTCATACTTCTCTTCCCATCTGCACCGCCACTCTGTTTCTCGGGAACGATGCTTCTAGTGACGGTGCTGATCCTTCTGATCCTTCCATACCTCTCTTCCCACCGGCACCGCCACTCTGTTTCTCGGGAACGATGCTTCTAGTGACGGTGCTGATCCTTCTGATCCTTCCATACCTCTCTTCCCACCGGCACCGCCACTCTGTTTCTCGGGAACGATGCTTCTAGTGACGGTGCTGATCCTTCTGATCCTTTCATACCTCTCTTCCCACCGGCACCGCCACTCTGTTTCTCGGGAACGATGCTTCTAGTGACGGTGCTGATCCTTCTGATCCTTCCATACCTCTCTTCCCATCTGCACCGCCACTCTGTTTTTCGGGAACTATGCTTCTAGTGACGGTGCTGATCCTTCTGATCCTTCCATACCTCTCTTCCCATCTGCACCGCCACTCTGTTTCTCGGGAACGATGCTTCTAGTGACGGTGCTGATCCTTCTGATCCTTCCATACCTCTCTTCCCACCGGCACCGCCACTCTGTTTCTCGGGAACTATGCTTCTAGTGACGGTGCTGATCCTTCTGATCCTTTCATACCTCTCTTCCCACCGGCACCGCCACTCTGTTTCTCGGGAACGATGCTTCTAGTGACGGTGCTGATCCTTCTGATCCTTCCATACCTCTCTTCCCATCTGCACCGCCACTCTGTTTTTCGGGAACGATGCTTCTAGTGACGGTGCTGATCCTTCTGATCCTTTCATACCTCTCTTCCCATCTGCACCGCCACTCTGTTTTTCGGGAACGATGCTTCTAGTGACGGTGCTGATCCTTCTGATCCTTTCATACCTCTCTTCCCATCTGCACCGCCACTCTGTTTTTCGGGAACGATGCTTCTAGTGACGGTGCTGATCCTTCTGATCCTTTCATACTTCTCTTCCCATCTGCACCGCCACTCTGTTTCTCGGGAACGATGCTTCTAGTGACGGTGCTGATCCTTCTGATCCTGCCATACCTCTCTTCCCACCGGCACCGCCACTCTGTTTCTCGGGAACGATGCTTCTAGTGACGGTGCTGATCCTTCTGATCCTTCCATACCTCTCTTCCCACCGGCACCGCCACTCTGTTTCTCGGGAACGATGCTTCTAGTGACGGTGCTGATCCTTCTGATCCTTTCATACCTCTCTTCCCATCTGCACCGCCACTCTGTTTTTCGGGAACTATGCTTCTAGTGACGGTGCTGATCCTTCTGATCCTTCCATACCTCTCTTCCCACCGGCACCGCCACTCTGTTTCTCGGGAACGATGCTTCTAGTGACGGTGCTGATCCTTCTGATCCTTCCATACCTCTCTTCCCATCTGCACCGCCACTCTGTTTTTCGGGAACGATGCTTCTAGTGACGGTGCTGATCCTTCTGATCCTTTCATACCTCTCTTCCCATCTGCACCGCCACTCTGTTTTTCGGGAACGATGCTTCTAGTGACGGTGCTGATCCTTCTGATCCTTTCATACTTCTCTTCCCATCTGCACCGCCACTCTGTTTCTCGGGAACGATGCTTCTAGTGACGGTGCTGATCCTTCTGATCCTTCCATACCTCTCTTCCCACCGGCACCGCCACTCTGTTTCTCGGGAACGATGCTTCTAGTGACGGTGCTGATCCTTCTGATCCTTCCATACCTCTCTTCCCACCGGCACCGCCACTCTGTTTCTCGGGAACGATGCTTCTAGTGACGGTGCTGATCCTTCTGATCCTTTCATACCTCTCTTCCCATCTGCACCGCCACTCTGTTTTTCGGGAACTATGCTTCTAGTGACGGTGCTGATCCTTCTGATCCTTCCATACCTCTCTTCCCACCGGCACCGCCACTCTGTTTCTCGGGAACGATGCTTCTAGTGACGGTGCTGATCCTTCTGATCCTTTCATACCTCTCTTCCCATCTGCACCGCCACTCTGTTTTTCGGGAACGATGCTTCTAGTGACGGTGCTGATCCTTCTGATCCTTTCATACCTCTCTTCCCATCTGCACCGCCACTCTGTTTTTCGGGAACTATGCTTCTAGTGACGGTGCTGATCCTTCTGATCCTTTCATACCTCTCTTCCCATCTGCACCGCCACTCTGTTTTTCTGGAACGATGCTTCTAGTGACGGTGCTGATCCTTCTGATCCTTCCATACCTCTCTTCCCACCGGCACCGCCACTCTGTTTCTCGGGAACGATGCTTCTAGTGACGGTGCTGATCCTTCTGATCCTTCCATACCTCTCTTCCCATCTGCACCGCCACTCTGTTTTTCGGGAACGATGCTTCTAGTGACGGTGCTGATCCTTCTGATCCTTCCATACCTCTCTTCCCATCTGCACCGCCACTCTGTTTTTCGGGAACGATGCTTCTAGTGACGGTGCTGATCCTTCTGATCCTTCCATACCTCTCTTCCCATCTGCACCGCCACTCTGTTTCTCGGGAACGATGCTTCTAGTGACGGTGCTGATCCTTCTGATCCTTTCATACCTCTCTTCCCATCTCCACCGCCACTCTGTTTTTCGGGAACGATGCTTCTAGTGACGGTGCTGATCCTTCTGATCCTTCCATACCTCTCTTCCCACCGGCACCGCCACTCTGTTTTTCGGGAACTATGCTTCTAGTGACGGTGCTGATCCTTCTGATCCTTCCATACCTCTCTTCCCATCTGCACCGCCACTCTGTTTCTCGGGAACGATGCTTCTAGTGACGGTGCTGATCCTTCTGATCCTTCCATACCTCTCTTCCCATCTCCACCGCCACTCTGTTTTTCGGGAACGATGCTTCTAGTGACGGTGCTGATCCTTCTGATCCTTCCATACCTCTCTTCCCACCGGCACCGACACTCTGTTTTTCGGGAACGATGCATCTAGTGACGGTGCTGATCCTTCTGATCCTTCCATACCTCTCTTCCCATCTGCACCGCCACTCTGTTTTTCGGGAACGATGCTTCTAGTGACAGTGCTGATCCTTCTGATCCTTCCATCCCTCTCTTCCCACCGACACCGCCACTTTGTTTTTCGAGAACGATGCTTCTAGTGACGGTGCTGATCTTTCTGATCCTTCCATACCTCTCTTCCCATCTGCACCGCCACTCTGTTTTTCGGGAACGATGCTTCTAGTGACAGTGCTGATCCTTCTGATCCTTCCATCCCTCTCTTCCCACCGACACCGCCACTTTGTTTTTCGAGAACGATGCTTCTAGTGACGGTGCTGATCCTTCTGATCCTTCCATACCTCTCTTCCCAACTGCACCGCCACTCTGTTTCTCGCGAACGATGCTTCTAGTGACTGTGCTGATCCTTCTGATCCTTCCATACCTCTCTTCCCATCTGCACCGCCACTCTGTTTCTCGAGAACGATGCTTCTAGTGACGGTGCTGATCCTCCTGATCCTTCCATACCTCTCTTCCCATCTGCACCGCCACTCTGTTTTTCGGGAACGATGCATCTAGTGACGGTGCTGATCCTTCTGATCTTTCCATACCTCTCTTCCCATCTGCACCGACACTCTATTTTTCGGGAACGATTCTTCTAGTGACGGTGCTGATCCTTCTGATCCTTCCATCCCTCTCTTCCCATCTGCACCGCCACTCTGTTTTTCGGGAACGATGCATCTAGTGACGGTGCTGATCCTTCTGATCTTTCCATACCTCTCTTCCCATCTGCACCGACACTCTATTTTTCGGGAACGATGCTTCTAGTGACGGTGCTGATCCTTCTGATCCTTCCATACCTCTCTTCCCACCGGCACCGCCACTCTGTTTTTCGGGAACGATGCTTCTAGTGACGGTGCTGATCCTTCTGATCCTTCCATCCCTCTCTTCCCACCGACACCGCCACTCTGTTTTTCGGGAACGATGCTTCTAGTGACGGTGCTGATCCTTCTGATCCTTCCATACCTCTCTTCCCATCTGCACCGCCACTCTGTTTTTCGGGAACGATGCTTCTAGTGACGGTGCTGATCCTTCTGATCCTTCCATCCCTCTCTTCCCACCGGCACCGCCACTCTGTTTCTCGAGAACGATGCTTCTAGTGACGGTGCTGATCCTCCTGATCCTTCCATACCTCTCTTCCCACCGGCACCGCCACTCTGTTTTTCGGGAACGATGCTTCTAGTGACGGTGCTGATCCTTCTGGGCCTTCCATACCTCTCTTCCCACCGGCACTGCCACTCTGTTTCTCGAGAACGATGCTTCTAGTGACGGTGCTGATCCTCCTGATCCTTCCATACCTCTCTTCCCACCGGCACCGCCACTCTGTTTTTCGGGAACGATGCTTCTAGTGACGGTGCTGATCCTTCTGATCCTTCCATCCCTCTCTTCCCACCGACACCGCCACTCTGTTTTTCGAAAACGATGCTTCTAGTGACGGTGCTGATCCTTGAGATCCTTCCATCCCTCTCTTCCCACCGGCACCGCCACTCTGTTTCTCGCGAACGATGCTTCTAGTGACTGTGCTGATCCTTCTGATCCTTCCATACCTCTCTTCCCACCGGCACCGACACTCTGTTTTTCGGGAACGATGCATCTAGTGACGGTGCTGATCCTTCTGATCCTTTCATACCTCTCTTCCCACCGGCACCGCCACTCTGTTTTCGGGAACGATGCTTCTAGTGACGGTGCTGATCCTTCTGATCCTTCCATACCTCTCTTCCCACCGGCACCGCCACTCTGTTTTTCGGGAACGATGCTTCAAGTGACGGTGCTGATCCTTCTGATCCTTCCATCCTCTCTTCCCACCGGCACCGCCACTCTGTTTTTCGGGAACGATGCTTCTAGTGACGGTGCTGATCCTTCTGATCCTTCCATCCTCTCTTCCCACCGGCACCGCCACTCTGTTTTCGGGAACGATGCTTCTAGTGACGGTGCTGATCCTTCTGATCCTTCCATACCTCTCTTCCCACCGGCACCGCCACTCTGTTTTTCGGGAACGATGCTTCTAGTGACGGTGCTGATCCTTCTGATCCTTCCATACCTCTCTTCCCACCGGCACCGCCACTCTGTTTTCGGGAACGATGCTTCTAGTGACGGTGCTGATCCTTCTGATCCTTCCATACCTCTCTTCCCACCGGCACCGCCACTCTGTTTTCGGGAACGATGCTTCTAGTGACGGTGCTGATCCTTCTGATCCTTCCATCCCTCTCTTCCCATCTGCACCGCCACTCTGTTTTTCGGGAACGATGCTTCTAGTGACAGTGCTGATCCTTCTGATCCTTCCATCCCTCTCTTCCCACCGACACCGCCACTCTGTTTTTCGAGAACGATGCTTCTAGTGACGGTGCTGATCCTTGAGATCCTTCCATCCCTCTCTTCCCACCGACACCGCCACTCTGTTTTTCGAGAACGATGCTTCTAGTGACGGTGCTGATCCTTCTGATCTTTCCATACCTCTCTTCCCATCTGCACCGCCACTCTGTTTTTCAGGAACGATGCATCTAGTGACAGTGCTGATCCTTCTGATCCTTCCATCCCTCTCTTCCCATCTGCACCGCCACTCTGTTTTTCGGGAACGATGCTTCTAGTGACAGTGCTGATCCTTCTGATCCTTCCATCCCTCTCTTCCCACCGACACCGCCACTCTGTTTTTCGAGAACGATGCTTCTAGTGACGGTGCTGATCCTTCTGATCCTTCCATCCCTCTCTTCCCACCGGCACCGCCACTCTGTTTTTCGGGAACGATGCTTCTAGTGACAGTGCTGATCCTTCTGATCCTTCCATCCCTCTCTTCCCATCTGCACCGCCACTCTGTTTTTCGGGAACGATGCTTCTAGTGACAGTGCTGATCCTTCTGATCCTTCCATCCCTCTCTTCCCACCGGCACCGCCACTCTGTTTTCGGGAACGATGCTTCTAGTGACGGTGCTGATCCTTCTGATCCTTCCATCCCTCTCTTCCCACCGACACCGCCACTCTGTTTTTCGAGAACGATGCTTCTAGTGACGGTGCTGATCCTTCTGATCCTTCCATCCCTCTCTTCCCACCGGCACCGCCACTCTGTTTTTCGGGAACGATGCTTCTAGTGACGGTGCTGATCCTTCTGATCCTTCCATCCCTCTCTTCCCACCGACACCGCCACTCTGTTTTTCGTGAACGATGCTTCTAGTGACGGTGCTGATCCTTCTGATCCTTCCATCCCTCTCTTCCCACCGACACCGCCACTCTGTTTTTCGAGAACGATGCTTCTAGTGACGGTGCTGATCCTTCTGATCCTTCCATCCCTCTCTTCCCACCGGCACCGCCACTCTGTTTTTCGGGAACGATGCTTCTAGTGACAGTGCTGATCCTTCTGATCCTTCCATCCCTCTCTTCCCATCTGCACCGCCACTCTGTTTTTCGGGAACGATGCTTCTAGTGACAGTGCTGATCCTTCTGATCCTTCCATCCCTCTCTTCCCATCTGCACCGCCACTCTGTTTTTCGGGAACGATGCTTCTAGTGACAGTGCTGATCCTTCTGATCCTCCCATCCCTCTCTTCCCACCGGCACCGCCACTCTGTTTTCGGGAACGATGCTTCTAGTGACGGTGCTGATCCTTCTGATCCTTCCATACCTCTCTTCCCACCGGCACCGCCACTCTGTTTTTCGGGAACGATGCTTCTAGTGACGGTGCTGATCCTTCTGATCCTTCCATCCCTCTCTTCCCATCTGCACCGCCACTCTGTTTTTCGGGAACGATGCTTCTAGTGACAGTGCTGATCCTTCTGATCCTTCCATCCCTGTCTTCCCACCGGCACCGCCACTCTGTTTTTCGGGAACGATGCTTCTAGTGACAGTGCTGATCCTTCTGATCCTTCCATCCCTGTCTTCCCACCGGCACCGCCACTCTGTTTTTCGGGAACGATGCTTCTAGTGACGGTGCTGATCCTTCTGATCCTTCCATCCCTCTCTTCCCATCTGCACCGCCACTCTGTTTTTCGGGAACGATGCTTCTAGTGACAGTGCTGATCCTTCTGATCCTTCCATCCCTCTCTTCCCACCGGCACCGCCACTCTGTTTTCCGGGAACGATGCTTCTAGTGACGGTGCTGATCCTTCTGATCCTTCCATCCCTCTCTTCCCATCTGCACCGCCACTCTGTTTTTCGGGAACGATGCTTCTAGTGACAGTGCTGATCCTTCTGATCCTTCCATCCCTCTCTTCCCACCGGCACCGCCACTCTGTTTTCCGGGAACGATGCTTCTAGTGACGGTGCTGATCCTTCTGATCCTTCCATACCTCTCTTCCCATCTGCACCGCCACTCTGTTTTTCGAGAACGATGCTTCTAGTGACGGTGCTGATCCTTCTGATCTTTCCATACCTCTCTTCCCATCTGCACCGCCACTCTGTTTTTCAGGAACGATGCATCTAGTGACAGTGCTGATCCTTCTGATCCTTCCATCCCTCTCTTCCCATCTGCACCGCCACTCTGTTTTTCGGGAACGATGCTTCTAGTGACGGTGCTGATCCTTCTGATCCTTCCATCCCTCTCTTCCCATCTGCACCGCCACTCTGTTTTTCGGGAACGATGCTTCTAGTGACAGTGCTGATCCTTCTGATCCTTCCATCCCTGTCTTCCCACCGGCACCGCCACTCTGTTTTTCGGGAACGATGCTTCTAGTGACGGTGCTGATCCTTCTGATCCTTCCATCCCTCTCTTCCCATCTGCACCGCCACTCTGTTTTTCGGGAACGATGCTTCTAGTGACAGTGCTGATCCTTCTGATCCTTCCATCCCTCTCTTCCCACCGGCACCGCCACTCTGTTTTCCGGGAACGATGCTTCTAGTGACGGTGCTGATCCTTCTGATCCTTCCATCCCTCTCTTCCCATCTGCACCGCCACTCTGTTTTTCGGGAACGATGCTTCTAGTGACAGTGCTGATCCTTCTGATCCTTCCATCCCTCTCTTCCCACCGGCACCGCCACTCTGTTTTCCGGGAACGATGCTTCTAGTGACGGTGCTGATCCTTCTGATCCTTCCATACCTCTCTTCCCATCTGCACCGCCACTCTGTTTTTCGAGAACGATGCTTCTAGTGACGGTGCTGATCCTTCTGATCTTTCCATACCTCTCTTCCCATCTGCACCGCCACTCTGTTTTTCAGGAACGATGCATCTAGTGACAGTGCTGATCCTTCTGATCCTTCCATCCCTCTCTTCCCACCGACACCGCCACTCTGTTTTTCAAGAACGATGCTTCTAGTGACGGTGCTGATCCTTCTGATCCTTCCATCCCTCTCTTCCCATCTGCACCGCCACTCTGTTTTTCGGGAACGATGCTTCTAGTGACAGTGCTGATCCTTCTGATCCTTCCATCCCTCTCTTCCCACCGGCACCGCCACTCTGTTTTCCGGGAACGATGCTTCTAGTGACGGTGCTGATCCTTCTGATCCTTCCATACCTCTCTTCCCATCTGCACCGCCACTCTGTTTTTCGAGAACGATGCTTCTAGTGACGGTGCTGATCCTTCTGATCTTTCCATACCTCTCTTCCCATCTGCACCGCCACTCTGTTTTTCAGGAACGATGCATCTAGTGACAGTGCTGATCCTTCTGATCCTTCCATCCCTCTCTTCCCACCGACACCGCCACTCTGTTTTTCGAGAACGATGCTTCTAGTGACGGTGCTGATCCTTGAGATCCTTCCATCCCTCTCTTCCCACCGACACCGCCACTCTGTTTTTCGAGAACGATGCTTCTAGTGACAGTGCTGATCCTCCTGATCCTTCCATACCTCTCTTCCCACCGGCACCGCCACTCTGTTTTTCGGGAACGATGCTTCTAGTGACGGTGCTGATCCTTCTGATCCTTCCATCCTCTCTTCCCACCGGCACCGCCACTCTGTTTTCCGGGAACGATGCTTCTAGTGACGGTGCTGATCCTTCTGATCCTTCCATACCTCTCTTCCCATCTGCACCGCCACTCTGTTTTTCGAGAACGATGCTTCTAGTGACGGTGCTGATCCTTCTGATCTTTCCATACCTCTCTTCCCATCTGCACCGCCACTCTGTTTTTCAGGAACGATGCATCTAGTGACGGTGCTGATCCTTCTGATCCTTCCATACCTCTCTTCCCATCTGCACCGACACTCTGTTTTTCGGGAACGATGCTTCTAGTGACGGTGCTGATCCTTCTGATCCTTCCATACCTCTCTTCCCATCTGCACCGACACTCTGTTTTTCGGGAACGATGCTTCTAGTGACGGTGCTGATCCTTCTGATCCTTCCATACCTCTCTTCCCACCGGCACCGCCACTCTGTTTTTCGGGAACGATGCTTCTAGTGACGGTGCTGATCCTTCTGATCCTTTCATACCTCTCTTCCCACCGGCACCGCCACTCTGTTTTCGGGAACGATGCTTCTAGTGACGGTGCTGATCCTTCTGATCCTTCCATACCTCTCTTCCCACCGGCACCGCCACTCTGTTTTTCGGGAACGATGCATCTAGTGACGGTGCTGATCCTTCTGATCCTTCCATACCTCTCTTCCCACCGGCACCGCCACTCTGTTTTTCGGGAACGATGCTTCTAGTGACGGTGCTGATCCTTCTGATCCTTCCATACCTTTCTTCCCACCGGCACCGCCACTCTGTTTTCGGGAACGATGCTTCTAGTGACGGTGCTGATCCTTCTGATCCTTCCATCCCTCTCTTCCCATCTGCACCGCCACTCTGTTTTTCGGGAACGATGCTTCTAGTGACGGTGCTGATCCTTCTGATCCTTCCATCCCTCTCTTCCCATCTGCACCGCCACTCTGTTTTTCGGGAACGATGCTTCTAGTGACGGTGCTGATCCTTCTGATCCTTCCATCCCTCTCTTCCCACCGACACCGCCACTCTGTTTTTCGAGAACGATGCTTCTAGTGACGGTGCTGATCCTCCTGATCCTTCCATACCTCTCTTCCCACCGGCACCGCCACTCTGTTTTCCGGGAACGATGCTTCTAGTGACGGTGCTGATCCTTCTGATCCTTCCATACCTCTCTTCCCACCGACACCGCCACTCTGTTTTTCGAGAACGATGCTTCTAGTGACGGTGCTGATCCTTCTGATCTTTCCATACCTCTCTTCCCATCTGCACCGCCACTCTGTTTTTCAGGAACGATGCATCTAGTGACGGTGCTGATCCTTCTGATCCTTCCATCCCTCTCTTCCCATCTGCACCGCCACTCTGTTTTTCGAGAACGATGCTTCTAGTGACGGTGCTGATCCTTCTGATCTTTCCATACCTCTCTTCCCATCTGCACCGCCACTCTGTTTTTCAGGAACGATGCATCTAGTGACGGTGCTGATCCTTCTGATCCTTCCATACCTCTCTTCCCATCTGCACCGACACTCTGTTTTTCGGGAACGATGCTTCTAGTGACGGTGCTGATCCTTCTGATCCTTCCATACCTCTCTTCCCACCGACACCGCCACTCTGTTTTTCGAGAACGATGCTTCTAGTGACGGTGCTGATCCTTCTGATCCTTCCATACCTCTCTTCCCATCTGCACCGACACTCTGTTTTTCGGGAACGATGCTTCTAGTGACGGTGCTGATCCTTCTGATCCTTCCATACCTCTCTTCCCACCGACACCGCCACTCTGTTTTTCGAGAACGATGCTTCTAGTGACGGTGCTGATCCTTCTGATCCTTCCATACCTCTCTTCCCATCTGCACCGACACTCTGTTTTTCGGGAACGATGCTTCTAGTGACGGTGCTGATCCTTCTGATCCTTCCATACCTCTCTTCCCACCGGCACCGCCACTCTGTTTTTCGGGAACGATGCTTCTAGTGACGGTGCTGATCCTTCTGATCCTTCCATACCTCTCTTCCCACCGGCACCGCCACTCTGTTTTTCGGGAACGATGCTTCTAGTGACGGTGCTGATCCTTCTGATCTTTCCATCCTCTCTTCCCACCGGCACCGCCACTCTGTTTTTCGGGAACGATGCTTCTAGTGACGGTGCTGATCCTTCTGATCCTTCCATACCTCTCTTCCCACCGGCACCGCCACTCTGTTTTTCGGGAACGATGCTTCTAGTGACGGTGCTGATCCTTCTGATCTTTCCATCCTCTCTTCCCACCGGCACCGCCACTCTGTTTTTCGGGAACGATGCTTCTAGTGACGGTGCTGATCCTTCTGATCCTTCCATACCTCTCTTCCCACCGGCACCGCCACTCTGTTTTTCGGGAACGATGCTTCTAGTGACGGTGCTGATCCTTCTGATCCTTCCATCCTCTCTTCCCACCGGCACCGCCACTCTGTTTTCCGGGAACGATGCTTCTAGTGACGGTGCTGATCCTTCTGATCCTTCCATCCTCTCTTCCCACCGGCACCGCCACTCTGTTTTTCGGGAACGATGCATCTAGTGACGGTGCTGATCCTTCTGATCCTTCCATACCTCTCTTCCCATCTGCACCGACACTCTGTTTTTCGGGAACGATGCTTCTAGTGACGGTGCTGATCCTTCTGATCCTTCCATCCTCTCTTCCCACCGGCACCGCCACTCTGTTTTTCGGGAACGATGCTTCTAGTGACGGTGCTGATCCTTCTGATCCTTTCATCCTCTCTCCCCACCGGCACCGCCACTCTGTTTTTCGGGAACGATGCTTCTAGTGACGGTGCTGATCCTTCTGATCCTTCCATCCTCTCTTCCCACCGGCACCGCCACTCTGTTTTTCGGGAACGATGCTTCTAGTGACGGTGCTGATCCTTCTGATCCTTCCATCCCTCTCTTCCCATCTGCACCGCCACTCTGTTTTTCGGGAACGATGCTTCTAGTGACAGTGCTGATCCTTCTGATCCTTCCATCCCTCTCTTCCCACCGGCACCGCCACTCTGTTTTCCGGGAACGATGCTTCTAGTGACGGTGCTGATCCTTCTGATCCTTCCATACCTCTCTTCCCATCTGCACCGCCACTCTGTTTTTCGAGAACGATGCTTCTAGTGACGGTGCTGATCCTTCTGATCTTTCCATACCTCTCTTCCCATCTGCACCGCCACTCTGTTTTTCAGGAACGATGCATCTAGTGACAGTGCTGATCCTTCTGATCCTTCCATCCCTCTCTTCCCACCGACACCGCCACTCTGTTTTTCGAGAACGATGCTTCTAGTGACGGTGCTGATCCTTGAGATCCTTCCATCCCTCTCTTCCCACCGACACCGCCACTCTGTTTTTCGAGAACGATGCTTCTAGTGACAGTGCTGATCCTCCTGATCCTTCCATCCTCTCTTCCCACCGGCACCGCCACTCTGTTTTCCGGGAACGATGCTTCTAGTGACGGTGCTGATCCTTCTGATCCTTCCATACCTCTCTTCCCATCTGCACCGCCACTCTGTTTTTCGAGAACGATGCTTCTAGTGACGGTGCTGATCCTTCTGATCTTTCCATACCTCTCTTCCCATCTGCACCGCCACTCTGTTTTTCAGGAACGATGCTTCTAGTGACGGTGCTGATCCTTCTGATCCTTCCATACCTCTCTTCCCACCGGCACCGCCACTCTGTTTTCCGGGAACGATGCTTCTAGTGACGGTGCTGATCCTTCTGATCTTTCCATACCTCTCTTCCCATCTGCACCGACACTCTGTTTTTCGAGAACGATGCTTCTAGTGACGGTGCTGATCCTTCTGATCTTTCCATACCTCTCTTCCCACCGGCACCGCCACTCTGTTTTTCGGGAACGATGCATCTAGTGACGGTGCTGATCCTTCTGATCCTTCCATACCTCTCTTCCCATCTGCACCGACACTCTGTTTTTCGGGAACGATGCTTCTAGTGACGGTGCTGATCCTTCTGATCTTTCCATACCTCTCTTCCCATCTGCACCGCCACTCTGTTTTTCGAGAACGATGCTTCTAGTGACGGTGCTGATCCTTCTGATCTTTCCATACCTCTCTTCCCACCGGCACCGCCACTCTGTTTTTCGGGAACGATGCTTCTAGTGACGGTGCTGATCCTCCTGATCCTTCCATCCTCTCTTCCCACCGGCACCGCCACTCTGTTTTTCAGGAACGATGCTTCTAGTGACGGTGCTGATCCTTCTGATCCTTCCATACCTCTCTTCCCATCTGCACCGCCACTCTGTTTTTCGAGAACGATGCTTCTAGTGACGGTGCTGATCCTTCTGATCTTTCCATACCTCTCTTCCCATCTGCACCGCCACTCTGTTTTTCAGGAACGATGCATCTAGTGACGGTGCTGATCCTTCTGATCCTTCCATACCTCTCTTCCCACCGGCACCGCCACTCTGTTTTCCGGGAACGATGCTTCTAGTGACGGTGCTGATCCTTCTGATCCTTCCATACCTCTCTTCCCATCTGCACCGCCACTCTGTTTTTCGAGAACGATGCTTCTAGTGACGGTGCTGATCCTTCTGATCTTTCCATACCTCTCTTCCCAT
The DNA here is from genome assembly GCA_963966605.1 of Caenorhabditis sulstoni. Taxonomy (NCBI): domain Eukaryota; kingdom Metazoa; phylum Nematoda; class Chromadorea; order Rhabditida; family Rhabditidae; genus Caenorhabditis; species Caenorhabditis sulstoni. The sequence goes on from OZ016479.1 coordinate 805,963, forward strand.
CTGCACCGCCACTCTGTTTTTCGGGAACGATGCATCTAGTGACGGTGCTGATCCTTCTGATCCTTCCATACCTCTCTTCCCATCTGCACCGACACTCTGTTTTTCGGGAACGATGCTTCTAGTGACGGTGCTGATCCTTCTGATCTTTCCATACCTCTCTTCCCATCTGCACCGCCACTCTGTTTTTCGAGAACGATGCTTCTAGTGACGGTGCTGATCCTTCTGATCTTTCCATACCTCTCTTCCCACCGGCACCGCCACTCTGTTTTTCGGGAACGATGCTTCTAGTGACGGTGCTGATCCTCCTGATCCTTCCATCCTCTCTTCCCACCGGCACCGCCACTCTGTTTTCCGGGAACGATGCTTCTAGTGACGGTGCTGATCCTTCTGATCTTTCCATACCTCTCTTCCCATCTGCACCGCCACTCTGTTTTTCGAGAACGATGCTTCTAGTGACGGTGCTGATCCTTCTGATCTTTCCATACCTCTCTTCCCACCGGCACCGCCACTCTGTTTTTCGGGAACGATGCTTCTAGTGACGGTGCTGATCCTTCTGATCCTTCCATCCTCTCTTCCCACCGGCACCGCCACTCTGTTTTCCGGGAACGATGCTTCTAGTGACGGTGCTGATCCTTCTGATCCTTCCATACCTCTCTTCCCATCTGCACCGACACTCTGTTTTTCGGGAACGATGCTTCTAGTGACGGTGCTGATCCTTCTGATCCTTTCATACCTCTCTTCCCACCGGCACCGCCACTCTGTTTTTCGGGAACGATGCTTCTAGTGACGGTGCTGATCCTTCTGATCCTTCCATCCTCTCTTCCCATCTGCACCGCCACTCTGTTTTTCGAGAACGATGCTTCTAGTGACGGTGCTGATTCTTCTGATCTTTCCATACCTCTCTTCCCATCTGCACCGCCACTCTGTTTTTCAGGAACGATGCATCTAGTGACGGTGCTGATCCTTCTGATCCTTCCATACCTCTCTTCCCATCTGCACCGACACTCTGTTTTTCGGGAACGATGCTTCTAGTGACGGTGCTGATCCTTCTGATCCTTCCATACCTCTCTTCCCATCTGCACCGACACTCTGTTTTTCGGGAACGATGCTTCTAGTGACGGTGCTGATCCTTCTGATCCTTCCATACCTCTCTTCCCACCGGCACCGCCACTCTGTTTTTCGGGAACGATGCTTCTAGTGACGGTGCTGATCCTTCTGATCCTTTCATACCTCTCTTCCCACCGGCACCGCCACTCTGTTTTTCAGGAACGATGCATCTAGTGACGGTGCTGATCCTTCTGATCCTTCCATACCTCTCTTCCCATCTGCACCGACACTCTGTTTTTCGGGAACGATGCTTCTAGTGACGGTGCTGATCCTTCTGATCCTTCCATACCTCTCTTCCCATCTGCACCGCCACTCTGTTTTTCAGGAACGATGCTTCTAGTGACGGTGCTGATCCTTCTGATCCTTCCATACCTCTCTTCCCATCTGCACCGACACTCTGTTTTTCGGGAACGATGC
>OZ016479.1:2162686-2447686 GCA_963966605.1 Caenorhabditis sulstoni
TTCTGGCTCCGCCCTCTCGCATAACTGAGCTCTTCCAGCGACTAGTTTCAGTCTCTCCGGAATGTCTCACAAATCGGCGGTCGGTCTTCGCAACAACACCTCCGCCTACCTGGCGGTCCGAGTCGGCTACAGTAGCCGAGACGCGAGCGACGCGGAGCAGAAGGACGATCGCGACTCGGGATGGCTGATGGTGGCTCCGCGCGGCGAGCTCGAAGTGTTCGCCGAGGTGCTCTTCTGGACGGGCTCCGACGCAACCAAGTGGAAGGTGCAGGCGGTACGGTTCGGATCCGGTTCGAGTGAGTGACCGGCCTGTCGGTGTGTCTCCGATGCTCTTGTTCCAGAAGACGACGTGCCGCTCAAGTTCGACGGCAAGTCACTCGGCACCGAATCGGTTCTGCTGATGGAGAAGGGCGGGTGGCTGGCTCACGGGCTCAAGGAGACGGACGACGACGGGACGGTGTGGATCGAGGTGGAGCAGGCGGTGGTGAAGATCGTCTCGAAGGACGCCGAACTGTCGAAGCCTCTGCAAGTAGTCTGACCACTTGTCGTTGACCAATAAAACTGTTCATTTCACGTCTTCATCTTGTGCTCACAAAACAAAAAGTAGAAAATAGTTGCGTCAGAATTGTTTACTTCTCGGACATCAAACCGCAAACAGATTGGTCTCGACAAATTGTAATCATTTCTTATCAGTGATAAGAGAGTCCGAGCGCACTGTTATCTGGAAAGAAGTTAGAAATCGAAGATCGGTTCATTGTCAGAAAACCACATCAGTAGAGACGAGATGAAGGCAACGTTTTCGGATGACATCTTCTGGATTCGTCGATAGGAGTCTTCATTCTTCCCGAAGTTATGAACAAGATCAGATCAGATTCAAAGAACCGCATCTTTATTGGGAAGATCGAGAGGGGGAATTCTGAAACTGGAAAAAAGCTTGGCGGATCCTTTTCCTGAGCATTTTCTGAGCAGATCTCCACAGGTTCCTTCGTCACTTTTCGGATGACACTGATCAATTCTTAACAAAACATTGAAGCACGCGGATCGATGACATCTGGAACAATCTTGTGGACATGAGGGACTGCTGGGGATTCCAATTCCAGTTGCGTCAGAACTGTTTACTTCTTCTTCTCCGGACATCAAACCGCAAACAAATTGGCACTTCCTGATAACAATCAGTCTCAATTCGAAACAAAGATCAATGTGAAGTAAACGAAGTGAAGCACGCAGTTGGTGTTGATAAGAATGTCGTGGACAACGAAAGAGGAGAGTACATACGAACTGGAACAGTACACCAGAATTTCTGAAGCATTCCAACGTGGAGATGACTATCTTCCGATCGGGAATTACGACATCAGCGGAGACTGAAGACCAGAAGGGTTTGTCGAGGACAGTCGGCCACAGACTCCGCCCCCTCGGGGGGATATAAAAGGAGGACGGAGCACATCTTCAGCAGCAGCAGCAAGAAGCAGCAAGTTTCGAGATGTCGGGCAAGCAGGGAGAGTCGACCGTCAAGCTGACGAACAACACCAACTCGCACTACCTGCTGCGTCTGCAGTACCGATTCGAGGGAGAGGACGACCAGGACTCGAAGTGGGTCCATCTGAAGCCGAAGGAGAGCAAGGAGATCTTCGAGAGAGTCTCCTACTGGACCGGAGTCGGCTCCACCGGCACTGCCGAGTGGAAGTTCCACGGCATCCGCTACAAGGCCGGAGAAGGTGCATCGTGCCGCGCGACTCCTCCCCCACCCATCCATCCGTTTTCAGGCATCGTGACCGTGTCCGGAGAGAAGCTCGTCACCGACTCGCTCAAAGTGGTCGTCAACGGCGAGTGGTTCGAGAACGCGCTCACCTCGGACGACTTCGCCCAGACCGTCAACTTCATCGTCGAGGGCGCCGGCCTCCGCATCGTCTCCGCCAAGGGAAGCGTCGTCAAGAAGTTCGAGCTCATCTAACTTATTACCTCCCTCGAAAAATTGACTACTTCAGTTTTCTATCCAGTAAATGATTTGCATTTCAGTGTCACTCTCAGTCCCAGCAGAATTGTTTACTCATTTTCTTCTCAAAACCAAACCTCATAGAATTTGTACACTTTTTAACAAAGGCTATGATTCTTTATCAGTTGTCCGCCACGAATAATCAGGTCACAACAGACTTGTGGTTCACAGATAAGAGAGTGGTGATAACGATGAAAATGGTTGACTCGGAAGACGACACTCGACAAATCTGTAAAAAGGGTTTGGGAATTAGTCTTGGAGAGCTATGCTTTCGAGTCACCTCGTCAATCGGAAACCACTGCAACTTGTTCACTTTGCGCGAACAGTCTGGGCTGCTCGTGCCTGCTTCTGGTCCTTCCGCGCTTCTTGAGCACCTCGTCGATGGTCTTCTGCTCGCGCGCCAAGTTATCCACCCGTTCGTTGCGTCGAGATGGGTAGAAACAGACGCCGGCCAGATAGGCCTTGTGCTCCTCGTTAAAGTAGACGGCTTGCACGCGTTCGGAGAGCATCCGGTAGGTGAAGAAGCTGTGCTCCTCCGTCTCCACCTGCGGGACAAAGTCGTGCGCGTGCTTTCCGACGAGAAAGTTGTGAGTGGCGAACGAGACGGCGACCGTGTTCTTCGGCACACTGCACGTGAACTGCGGGTCCCACGTCTGGAGGTAGTCCTGGATGAAGAGCAGACACTCGGCGGACGCTTCCTGGCACTCGTTGTCGGAGAGTGTGTAGCCGGTGTGCCTGTGACACTCCGGCACGAACGGACCGGCCAGCTCGAGAATCGGAGGCACGCGCGGGTGACGAGTGGTTTTAGCGACTGTCACCGGTTTTCGGAGAAACCCGGAAAACCAGTTGAAGATTAGACACGTGAGAATCAAAAAGATAGCAGAACTGCCAGATAGCGTGAAGGAGTCGGGCAGCCACCATTCATTCATCCGACGAGAGATGGAAGTGAACAGTGAAGTGGGCAACTGCTGCGAAATATCCGAAGAGCAGGTGACAAGATTAATGGAGGAAGTAAGTGGCACAACGAGAGAAAGAAGACTCGGCAGCCGGAGACGGAAGATGGCAGCTTCTTCGTCTACTATTGAACGCTCTTTGAACTTGGTGAAAGCCGGAATGCTGATTACGTTGAACAAATTCGTTAGAAGTTGGAAGCACGATTGAAATGAAAATCATTTACTGTATAGAAAAGTGAAGTAGTCAATTTTTCGAGGGAGGTAATAAGTTAGATGAGCTCGAACTTCTTGACGACGCTTCCCTTGGCGGAGACGATGCGGAGGCCGGCACCCTCGATGATGAAGTTGACGGTCTGCGCGAAGTCGTCCGAGGTGAGCGCGTTCTCGAACCACTCGCCGTTGACGACCACTTTGAGCGAGTCGGTGACGAGCTTCTCTCCGGACACGGTCACGATGCCTGAAAACGGATGGATGGGTGGGGGGAGGAGTCGCGCGGCACGACGCACCTTCTCCGGCCTTGTAGCGGATGCCGTGGAACTTCCACTCGGCAATGCCCGTGGAGCCGACTCCGGTCCAGTAGGAGACTCTCTCGAAGATCTCCTTGCTCTCCTTCGGCTTCAGATGGACCCACTTCGAGTCCTGGTCGTCCTCTCCCTCGAATCGGTACTGCAGACGCAGCAGGTAGTGCGAGTTGGTGTTGTTCGTCAGCTTGACGGTCGACTCTCCCTGCTTGCCCGACATCTCGAAACTTGCTGCTTCTTGCTGCTGCTGATGCTGCTGCTGAATATGTGCTCCGTCCTCCTTTTATATCCCCCCGAGGGGGCGGAGTCTGTGGCAGACTGTCCTCGACAAACCATTCTGGTCTTCAGTCTCCGCTGATGTCGTAATTCCCGATCGGAAGAGAGTCATCTCCACGTTGGAATGCTTCAGAGATTCTCGTGTACTGTTCCAGTCCGTATGTACTCTCCTCCTTCGTTGTCCACGACATTCTTATCAACACCAACTGCGTGCTTCATTTTGTTTACTTCACATTGATCTTTGTTTCGAATTGAGACTGATTGTTATCAGGAAGTGCCAATTTGTTTGCGGTTTGATGTCCGGAGAAACTTTCTGCAACAGTCACTCATCTCCACGAGATTGTTTCAGATGTCATCGATCCGCGTGCTTCAATGTTTTGTTTAGAACTGATGAGTGTCATCCGAAAAGTGACAAAGCAATTTGTGAAGATCTTCTCGGAAAATGCTCAGAAAAAGGATCCGCCGAGCTTTTTTCCAGTTTCAGAATTTCCCCTCTCGATCTTCCCAATAAAGATGCGGTTCTTTGAATCTGATCTGAACTTGTTCATAACTTCGGGAAGAATGAAGACTCCTATCGACGAATCCAGAAGACGTCATCCGAAAACGTTGCCTTCATCTCGTCTCTACTGATGTCGTTTTCTGACAATGAACCGATCTTCGGTTTCTAACTTCTTTCCAGATAACAGTGCACTCGGACTCTCTTATCACTGATAAGAAATGATTACAATTTGTCGAGAACAATCTGTTTGCGGTTTGATGTCCGAGAAGTAAACAGTTCTGACGCAACTGAAAACTGGAGATCCGACGAAGAAGAGCCGAAAAGTGAGACGAGCAGAAGGACGACGTCACGATTGTGGAATCTGCGCCCACCCCCACATCGTCAACAACTTCCCCAGAAGTTTTCCGTTTTCATCGACTCTTATCACAAGAAAAGTTCATATCAGCAACTCAGTTCAGAGCTGATTAGAGACTTTGACAATAGAGGAGGCAAAATCGGAAAGTGGTTGGAATAACATCAGAATCTTCCAAAACTTTATGTGAACGTCTTTCGGTTAGTATTCAGACAATTTATGTATCACTGAGGTGCTCCGCTCCTATTCCTGCTCTTCCTCGTCGCCCTGCTCTTCTTCGTTCTCTTCTTGCTCGTACCACTCCTTGTAAATCGCCTCCACCTTCTCCTTCAACTCGTTCGCCTTCTCGAGCTCACCATCGCCCGACACTCCGTTCGAGTAGGCCTCAATGAAGAGCTGCAATAGTCATAGAGTCCACATCGGCCCGAGACCACCAGTATGTACCAGCTGAGTCAAGAATCCGTTCATATTGGATCGCCACGTCATGAATCGCATCGCCTCGTCGGCCTCCATCTCGTAGTCCTTCTTGCTCATCGGATAGTCCTCATCGGTCTCCACCAGCTCCACCAGCTTCTAAAAAGTGCCTGGAGCTCATGTCGAAATGGATAGCCGAATACTCTACCAGTCCATAGTCAGAGGGCCGGGTAACCTCGCACTGCTCGACGAACCACTGTGTGAACTCTTTCGGATCATCCAAACTCAGCGTCATCCTCTCCAACAGAGTCATCGCCGCCTCCTGAGGCAAACCCCTGGTGAACCACGTCACAATATCGAGCAGCTCACCGTGCACTCCTTCGGCTCCTCCTTCAAAAAGCCGAGATCCTCGCCGTTGACTCGCATGTACTTTGTCAACTGTAACCAATCGGTGACTCTTCCCCCCATGTCCTTGCACTCACATCTTTCAGAACTTGCTCCAATTCCTTGACTGTTTCGCTCGCTTCCTCCTCGCCCTCCGACAGACCCTTCACAGTCTTCCCGAGCTCGGCGACGGCACCCAGATGATCGCTGACGTTCCGAAACGAGAATCGACCGGCATTGACGCACTCCCTCGCGATCTCAAGCACCTGTTGTTCTGCAAAGAAAACAAGAGGGGCGATTTCGAGAACTTGGAGGTTGGGTCAAAACTCACCCGAGTCCGACATTGTGTGAGCGGGCTCTTATCAACCTCCCTTTAAATAGTCGTCGACCTTATCGCCGACTCCCGTCAGCAGAACGATGTCGTCAATAGAAGCATAAAACGTGTGAGTGTACTGATCTGTTTATCACCAATTTGACACGCACACTCGATTGGTCTTTGGTTGTGTGGTCAGTCAGTATAAAAAGGGCACGAGCACAATGAGCTTCGCCGCATTTTCAGGCAATGCTCACTCGGAATGGACGAGAAGACGAAGAAAAGTAAGACCCCCCGCCATGAATCATCGTTCTCGTTCTACATGAGCAAGTTCAGAAGCGCTCGTCATCGTCAAATCCGCAGGAGACGCGCTGAAAGACTGCGTCGACACTGGCATGTATCTGGTCGGAAAACTGCATCCGGCACTCGCCGCACTCCTCGGCATCGCCTACCTGACCAAGAATCTGAGCGGTGCGGCGGCGGGCGACGAGCGCGCCGAGGCCGTCATCAAGGAGCTCGGCGCGTTCCGAGTCAAAATGACCAGGGTTCGGCCGAGTCTCACGGTGTGAATGAACCATTGAAAGTTTTGTTTGCCAGATGGTTGAGAAGATGTCGAACAATTTCACCGCTCTGAAAGCCTTCTTCACCGAAAACCAGTTTTGGAATGTAAGCCTTGAAAGATGGGGGGGGGGGTTGAAAAGAAGGTTCTATATAACTTTTTTTGGGTTCCACTGGTGGTAATCTCTGAAACTAGCAGAGTTATCAAAAAGTTGTCAACTACAAACTTGATCAGCGTAATTTTCTCCGTGTTTTTGTAGTTGACCACTTTACTCTAACTATTCTAGTTTTGAAAATATACCCTGACAAAGTTGACCTCGACACAAGAAGTACTGGAAAAGTGTACGATGTTCAGGACGTCCCGCTCCAAACGTTCGTCCTATTCCAATACATGAACGACGTCCTCGAGAATCCCAACGACGAGAACCATCGGATCGAGTTCGACTACCAGTACAAGAAGAGTGACCCGGTGGAGCTGGCGGAACGACTCGTCTATCAGCTGCAGCGAGAGTTCATGAATCCGGTGAAGCAGGCGATGAAGGCCGATCCGATTCGTTCCAAAGAGATCATTGTGAACTGGCACGGCATTCTCGAGAGCATCCTCTCGCAGCTCGTGAGTCTCAGTATCCAGTGAACCGTTTCACCTTTTTGCTTTGTTTCTAGAAGACGATCGAAATAATGGCGGCGGTGTGGATTCACGGCGAGCCGGAGGAGGCGCAGAAGAACGTCGACGACATCCGACGCGTCAAAATGGTGCAGACGAAGATCGTCAAGTTCGGCGAGGAGTTCAAGAAATGGGAGGCCGACTATCTCGTAAGACTTCTCGGGCCGGAACGAGCACTTTGTAAATGTTTTCCCAAGTTCAGAACGATCACCCCTACTGGCCCGATTCGGTTCGTCAGCACGCGGAGACTGTGCTGGAGGAGAACGCCGGCGAGTCGTGCAAAGCGCTGGCTGATCGCATTGCGGGGCAGCTCGAGAAGATTCTGACAACGTGAGTTGGGGTAGGAAGTGCGGTGGAGCGCGCTTGCGGACTACCGTAAACTTTGTAATCGCAAGTTCAACTTTAACAGGGTATATCTCGGAAACTAAAACAGATGTAAAAAAGTTGTCAACTACAAAAATATGGAGAATTTTTTGCTGATCATATTTGTAATTGCTAACTTTTTTATAACTCTTCTAGTTTCCAAGATATTCAAGTTTGAAGTTCATCACTAAAAAAGTTCTAAAAATAGTTCCCGTTACTCCAACTGGAGGGCTCAGAAACTTGCATTTCCTAGCACTACCAGTTTCAAAGATTTTGAGATTTCAAAAAAGAAAAGAGAAAGGGTCTCACCACGATTTGCCATAATCTTTGCCTTGGGTTACTGTAGGACGGTAGCACGCTTCAGTGGCGGAGTTCGACCAAAAACTAGCGCCATCGCAAAAGACGTCCGACTGTTCCAGAGCCGAGTTCTACGTGCTCGTCTTCCCTGACTCGCTGGACTATGTCAAGTACGAGCGATTCGACGACAACAAACTAGTTGTCGCCCAAAACGCCGGCTTCACCGCCATCGTCTACCGCAGCTTCTACGCCCACAAAAAAAGCGATGTGGAGTACGCGTGCAACGGAATTAAAATCTTTTACAAGGGCGATGACGAGAAGAACACGTTCACACTGCACAAGGGCGGTCGCAACGATTGGCTCACCGAGGAGGAGCTCAAGAACTTGTTCTCCATGAGGTTGAACGGGTTCAACTCGATCGCCACACTGGTCGCCGTGAAGACGGACGCGACGTTGGACGGCCTGGCATGGACGAAATCGACGATGCACAACAACGGACCCGGCGCCTACACGTATGGTATCGCGCGCCGTTACAAGACAATCAGAGGGACCATGTCCGATCGATACCCATTCTTCATTCTCGGCGGATATAATTGAGATTGTGCCAATTGATAAAGTTCTTCGCATTTGTCACGTTTCACAATAGAGCGCACTTGCTCGTCATCACTTTTCCAGCAAAACTTAAAGCCTATGGTAGCAATGAGCATAACTTTTTGGTGTTCACCTATACCAAATTGGTCAAGTTATGAGAGTTGCGAGAAGTTTTAAGATCTGTAGAATGGTTTAAAGAACGTCTGAAAATCTCAATTTTCAGCTGAGTTATATACTAAAATGACCATCCGATGGTCTTTGAGCAATTAGAAAGATCATTTTAGGATTAAGCACAAAACGATTACATGAAGATTCAGAAGTTGACTGTAGGCCAAACCACGACAGAAGACTAAAGTTCGTCGTGACACCAGATAAGAGTTGTCATCATCAGAATCAACGTCGATTGGTTGTTGCTCCATTCCGAGTTGACAGTTCTGTTTGTGTGCTGTTGACGGGCTCAACGTCATCATCTGTGGCGTGTCACACGTATTCTAACCATTCGCGATCTTTGTGCCACACTTATCAGTGCGAGTATAAAAGGCGAGAGCAACTCGTAGACCCTATATTCCATCGCACTTTTCCGAAATGGCGTCAATGACTGTGGAAGGTGAGTTGATGATGCTTACGACGACTCTGATCAGTTTTCAGAAGCCCAAGAGCACGTGACAACCGCCACCACCGCGTTCAAAGAATCGCTCGACGCGGGAATGTACGCGATCGACTCGCCGGAGAAGTTCGGCAAGTTCTCGGCGGCGATGGTGCTCGTGGGTCTCGTACGTTCATGAGGACGTTCATCACGTTCGGCGGCTCGACGGAAAAGGACGCGATCCTTGTGGAAATTGAGAAGTTGACGGCGGAAATTGGCACGGTCAGTATGTATCATTGAATACGCGCAACGACGCTCCGCTGGCGCCCTCCCGTAAATCGACACAACGCAGCCACGTTCAGATTCAAACGAACATGAAAAGCAAGTTCGACGACTTGAAGCTGCTCATCGCCCAGTACAGCTTCTACAACGACGTGCCAATCGTTGTGAGCGTGCTGTCGGACTTTCTGGATCGCGCCTTCACCGGAACAGAGGTGGACGTCGACGAGTTCAAGGCGAAATACGACGAGTATCGACCACTGGAATACGCGAGAGTAGGGAAGCGGGCTGCACTAGAACGGGCCTAACTTTTTTATTTGGAATCCTCTAGGAAGATACATATCAGCTATGACAAGTGTAGAACACTTGAGGATGACCTACATAGTTATGTTAGTTTTCGGGCGAATACACTATTTGAACTTCCAACTTGAATATCTCGGAAACTAGCAGAGTTATGAAAAAGTTGTCAACTACAAACTTGATCAGCATAAAATTGTCTACGTTTTTGTAGTTGACAACTTTTTCATAACTACTCTAGTGCCGGAGATATTACCGGTCAAAGTTTAACTTAAGTCTGGCACTTCTAAAGTGCTCCACACTAAAAGTTAGGGATGTTTCGTGCACTTATAATAATATGTACTTCCAGCGACTGAACTACCAGCTCCAAAGAGCCACCACCAATCCGCTGATGATGTTGATGGAGGAGGACTCGGAGAAAGGCAAGGAGACGTTCGCCACGTGGCGACTGTGCTTCGACAACCTCATGAAAGAGTTGGCAAGTCTTGTCGCCTAGATTCCACCCAACAACTGCAGTTTCCAATTCCAGGACCGAATCGAGGCAGCCGCTTGTGACTTGATCAACGACGGCAAAACGCATCGGAGAGACATGATTCGGAAGGAAATCGAGACGTTGACGGCGACGATGGACACGTGGAATGTCGAGTGATTCATTTAATGACGAATGTACATACATTGAGTGAAACGTTTAAATTGACTCGAAATCGCCGATGAATGCGCCTTCTGCGGAGAGAAATCGTACGCCGGCCGGCTCGATCTGAATGAAGACGGTCTCACCGTCGTCGGCGGCGAGCAGCGCGTGCTCCGTCCATGCTCCCTTCTGGAGCACTTGTAACGAGTCCGTCGTCACTTTCTTCCCCGAAACACTCACTGGGTAATTGTCTTTCACTGAAATTACATAGAATCGATAAACCGGATTTATCACGTACACTGAAAATAGGCTCCGCCCCTTTCCGCTAAGAATTGTGCGGTAGTAGCGAAAAGGGGCGGGATTTGCTGCAAACTTCTCCACGATTAGGCTCCGCCCCCGAATCGCTCTAACTATCTGACTCTCTTCGTTTTCCACACTCTCTCGTTATGCCCCAGAACTCGAAGATTTCAAGTGCGCAAAACTTCATTCTTTAAAAAAGAAACACTCACCATCGGCCAACCTGTACCGTATGCCATGAACCTTCCACGTGACAGTCCCTACGGCCGTGACACCAGTCCAGAACGTGACCTCGTCGAATATAGTCTTAGTGTCGCCGGGCGCAAAAAGGATCCATTCGGTGTCGAGTGGTGCCTCTCCGGTGTACGCGTATTGCACACGGAGCATGTAGTGCGACGTCGTCCGGTTGGTCAGCACGACGATCGACTGGCCCTTCGTGCCGGACATTCTGGAGGGGAGACTGAAGACGTCGTCGTATCGCTCGCTCGCTTTTATACACATTGGATGTGTTGAGTGCTGCTCACGACTCTATAAATTATCTCCGCCTCCAGACCTCCCCAGGGTCCCATTAACACTCATCATTATGTACATCGTACATTCATATAAGAAACCTTATTACGATGCTCCACTTCTTCGAGCTCTCCGACACGTTCACCAAATGCGGCTTCTGCACCACACTCATCGCCAACACCGTTTCCATCTACATCAAAAAGATCACCGACACCTACAAACACATAGTACTGACGTTCGCGACGTTGGGAATTGTGTTCTCCGGCTGGGAGCTCGTCGCGCGGCCCTTCGTGCACAACTTCAACGCGTCGTTCATGTTCTTCAGTGTCAACACGTGGCTCGACACTTCACTAGTTTTCATAGCCTGTGCCTGATATCGGGACCTGTGCCTAGTTTTCATAACCTGTGCCTAATATCGGGACCTGTGCCTAATTTCCAGAACCTGTGCCTAATATCGGGACCTGTGCCTAATTTCCAGAACCTGTGCCTAATATCGTGACCTGTGCCTAATTTCCAGAACCTGTGCCTAATATCGGGACCTGTGCCTAATTTCCAGAACCTGTGCCTAATATCGGGACCTGTGCCTAATTTTCATAACCTGTGCCTAATATCGGGACCTGTGGCTAATTTTCATAACCTGTGCCTAATATCGGGACCTGTGCCTAATTTCCAGAACCTGTGCCTAATATCGGGACCTGTGCCTAATTTCCAGAACCTGTGCCTAATATCGGGACCTGTGCCTAATTTCCAGAACCTGTGCCTAATATCGGGACCTGTGCCTAATTTCCAGAACCTGTGCCTAATATCGGGACCTGTGCCTAATTTCCAGAACCTGTGCCTGATATCGGGACCTGTGCCTAGTTTTCATAACCTGTGCCTAATATCGGGACCTGTGCCTAATTTCCAGAACCTGTGCCTAATATCGGGACCTGTGCCTAATTTCCAGAACCTGTGCCTGATATCGGGACCTGTGCCTAGTTTTCATAACCTGTGCCTAATATCGGGACCTGTGCCTAATTTCCAGAACCTGTGCCTAATATCGGGACCTGTGCCTAATTTCCAGAACCTGTGCCTGATATCTGGACCTGTGCCTAGTTTTCATAACCTGTGCCTAATATCGGGACCTGTGCCTAATTTTCATAACCTGTGCCTAATATCGGGACCTGTGCCTAATTTTCATAACCTGTGCCTAATATCGGGACCTGTGCCTAATTTCCAGAACCTGTGCCTAATATCGGGACCTGTGCCTAATTTCCAGAACCTGTGCCTAATATCGGGACCTGTGCCTAATTTCCAGAACCTGTGCCTAATATCGGGACCTGTGCCTAATTTCCAGAACCTGTGCCTAATATCGGGACCTGTGCCTAATTTCCAGAACCTGTGCCTGATATCGGGACCTGTGCCTAGTTTTCATAACCTGTGCCTAATATCGGGACCTGTGCCTAATTTCCAGAACCTGTGCCTAATATCGGGACCTGTGCCTAATTTCCAGAACCTGTGCCTAATATCGGGACCTGTGCCTAATTTCCAGAACCTGTGCCTAATATCGGGACCTGTGCCTAATTTCCAGAACCTGTGCCTAATATCGGGACCTGTGCCTAATTTCCAGAACCTGTGCCTAATATCGGGACCTGTGCCTAATTTCCAGAACCTGTGCCTGATATCTGGACCTGTGCCTAGTTTTCATAACCTGTGCCTAATATCGGGACCTGTGCCTAATTTCCAGAACCTGTGCCTAATAGCGGGACCTGTGCCTAATTTCCAGAACCTGTGCCTGATATCGGGACCTGTGCCTAGTTTTCATAACCTGTGCCTAATATCGGGACCTGTGCCTAGTTTTCATAACCTGTGCCTAATATCGGGACCTGTGCCTAATTTCCAGAACCTGTGCCTAATATCGGGACCTGTGCCTAATTTTCATAACCTGTGCCTGATATCGGGACCTGTGCCTAATTTTCATAGCCTGTGCCTAATATCGGGACCTGTGCCTAATTTCCAGAACCTGTGCCTAATATCGGGACCTGTGCCTAATTTTCATAACCTGTGCCTGATATCGGGACCTGTGCCTAATTTTCATAACCTGTGCCTAATATCGGGACCTGTGCCTAATTTCCAGTACCTGTGCCTAATATCGGGACCTGTGCCTAATTTCCAGAACCTGTGCCTAATATCGGGACCTGTGCCTAATTTTCATAACCTGTGCCTAATATCGGGACCTGTGCCTAATTTCCAGTACCTGTGCCTAATATCGGGACCTGTGCCTAATTTTCATAACCTGTGCCTAATATCGGGACCTGTGCCTAATTTTCATAGCCTGTGCCTAATATCGGGACCTGTGCCTAATTTCCAGTACCTGTGCCTAATATCGGGACCTGTGCCTAATTTCCAGAACCTGTGCCTAATATCGGGACCTGTGCCTAATTTCCAGAACCTGTGCCTAATATCGGGACCTGTGCCTAATTTCCAGAACCTGTGCCTAATATCGGGACCTGTGCCTAATTTCCAGAACCTGTGCCTAATATCGGGACCTGTGCCTAATTTCCAGAACCTGTGCCTAATATCGTGACCTGTGCCTAATTTTCATAACCTGTGCCTAATATCGGGACCTGTGCCTAATTTCCAGAACCTGTGCCTAATATCGGGACCTGTGCCTAAGTTCCAGAACCTGTGCCTAATATCGGGACCTGTGCCTAATTTCCAGAACCTGTGCCTCATATCGGGATCTGTGCCTAATTTCCAGAACCTGTGCCTAATATCGGGACCTGTGCCTAATTTCCAGAACCTGTGCCTAATATCGGGACCTGTGCCTAATTTCCAGAACCTGTGCCTCATATCGGGATCTGTGCCTAATTTCCAGAACCTGTGCCTAATATCGGGACCTGTGCCTAGTTTTCATAACCTGTGCCTAATATCGGGACCTGTGCCTAATTTCCAGAACCTGTGCCTCATATCGGGATCTGTGCCTAATTTTCATAACCTGTGCCTAATATCGGGACCTGTGCCTAATTTCCAGAACCTGTGCCTAATATCGGGACCTGTGCCTAATTTCCAGAACCTGTGCCTAATATCGGGACCTGTGCCTAATTTCCAGAACCTGTGCCTAATATCGGGACCTGTGCCTAATTTCCAGAACCTGTGCCTAATATCGGGACCTGTGCCTAATTTCCAGAACCTGTGCCTAATATCGGGACCTGTGCCTAATTTTCATAACCTGTGCCTAATATCGGGACCTGTGCCTAATTTCCAGAACCTGTGCCTAATATCGGGACCTGTGCCTAATTTCCAGAACCTGTGCCTAATATCGGGACCTGTGCCTAATTTCCAGAACCTGTGCCTAATATCGGGACCTGTGCCTAATTTTCATAACCTGTGCCTAATATCGGGACCTGTGCCTAATTTCCAGAACCTGTGCCTAATATCGGGACCTGTGCCTAATTTCCAGAACCTGTGCCTAATATCGGGACCTGTGCCTAATTTCCAGAACCTGTGCCTAATATCGGGACCTGTGCCTAATTTCCAGAACCTGTGCCTAATATCGGGACCTGTGCCTAATTTCCAGAACCTGTGCCTAATATCGGGACCTGTGCCTAATTTCCAGTACCTGTGCCTAATATCGGGACCTGTGCCTAATTTCCAGAACCTGTGCCTAATATCGGGACCTGTGCCTAATTTCCAGAACCTGTGCCTAATATCGGGATCTGTGCCTAATTTTCATAACCTGTGCCTAATATCGGGACCTGTGCCTAATTTTCATAGCCTGTGCCTAATATCGGGACCTGTGCCTAATTTCCAGAACCTGTGCCTAATATCGGGGCCTGTGCCTAATTTCCAGAACCTGTGCCTAATATCGGGATCTGTGCCTAATTTTCATAACCTGTGCCTAATATCGGGACCTGTGCCTAATTTTCATAGCCTGTGCCTAATATCGGGACCTGTGCCTAATTTCCAGAACCTGTGCCTAATATCGGGACCTGTGCCTAATTTTCATAACCTGTGCCTAATATCGGGATCTGTGCCTAATTTTCATAACCTGTGCCTAATATCGGGACCTGTGCCTAATTTTCATAACCTGTGCCTGATATCGGGACCTGTGCCTAATTTTCATAGCCTGTGCCTAATATCGGGACCTGTGCCTAATTTCCAGAACCTGTGCCTAATATCGGGACCTGTGCCTAATTTTCATAACCTGTGCCTAATATCGGGACCTGTGCCTAATTTTCATAGCCTGTGCCTAATATCGGGACCTGTGCCTAATTTTCATAACCTGTGCCTAATATCGGGACCTGTGCCTAATTTCCAGAACCTGTGCCTAATATCGGGACCTGTGCCTAATTTCCAGTACCTGTGCCTAATATCGGGACCTGTGCCTAATTTCCAGAACCTGTGCCTAATATCGGGACCTGTGCCTAATTTTCATAACCTGTGCCTAATTTTCATAACCTGTGCCTAATATCGGGACCTGTGCCTAATTTCCAGAACCTGTGCCTAATATCGGGACCTGTGCCTAATTTCCAAAGCCTGTGCCTAATTTCCAGAACCTGTGCCTAATATCGGGACCTGTCCCTAATTTCCAGAACCTGTGCCTAATATCGTGACCTGTGCCTAATTTCCAGAACCTGTGCCTAATATCGGGACCTGTGCCTAATTTCCAGAACCTGTGCCTAATATCGGGACCTGTGCCTAATTTTCATAGCCTGTGCCTAATATCGGGACCTGTGCCTAATTTTCATAGCCTGTGCCTAATATCGGGACCTGTGCCTAATTTCCAGAACCTGTGCCTAATATCGGGACCTGTGCCTAATTTTCATAGCCTGTGCCTAATATCGGGACCTGTGCCTAATTTCCAGTACCTGTGCCTAATATCGGGACCTGTGCCTAATTTTCATAACCTGTGCCTAATTTTCATAACCTGTGCCTAATATCGGGACCTGTGCCTAATTTCCAGAACCTGTGCCTAATATCGGGACCTGTGCCTAATTTCCAAAGCCTGTGCCTAATTTCCAGAACCTGTGCCTAATATCGTGACCTGTGCCTAATTTCCAGAACCTGTGCCTAATATCGGGACCTGTGCCTAATTTCCAGAACCTGTGCCTAATATCGGGACCTGTGCCTAATTTTCATAGCCTGTGCCTAATATCGGGACCTGTGCCTAATTTTCATAGCCTGTGCCTAATATCGGGACCTGTGCCTAATTTCCAGAACCTGTGCCTAATATCGGGACCTGTGCCTAATTTTCATAGCCTGTGCCTAATATCGGGACCTGTGCCTAATTTCCAGTACCTGTGCCTAATATCGGGACCTGTGCCTAATTTCCAGAACCTGTGCCTAATATCGGGACCTGTGCCTAATTTTCATAACCTGTGCCTAATTTTCATAACCTGTGCCTAATATCGGGACCTGTGCCTAATTTCCAGAACCTGTGCCTAATATCGGGACCTGTGCCTAATTTCCAAAGCCTGTGCCTAATTTCCAGAACCTGTGCCTAATATCGGGACCTGTGCCTAATTTTCATAGCCTGTGCCTAATATCGGGACCTGTGCCTAATTTCCAGAACCTGTGCCTAATATCGGGACCTGTGCCTAATTTCCAAAGCCTGTGCCTAATTTCCAGTACCTGTGCCTAACATCGGGACCTGTGCCTAATTTCCAGAACCTGTGCCTAATATCGGGACCTGTGCCTAATTTTCATAGCCTGTGCCTAATATCGGGACCTGTGCCTAATTTTCATAACCTGTGCCTAATATCGGGACCTGTGCCTAATTTTCATAGCCTGTGCCTATTATCGGGACCTGTGCCTAATTTCCAGAACCTGTGCCTAATATCGGGACCTGTGCCTAATTTTCATAGCCTGTGCCTAATATCGGGACCTGTGCCTAATTTCCAGAACCTGTGCCTAATATCGGGACCTGTGCCTAATTTCCAAAGCCTGTGCCTAATTTCCAGAACCTGTGCCTAATATCGGGACCTGTGCCTAATTTCCAGAACCTGTGCCTAATATCGTGACCTGTGCCTAATTTCCAGAACCTGTGCCTAATATCGGGATCTGTGCCTAATTTTCATAACCTGTGCCTAATATCGGGACCTGTGCCTAATTTTCATGACCTGTGCCTAATATCGGGACCTGTGCCTAATTTCCAGAACCTGTGCCTAATATCGGGACCTGTGCCTAGTTTTCATAGCCTGTGCCTAATATCGGGACCTGTGCCTAATTTCCAGAACCTGTGCCTAATATCGGGACCTGTGCCTAATTTTCATAACCTGTGCCTAATATCGGGACCTGTGCCTAATTTCCAGAACCTGTGCCTAATATCGGGACCTGTGTCTAATTTCCAGAACCTGTGCCTAATATCGGGACCTGTGCCTAATTTCCAGAACCTGTGCCTAATATCGGGACCTGTGCCTAATTTCCAGAACCTGTGCCTAATATCGGGACCTGTGCCTAATTTTCATAACCTGTGCCTAATATCGGGACCTGTGCCTAATTTTCATAACCTGTGCCTAATATCGGGACCTGTGCCTAATTTTCATAACCTGTGCCTAATATCGGGACCTGTGCCTAATTTTCATAGTCTGTGCCTAATATCGGGACCTGTGCCTAATTTCCAGAACCTGTGCCTAATATCGGGACCTGTGCCTAATTTCCAGAACCTGTGCCTAATATCGGGACCTGTGCCTAATTTCCAGAACCTGTGCCTAATATCGGGACCTGTGCCTAATTTCCAGAACCTGTGCCTAATATCGGGACCTGTGCCTAATTTTCATAACCTGTGCCTAATATCGGGACCTGTGCCTAATTTTCATAGCCTGTGCCTAATATCGGGACCTGTGCCTAATTTTCATAGCCTGTGCCTAATATCGGGACCTGTGCCTAATTTTCATAACCTGTGCCTAATATCGGGACCTGTGCCTAATTTCCAGAACCTGTGCCTAATATCGGGACCTGTGCCTAATTTTCATAACCTGTGCCTAATATCGGGACCTGTGCCTAATTTTCATAACCTGTGCCTAATATCGGGACCTGTGCCTAATTTCCAGAACCTGTGCCTAATATCGGGACCTGTGCCTAATTTTCATAGCCTGTGCCTAATATCGGGACCTGTGCCTAATTTTCATAACCTGTGCCTAATATCGGGACCTGTGCCTAATTTTCATAGCCTGTGCCTAATATCGGGACCTGTGCCTAATTTTCATAGCCTGTGCCTAATATCGGGACCTGTGCCTAATTTTCATAACCTGTGCCTAACATCGGGACCTGTGCCTAATTTCCAGTACCTGTGCCTAATATCGGGATCTGTGCCTAATTTTCATAGCCTGTGCCTAATATCGGGACCTGTGCCTAATTTTCATAACCTGTGCCTAATATCGGGACCTGTGCCTAATTTTCATAGCCTGTGCCTAATATCGGGACCTGTGCCTAATTTCCAGAACCTGTGCCTAATATCGGGACCTGTGCCTAATTTTCATAACCTGTGCCTAATTTTCATAACCTGTGCCTAATATCGGGACCTGTGCCTAATTTCCATAACCTGTGCCTAATATCGGGACCTGTGCCTAATTTCCAGAACCTGTGCCTAATATCGGGATCTGTGCCTAATTTTCATAACCTGTGCCTAATATCGGGACCTGTGCCTAATTTTCATAGTCTGTGCCTAATATCGGGACCTGTGCCTAATTTCCAGAACCTGTGCCTAATATCGGGACCTGTGCCTAATTTCCAGAACCTGTGCCTAATATCGGGACCTGTGCCTAATTTCCAGTACCTGTGCCTAATATCGGGACCTGTGCCTAATTTCCAGTACCTGTGCCTAACATCGGGACCTGTGCCTAATTTCCAGAACCTGTGCCTAATATCGGGACCTGTGCCTAATTTTCATAGTCTGTGCCTAATATCGGGACCTGTGCCTAATTTCCAGAACCTGTGCCTAATATCGGGACCTGTGCCTAATTTCCAGAACCTGTGCCTAATATCGGGACCTGTGCCTAATTTCCAGTACCTGTGCCTAATATCGGGACCTGTGCCTAATTTCCAGTACCTGTGCCTAACATCGGGACCTGTGCCTAATTTCCAGTACCTGTGCCTAACATCGGGACCTGTGCCTAATTTCCAGTACCTGTGCCTAATATCGGGACCTGTGCCTAATTTTCATAGTCTGTGCCTAATATCGGGACCTGTGCCTAATTTCCAGAACCTGTGCCTAATATCGGGACCTGTGCCTAATTTCCAGAACCTGTGCCTAATATCGGGACCTGTGCCTAATTTCCAGAACCTGTGCCTAATATCGGGATCTGTGCCTACTTTTCATAACCTGTGCCTAATATCGGGACCTGTGCCTAATTTTCATAGCCTGTGCCTAATATCGGGACCTTTGCCTAATTTTCATAACCTGTGCCTAATATCGGGACCTGTGCCTAATTTCCAGAACCTGTGCCTAATATCGGGACCTGTGCCTAATTTCCAGTACCTGTGCCTAATATCGGGACCTGTGCCTAATTTCCAGTACCTGTGCCTAACATCGGGACCTGTGCCTAATTTCCAGAACCTGTGCCTAATATCGGGACCTGTGCCTAATTTTCATAGCCTGTGCCAAATATCGGGACCTGTGCTTAATTTCCAGAACCTGTGCCTAATATCGGGACCTGTGCCTAATTTCCAAAGCCTGTGCCTAATTTCCAGAACCTGTGCCTAATATCGTGACCTGTGCCTAATTTCCAGAACCTGTGCCTAATATCGGGACCTGTGCCTAATTTCCAGAACCTGTGCCTAATATCGGGACCTGTGCCTAATTTTCATAACCTGTGCCTAATATCGGGACCTGTGCCTAATTTTCATAGCCTGTGCCTAATATCGGGACCTGTGCCTAATTTCCAGAACCTGTGCCTAATATCGGGACCTGTGCCTAGTTTTCATAGCCTGTGCCTAATATCGGGACCTGTGCCTAATTTTCATAACCTGTGCCTAATATCGGGACCTGTGCCTAATTTCCAAAGCCTGTGCCTAATTTCCAGAACCTGTGCCTAATATCGTGACCTGTGCCTAATTTCCAGAACCTGTGCCTAATATCGGGACCTGTGCCTAATTTCCAGAACCTGTGCCTAATATCGGGACCTGTGCCTAATTTTCATAACCTGTGCCTAATATCGGGACCTGTGCCTAATTTTCATAACCTGTGCCTAATATCGGGACCTGTGCCTAATTTCCAAAGCCTGTGCCTAATTTCCAGAACCTGTGCCTAATATCGGGACCTGTGCCTAATTTCCAGAACCTGTGCCTAATATCGGGACCTGTGCCTAATTTTCATAACCTGTGCCTAATATCGGGACCTGTGCCTAATTTTCATAACCTGTGCCTAATATCGGGACCTGTGCCTAATTTCCAAAGCCTGTGCCTAATTTCAGAACCTGTGCCTAATATCGTGACCTGTGCCTAATTTCCAGAACCTGTGCCTAATATCGGGACCTGTGCCTAATTTCCAGAACCTGTGCCTAATATCGGGACCTGTGCCTAATTTTCATAACCTGTGCCTAATATCGGGACCTGTGCCTAATTTTCATAACCTGTGCCTAATATCGGGACCTGTGCCTAATTTTCATAGCCTGTGCCTAATATCGGGACCTGTGCCTAATTTCCAGAACCTGTGCCTAATATCGGGACCTGTGCCTAGTTTTCATAGCCTGTGCCTAATATCGGGACCTGTGCCTAATTTTCATAACCTGTGCCTAATATCGGGACCTGTGCCTAATTTCCAGAACCTGTGCCTAATATCGGGACCTTTGCCTAGTTTTCATAGCCTGTGCCTAATATCGGGACCTGTGCCTAATTTTCATAGCTTGTGCCTAATATCGGGACCTGTGCCTAATTTCCAGTACCTGTGCCTAACATCGGGACCTGTGCCTAATTTCCAGAACCTGTGCCTAATATCGGGACCTGTGCCTAATTTTCATAGCCTGTGCCTAATATCGGGACCTGTGCCTGATTTTCATAACCTGTGCCTAATATCGGGACCTGTGCCTAATTTTCATAGCCTGTGCCTAATATCGGGACCTGTGCCTAATTTCCAGAACCTGTGCCTAATATCGGGACCTGTGCCTAATTTTCATAGCCTGTGCCTAATATCGGGACCTGTGCCTAATTTCCAGAACCTGTGCCTAATATCGGGACCTGTGCCTAATTTCCAGAACCTGTGCCTAACATCGGGACCTGTGCCTAATTTCCAGAACCTGTGCCTAATATCGGGACCTGTGCCTAATTTCCAGAACCTGTGCCTAATATCGGGACCTGTGCCTAATTTCCAGAACCTGTGCCTAATATCGGGACCTGTGCCTAATTTTCATAGCCTGTGCCTAATATCGGGACCTGTGCCTAATTTTCATAGCCTGTGCCTAATATCGGGACCTGTGCCTAATTTCCAGAACCTGTGCCTAATATCGGGACCTGTGCCTAATTTTCATAGCCTGTGCCTAATATCGGGACCTGTGCCTAATTTCCAGAACCTGTGCCTAACATCGGGACCTGTGCCTAATTTCCAGAACCTGTGCCTAATATCGGGACCTGTGCCTAATTTCCAGAACCTGTGCCTAATATCGGGACCTGTGCCTAATTTCCAGAACCTGTGCCTAATATCGGGACCTGTGCCTAATTTTCATAGCCTGTGCCTAATATCGGGACCTGTGCCTAATTTCCAGAACCTGTGCCTAATATCGGGACCTGTGCCTAATTTCCAGAACCTGTGCCTAACATCGGGACCTGTGCCTAATTTCCAGAACCTGTGCCTAATATCGGGACCTGTGCCTAATTTCCAGAACCTGTGCCTAATATCGGGACCTGTGCCTAATATCGGGACCTGTGCCTAATTTCCAGAACCTGTGCCTAATATCGGGACCTGTGCCTAATTTTCATAGCCTGTGCCTAATATCGGGACCTGTGCCTAATTTTCGAAACCTGTGCCTAATATCGGGACCTGTGCCTAATTTCCAGAACCTGTGCCTAATATCGGGACCTGTGCCTAATTTCCAGAACCTGTGCCTAACATCGGGACCTGTGCCTAATTTCCAGAACCTGTGCCTAATATCGGGACCTGTGCCTAATTTCCAGAACCTGTGCCTAATATCGGGACCTGTGCCTAATTTTCATAACCTGTGCCTAATATCGGGACCTGTGCCTAATTTCCAGAACCTGTGCCTAATATCGGGACCTGTGCCTAATTTTCATAGCCTGTGCCTAATATCGGGACCTGTGCCTAATTTCCAGAACCTGTGCCTAATATCGGGACCTGTGCCTAATTTTCATAACCTGTGCCTAACATCGGGACCTGTGCCTAATTTCCAGAACCTGTGCCTAATATCGGGACCTGTGCCTAATTTTCATAGCCTGTGCCTAATATCGGGACCTGTGCCTAATTTCCAGAACCTGTGCCTAATATCGGGACCTGTGCCTAATTTCCAGAACCTGTGCCTAATATCGGGACCTGTGCCTAATTTTCATAACCTGTGCCTAATATCGGGACCTGTGCCTAATTTCCAGAACCTGTGCCTAATATCGGGACCTGTGCCTAATTTTCATAGCCTGTGCCTAATATCGGGACCTGTGCCTAATTTCCAGAACCTGTGCCTAATATCGGGACCTGTGCCTAATTTTCATAGCCTGTGCCTAATATCGGGACCTGTGCCTAATTTCCAGAACCTGTGCCTAATATCGGGACCTGTGCCTAATTTTCATAACCTGTGCCTAATATCGGGACCTGTGCCTAATTTCCAGAACCTGTGCCTAATATCGGGACCTGTGCCTAATTTCCAGAACCTGTGCCTAATATCGGGACCTGTGCCTAATTTCCAGAACCTGTGCCTAACATCGGGACCTGTGCCTAATTTCCAGAACCTGTGCCTAATATCGGGACCTGTGCCTAATTTTCATAGCCTGTGCCTAATATCGGGACCTGTGCCTAATTTTCATAACCTGTGCCTAATATCGTGACCTGTGCCTAATTTCCAGAACCTGTGCCTAATATCGGGACCTGTGCCTAATTTCCAGAACCTGTGCCTAATATCGGGACCTGTGCCTAATTTTCATAACCTGTGCCTAATATCGGGACCTGTGCCTAATTTTCATAACCTGTGCCTAATATCGGGACCTGTGCCTAATTTTCATAGCCTGTGCCTAATATCGGGACCTGTGCCTAATTTCCAGAACCTGTGCCTAATATCGGGACCTGTGCCTAGTTTTCATAGCCTGTGCCTAATATCGGGACCTGTGCCTAATTTCCAGAACCTGTGCCTAATATCGGGACCTGTGCCTAATTTTCATAACCTGTGCCTAATATCGGGACCTGTGCCTAATTTTCATAACCTGTGCCTAATATCGGGACCTGTGCCTAATTTTCATAACCTGTGCCTAATATCGGGACCTGTGCCTAATTTCCAGAACCTGTGCCTAATATCGGGACCTTTGCCTAGTTTTCATAGCCTGTGCCTAATATCGGGACCTGTGCCTAATTTTCATAGCTTGTGCCTAATATCGGGACCTGTGCCTAATTTCCAGTACCTGTGCCTAACATCGGGACCTGTGCCTAATTTCCAGAACCTGTGCCTAATATCGGGACCTGTGCCTAATTTTCATAGCCTGTGCCTAATATCGGGACCTGTGCCTGATTTTCATAACCTGTGCCTAATATCGGGACCTGTGCCTAATTTTCATAGCCTGTGCCTAATATCGGGACCTGTGCCTAATTTCCAGAACCTGTGCCTAATATCGGGACCTGTGCCTAATTTTCATAGCCTGTGCCTAATATCGGGACCTGTGCCTAATTTCCAGAACCTGTGCCTAATATCGGGACCTGTGCCTAATTTCCAGAACCTGTGCCTAACATCGGGACCTGTGCCTAATTTCCAGAACCTGTGCCTAATATCGGGACCTGTGCCTAATTTCCAGAACCTGTGCCTAATATCGGGACCTGTGCCTAATTTCCAGAACCTGTGCCTAATATCGGGACCTGTGCCTAATTTTCATAGCCTGTGCCTAATATCGGGACCTGTGCCTAATTTTCATAGCCTGTGCCTAATATCGGGACCTGTGCCTAATTTCCAGAACCTGTGCCTAATATCGGGACCTGTGCCTAATTTTCATAGCCTGTGCCTAATATCGGGACCTGTGCCTAATTTCCAGAACCTGTGCCTAACATCGGGACCTGTGCCTAATTTCCAGAACCTGTGCCTAATATCGGGACCTGTGCCTAATTTCCAGAACCTGTGCCTAATATCGGGACCTGTGCCTAATTTCCAGAACCTGTGCCTAATATCGGGACCTGTGCCTAATTTTCATAGCCTGTGCCTAATATCGGGACCTGTGCCTAATTTCCAGAACCTGTGCCTAATATCGGGACCTGTGCCTAATTTTCATAGCCTGTGCCTAATATCGGGACCTGTGCCTAATTTCCAGAACCTGTGCCTAATATCGGGACCTGTGCCTAATTTCCAGAACCTGTGCCTAACATCGGGACCTGTGCCTAATTTCCAGAACCTGTGCCTAATATCGGGACCTGTGCCTAATTTTCATAACCTGTGCCTAATATCGGGACCTGTGCCTAATTTCCAGAACCTGTGCCTAATATCGGGACCTGTGCCTAATTTCCAGAACCTGTGCCTAATATCGGGACCTGTGCCTGATTTCCAGAACCTGTGCCTAACATCGGGACCTGTGCCTAATTTCCAGAACCTGTGCCTAATATCGGGACCTGTGCCTAATTTTCATAGCTTGTGCCTAATATCGGGACCTGTGCCTAATTTTCATAACCTGTGCCTAATATCGGGACCTGTGCCTAATTTCCAGAACCTGTGCCTAATATCGGGACCTGTGCCTAATTTTCATAACCTGTGCCTAATATCGGGACCTGTGCCTAATTTCCAGAACCTGTGCCTAATATCGGGACCTGTGCCTAATTTCCAGAACCTGTGCCTAATATCGGGACCTGTGCCTAATTTCCAGAACCTGTGCCTAATATCGGGACCTGTGCCTAATTTTCATAGCTTGTGCCTAATATCGGGACCTGTGCCTAATTTCCAGTACCTGTGCCTAACATCGGGACCTGTGCCTAATTTCCAGAACCTGTGCCTAATATCGGGACCTGTGCCTAATTTCCAGAACCTGTGCCTAATATCGGGACCTGTGCCTAATTTTCATAACCTGTGCCTAATATCGGGACCTGTGCCTAATTTCCAGAACCTGTGCCTAATATCGGGACCTGTGCCTAATTTCCAGAACCTGTGCCTAATATCGGGACCTGTGCCTAATTTCCAGAACCTGTGCCTAACATCGGGACCTGTGCCTAATTTCCAGAACCTGTGCCTAATATCGGGACCTGTGCCTAATTTTCATAGCTTGTGCCTAATATCGGGACCTGTGCCTAATTTTCATAACCTGTGCCTAATATCGGGACCTGTGCCTAATTTCCAGAACCTGTGCCTAATATCGGGACCTGTGCCTAATTTTCATAGCCTGTGCCTAATATCGGGACCTGTGCCTAATTTTCATAACCTGTGCCTAATATCGGGACCTGTGCCTAATTTTCATAACCTGTGCCTAATATCGGGACCTGTGCCTAATTTTCATAACCTGTGCCTAATATCGGGACCTGTGCCTAATTTCCAGAACCTGTGCCTAACATCGGGACCTGTGCCTAATTTCCAGTACCTGTGCCTAATATCGGGACCTGTGCCTAATTTCCAGAACCTGTGCCTAACATCGGGACCTGTGCCTAATTTCCAGAACCTGTGCCTAATATCGGGACCTGTGCCTAATTTTCATAGCCTGTGCCTAATATCGGGACCTGTGCCTAATTTTCATAACCTGTGCCTAATATCGGGACCTGTGCCTAATTTCCAGAACCTGTGCCTAATATCGGGACCTGTGCCTAATTTTCATAGCCTGTGCCTAATATCGGGACCTGTGCCTAATTTTCATAACCTGTGCCTAATATCGGGACCTGTGCCTAATTTTCATAGCCTGTGCCTAATATCGGGACCTGTGCCTAATTTCCAGAACCTGTGCCTAATATCGGGACCTGTGCCTAATTTTCATAGCCTGTGCCTAATATCGGGACCTGTGCCTAATTTTCATAACCTGTGCCTAATATCGGGACCTGTGCCTAATTTTCATAGCCTGTGCCTAATATCGGGACCTGTGCCTAATTTCCAGAACCTGTGCCTAATATCGGGACCTGTGCCTAATTTCCAAAGCCTGTGCCTAATTTCCAGAACCTGTGCCTAATATCGTGACCTGTGCCTAATTTCCAGAACCTGTGCCTAATATCGGGACCTGTGCCTAATTTCCAGAACCTGTGCCTAATATCGGGACCTGTGCCTAATTTCCAGAACCTGTGCCTAATATCGGGACCTGTGCCTAATTTTCATAACCTGTGCCTAATATCGGGACCTGTGCCTAATTTTCATAGCCTGTGCCTAATATCGGGACCTGTGCCTAATTTCCAGAACCTGTGCCTAATATCGGGACCTGTGCCTAATTTCCAAAGCCTGTGCCTAATTTCCAGAACCTGTGCCTAATATCGTGACCTGTGCCTAATTTCCAGAACCTGTGCCTAATATCGGGACCTGTGCCTAATTTCCAGAACCTGTGCCTAATATCGGGACCTGTGCCTAATTTCCAGAACCTGTGCCTAATATCGGGACCTGTGCCTAATTTTCATAACCTGTGCCTAATATCGGGACCTGTGCCTAATTTTCATAGCCTGTGCCTAATATCGGGACCTGTGCCTAATTTCCAGAACCTGTGCCTAATATCGGGACCTGTGCCTAATTTCCAAAGCCTGTGCCTAATTTCCAGAACCTGTGCCTAATATCGGGACCTGTGCCTAATTTCCAGAACCTGTGCCTAACATCGGGACCTGTGCCTAATTTCCAGAACCTGTGCCTAATATCGGGACCTGTGCCTAATTTCCAAAGCCTGTGCCTAATTTCCAGAACCTGTGCCTAATATCGGGACCTGTGCCTAATTTCCAGAACCTGTGCCTAATATCGTGACCTGTGCCTAATTTCCAGAACCTGTGCCTAATATCGGGACCTGTGCCTAATTTCCAGAACCTGTGCCTAATATCGGGACCTGTGCCTAATTTCCAGAACCTGTGCCTAATATCGGGATCTGTGCCTAATTTTCATAACCTGTGCCTAATATCGGGATCTGTGCCTAATTTCCAGAACCTGTGCCTAATATCGGGACCTGTGCCTAATTTTCATAACCTGTGCCTAATATCGGGACCTGTGCCTAATTTCCAGAACCTGTGCCTAATATCGGGACCTGTGCCTAATTTCCAGAACCTGTGCCTAATATCGGGATCTGTGCCTAATTTCCAGAACCTGTGCCTAATATCGGGATCTGTGCCTAATTTCCAGAACCTGTGCCTAATATCGGGACCTGTGCCTAATTTTCATAACCTGTGCCTAATATCGGGACCTGTGCCTAATTTCCAGAACCTGTGCCTAATATCGGGACCTGTGCCTAATTTCCATAACCTGTGCCTAATATCGGGACCTGTGCCTAATTTCCAGAACCTGTGCCTAATATCGGGACCTGTGCCTAATTTTCATAACCTGTGCCTAATATCGGGACCTGTGCCTAATTTCCAGAACCTGTGCCTAATATCGGGACCTGTGCCTAATTTTCATAACCTGTGCCTAATATCGGGACCTGTGCCTAATTTTCATAGCCGGTGCCTAATATCGGGACCTGTGCCTAATTTCCAGAACCTGTGCCTTATATCGGGACCTGTGCCTAATATCGGGATCTGTGCCTTATATCGGGACCTGTGCCTAATATCGGGATCTGTGCCTAATTTTCATAACCTGTGCCTAATATCGGGACCTGTGCCTAATTTCCATAACCTGTGCCTATTATCGGGACCTGTGCCTAATATCGGGACCTGTGCCTAATATCGGGATCTGTGCCTAATTTTCATAACCTGTGCCTAATATCGGGACCTGTGCCTAATATCGGGATCTGTGCCTAATTTCCAGAACCTGTGCCTAATATCGGGACCTGTGCCTAATTTTCATAACCTGTGCCTAATATCGGGACCTGTGCCTAATTTTCATAGCCTGTGCCTAATATCGGGACCTGTGCCTAATTTTCATAACCTGTGCCTAATATCGGGACCTGTGCCTAATTTTCATAGCCGGTGCCTAATATCGGGACCTGTGCCTAATTTCCAGAACCTGTGCCTTATATCGGGACCTGTGCCTAATATCGGGATCTGTGCCTAATTTTCATAACCTGTGCCTAATATCGGGACCTGTGCCTAATTTCCATAACCTGTGCCTATTATCGGGACCTGTGCCTAATATCGGGACCTGTGCCTAATATCGGGATCTGTGCCTAATTTTCATAACCTGTGCCTAATATCGGGACCTGTGCCTAATATCGGGATCTGTGCCTAATTTCCAGAACCTGTGCCTAATATCGGGACCTGTGCCTAATTTTCATAACCTGTGCCTAATATCGGGACCTGTGCCTAATTTTCATAGCCTGTGCCTAATATCGGGACCTGTGCCTAATTTTCATAGCCTGTGCCTAATATCGGGACCTGTGCCTAATATCGGGACCTGTGCCTAATATCGGGATCTGTGCCTAATTTTCATAACCTGTGCCTAATTTCCATAACCTGTGCCTAATATCGGGACCTGTGCCTAGTTTTCATAACCTGTGCCTAATATCGGGACCTGTGCCTAATTTTCATAACCTGTGCCTAATATCGGGACCTGTGCCTAATTTTCATAACCTGTGCCTAATATCGGGACCTGTGCCTAATATCGGGACCTGTGCCTAATATCGGGATCTGTGCCTAATTTTCATAACCTGTGCCTAATATCGGGACCTGTGCCTAATTTCCAGAACCTGTGCCTAATATCGGGACCTGTGCCTAATTTTCATAATCTGTGCCTAATATCGGGACCTGTGCCTAATTTTCATAACCTGTGCCTAATATCGGGACCTGTGCCTAATTTTCATAGCCTGTGCCTAATATCGGGACCTGTGCCTAATTTCCAGAACCTGTGCCTAATATCGGGACCTGTGCCTAATATCGGGATCTGTGCCTAATTTTCATAACCTGTGCCTAATATCGGGACCTGTGCCTAATTTCCAAAACCTGTGCCTAATATCGGGACCTGTGCCTAGTTTTCATAACCTGTGCCTAATATCGGGACCTGTGCCTAATTTCCAGAACCTGTGCCTAATATCGGGACCTGTGCCTAATTTTCATAACCTGTGCCTAATATCGGGACCTGTGCCTAATTTTCATAACCTGTGCCTAATATCGGGACCTGTGCCTAATTTCCAGAACCTGTGCCTAATCTCGGGACCTGTGCCTAATTTTCATAACCTGTGCCTAATATCGGGACCTGTGCCTAATTTCCAAAACCTGTGCCTAATATCGGGACCTGTGCCTAATTTCCAGAACCTGTGCCTAATCTCGGGACCTGTGCCTAATTTTCATAACCTGTGCCTAATATCGGGACCTGTGCCTAATTTCCAGAACCTGTGCCTAATATCGGGACCTGTGCCTAATTTTCATAACCTGTGCCTAATATCGGGACCTGTGCCTAATTTTCATAACCTGTGCCTAATATCGGGACCTGTGCCTAATTTCCATAACCTGTGCCTAATATCGGGACCTGTGCCTAGTTTCCATAACCTGTGCCTAATATCGGGACCTGTGCCTAATTTTCAGATTCTGTGCCTAATATCGGGACCTGTGCCTAATTTTCATAACCTGTGCCTAATTTCGGGACCTGTGCCTAATTTTCATAACCTGTGCCTAATATCGGGACCTGTGCCTAATTTTCATAGCCTGTGCCTAATATCGGGACCTGTGCCTAATTTTCATAACCTGTGCCTAATATCGGGACCTGTGCCTAATTTTCAGAACCTGTGCCTAATATCGGGACCTGTGCCTAATTTTCATAACCTGTGCCTAATATCGGGACCTGTGCCTAATTTTCATAACCTGTGCCTAATATCGGGACCTGTGCCTAATTTCCAGAACCTGTGCCTAATATCGGGACCTGTGCCTAATTTCCAGAACCTGTGCCTAATATCGGGACCTGTGCCTAATTTTCATAACCTGTGCCTAATATCGGGACCTGTGCCTAATTTTCATAACCTGTGCCTAATATCGGGACCTGTGCCTAATTTTCATAACCTGTGCCTAATATCGGGATCTGTGCCTAATTTCCAGAACCTGTGCCTAATATCGGGACCTGTGCCTAATTTTCATAACCTGTGCCTAATATCGGGATCTGTGCCTAATTCTCATAACCTGTGCCTAATATCGGGATCTGTGCCTAATTTTCATAACCTGTGCCTAATATCGGGACCTGTGCCTAATTTCCAGAACCTGTGCCTAAAATCGGGACCTGTGCCTAATTTCCAGAACCTGTG
This sequence comes from Caenorhabditis sulstoni, assembly GCA_963966605.1. Lineage (NCBI taxonomy): Eukaryota > Metazoa > Nematoda > Chromadorea > Rhabditida > Rhabditidae > Caenorhabditis > Caenorhabditis sulstoni. The sequence continues at coordinate 2,192,905 of OZ016479.1, forward strand.
CCTAATATCGGGATCTGTGCTTAATTTTCATAACCTGTGCCTAATATCGGGATCTGTGCCTAATTTCCAGAACCTGTGCCTAATATCGGGACCTGTGCCTAATTTTCATAACCTGTGCCTAATATCGGGACCTGTGCCTAATTTTCATAACCTGTGCCTAATATCGGGACCTGTGCCTAATTTTCATAACCTGTGCCTAATATCGGGATCTGTGCCTAATTTCCAGAACCTGTGCCTAAAATCGGGACCTGTGCCTAATTTTCAGAACCTGTGCCTAATATCGGGACCTGTGCCTAATTTTCATAACCTGTGCCTAATATCGGGACCTGTGCCTAATTTTCATAACCTGTGCCTAATATCGGGACCTGTGCCTAATTTCCAGAACCTGTGCCTAATATCGGGACCTGTGCCTAATTTTCATAACCTGTGCCTCATATCGGGACCTGTGCCTAATTTCCAGAACCTGTGCCTAATATCGGGACCTGTGCCTAATTTTCATAACCTGTGCCTAATATCGGGACCTGTGCCTAATTTTCATAACCTGTGCCTAATATCGGGATCTGTGCCTAATTTCCAGAACCTGTGCCTAATATCGGGACCTGTGCCTAATTTCCAGAACCTGTGCCTAATATCGGGACCTGTGCCTAATTTTCATAACCTGTGCCTAATATCGGGACCTGTGCCTAATTTCCAGAACCTGTGCCTAATATCGGGACCTGTGCCTAATTTTCATAACCTGTGCCTAATATCGGGACCTGTGCCTAGTTTCCATAACCTGTGCCTAATATCGGGACCTGTGCCTAGTTTCCATAACCTGTGCCTAATATCGGGACCTGTGCCTAATTTTCAGATTCTGTGCCTAATATCGGGACCTGTGCCTAATTTTCAGAACCTGTGCCTAATATCGGGACCTGTGCCTAATTTTCATAACCTGTGCCTAATATCGGGACCTGTGCCTAATTTTCATAACCTGTGCCTAATATCGGGACCTGTGCCTAATTTTCATAGCCTGTGCCTAATATCGGGACCTGTGCCTAATTTCCAGAACCTGTGCCTAATATCGGGACCTGTGCCTAATTTTCATAACCTGTGCCTAATATCGGGACCTGTGCCTAATTTTCATAACCTGTGCCTAATATCGGGACCTGTGCCTAATTTCCAGAACCTGTGCCTAATATCGGGACCTGTGTCTAATTTTCATAACCTGTGCCTAATATCGGGACCTGTGCCTAATTTTCATAACCTGTGCCTAATATCGGGATCTGTGCCTAATTCTCATAACCTGTGCCTAATATCGGGATCTGTGCCTAATTTTCATAACCTGTGCCTAATATCGGGACCTGTGCCTAATTTTCATAACCTGTGCCTAATATCGGGACCTGTGCCTAATTTCCAGAACCTGTGCCTAATATCGGGACCTGTGCCTAATTTCCAGAACCTGTGCCTAATATCGGGACCTGTGCCTAATTCTCATAACCTGTGCCTAATATCGGGATCTGTGCCTAATTTTCATAACCTGTGCCTAATATCGGGATCTGTGCCTAATTTCCAGAACCTGTGCCTAATATCGGGACCTGTGCCTAATTTTCATAACCTGTGCCTAATATCGGGACCTGTGCCTAATTTTCATAACCTGTGCCTAATATCGGGATCTGTGCCTAATTTCCAGAACCTGTGCCTAATATCGGGACCTGTGCCTAATTTCCAGAACCTGTGCCTAATATCGGGACCTGTGCCTAATTTTCATAACCTGTGCCTAATATCGGGACCTGTGCCTAATTTCCAGAACCTGTGCCTAATATCGGGACCTGTGCCTAATTTTCATAACCTGTGCCTAATATCGGGACCTGTGCCTAGTTTCCATAACCTGTGCCTAATATCGGGACCTGTGCCTAGTTTCCATAACCTGTGCCTAATATCGGGACCTGTGCCTAATTTTCAGATTCTGTGCCTAATATCGGGACCTGTGCCTAATTTTCAGAACCTGTGCCTAATATCGGGACCTGTGCCTAATTTTCATAACCTGTGCCTAATATCGGGACCTGTGCCTAATTTTCATAACCTGTGCCTAATATCGGGACCTGTGCCTAATTTTCATAGCCTGTGCCTAATATCGGGACCTGTGCCTAATTTCCAGAACCTGTGCCTAATATCGGGACCTGTGCCTAATTTTCATAACCTGTGCCTAATATCGGGACCTGTGCCTAATTTTCATAACCTGTGCCTAATATCGGGACCTGTGCCTAATTTCCAGAACCTGTGCCTAATATCGGGACCTGTGTCTAATTTTCATAACCTGTGCCTAATATCGGGACCTGTGCCTAATTTTCATAACCTGTGCCTAATATCGGGATCTGTGCCTAATTCTCATAACCTGTGCCTAATATCGGGATCTGTGCCTAATTTTCATAACCTGTGCCTAATATCGGGACCTGTGCCTAATTTTCATAACCTGTGCCTAATATCGGGACCTGTGCCTAATTTCCAGAACCTGTGCCTAATATCGGGACCTGTGCCTAATTTCCAGAACCTGTGCCTAATATCGGGACCTGTGCCTAATTCTCATAACCTGTGCCTAATATCGGGATCTGTGCCTAATTTTCATAACCTGTGCCTAATATCGGGATCTGTGCCTAATTTCCAGAACCTGTGCCTAATATCGGGACCTGTGCCTAATTTTCATAACCTGTGCCTAATATCGGGACCTGTGCCTAATTTCCAGAACCTGTGCCTAATATCGGGACCTGTGTCTAATTTTCATAACCTGTGCCTAATATCGGGACCTGTGCCTAATTTTCATAACCTGTGCCTAATATCGGGATCTGTGCCTAATTCTCATAACCTGTGCTTAATATCGGGATCTGTGCCTAATTTTCATAACCTGTGCCTAATATCGGGACCTGTGCCTAATTTTCATAACCTGTGCCTAATATCGGGACCTGTGCCTAATTTCCAGAACCTGTGCCTAATATCGGGACCTGTGCCTAATTTCCAGAACCTGTGCCTAATATCGGGACCTGTGCCTAATTCTCATAACCTGTGCCTAATATCGGGATCTGTGCCTAATTTTCATAACCTGTGCCTAATATCGGGATCTGTGCCTAATTTCCAGAACCTGTGCCTAATATCGGGATCTGTGCCTAATTCTCATAACCTGTGCCTAATATCGGGATCTGTGCCTAATTTCCAGAACCTGTGCCTAATATCGGGATCTGTGCCTAATTCTCATAACCTGTGCCTAATATCGGGATCTGTGCCTAATTTCCAGAACCTGTGCCTAATATCGGGACCTGTGCCTAATTTCCAGAACCTGTGCCTAATATCGGGATCTGTGCCTAATTCTCATAACCTGTGCCTAATATCGGGATCTGTGCCTAATTTTCATAACCTGTGCCTAATATCGGGATCTGTGCCTAATTTCCAGAACCTGTGCCTAATATCGGGACCTGTGCCTAATTCTCATAACCTGTGCCTAATATCGGGATCTGTGCCTAATTTTCATAACCTGTGCCTAATATCGGGACCTGTGCCTAATTTCCAGAACCTGTGCCTAATATCGGGACCTGTGCCTAATTTCCAGAACCTGTGCCTAATATCGGGACCTGTGCCTAATTCTCATAACCTGTGCCTAATATCGGGATCTGTGCCTAATTTTCATAACCTGTGCCTAATATCGGGATCTGTGCCTAATTTCCAGAACCTGTGCCTAATATCGGGACCTGTGCCTAATTTCCAGAACCTGTGCCTAATATCGGGACCTGTGCCTAATTTCCAGAACCTGTGCCTAATATCGGGATCTGTGCCTAATTCTCATAACCTGTGCCTAATATCGGGACCTGTGCCTAATTTTCATAACCTGTGCCTAATATCGGGATCTGTGCCTAATTTCCAGAACCTGTGCCTAATATCGGGATCTGTGCCTAATTCTCATAACCTGTGCCTAATATCGGGATCTGTGCCTAATTTTCATAACCTGTGCCTAATATCGGGACCTGTGCCTAATTTCCAGAACCTGTGCCTAATATCGGGACCTGTGCCTAATTTCCAGAACCTGTGCCTAATATCGGGACCTGTGCCTAATTTCCAGAACCTGTGCCTAATATCGGGATCTGTGCCTAATTCTCATAACCTGTGCCTAATATCGGGATCTGTGCCTAATTTTCATAACCTGTGCCTAATATCGGGATCTGTGCCTAATTTCCAGAACCTGTGCCTAATATCGGGACCTGTGCCTAATTTCCAGAACCTGTGCCTAATATCGGGACCTGTGCCTAATTTTCATAACCTGTGCCTAATATCGGGATCTGTGCCTAATTCTCATAACCTGTGCCTAATATCGGGATCTGTGCCTAATTTCCAGAACCTGTGCCTAATATCGGGATCTGTGCCTAATTCTCATAACCTGTGCCTAATATCGGGATCTGTGCCTAATTTTCATAACCTGTGCCTAATATCGGGATCTGTGCCTAATTTCCAGAACCTGTGCCTAATATCGGGACCTGTGCCTAATTTCCAGAACCTGTGCCTAATATCGGGACCTGTGCCTAATTTTCATAACCTGTGCCTAATATCGGGATCTGTGCCTAATTCTCATAACCTGTGCCTAATATCGGGATCTGTGCCTAATTTTCATAACCTGTGCCTAATATCGGGATCTGTGCCTAATTTCCAGAACCTGTGCCTAATATCGGGACCTGTGCCTAATTTCCAGAACCTGTGCCTAATATCGGGATCTGTGCCTAATTCTCATAACCTGTGCCTAATATCGGGATCTGTGCCTAATTTTCATAACCTGTGCCTAATATCGGGATCTGTGCCTAATTTCCAGAACCTGTGCCTAATATCGGGACCTGTGCCTAATTTCCAGAACCTGTGCCTAATATCGGGACCTGTGCCTAATTTTCATAACCTGTGCCTAATATCGGGATCTGTGCCTAATTCTCATAACCTGTGCCTAATATCGGGATCTGTGCCTAATTTTCATAACCTGTGCCTAATATCGGGACCTGTGCCTAATTTCCAGAACCTGTGCCTAATATCGGGACCTGTGCCTAATTTCCAGAACCTGTGCCTAATATCGGGATCTGTGCCTAATTCTCATAACCTGTGCCTAATATCGGGATCTGTGCCTAATTTTCATAACCTGTGCCTAATATCGGGATCTGTGCCTAATTTCCAGAACCTGTGCCTAATATCGGGACCTGTGCCTAATTTCCAGAACCTGTGCCTAATATCGGGACCTGTGCCTAATTTTCATAACCTGTGCCTAATATCGGGATCTGTGCCTAATTCTCATAACCTGTGCCTAATATCGGGATCTGTGCCTAATTTCCAGAACCTGTGCCTAATATCGGGACCTGTGCCTAATTTCCAGAACCTGTGCCTAATATCGGGACCTGTGCCTAATTTCCAGAACCTGTGCCTAATATCGGGATCTGTGCTTAATTTTCATAACCTGTGCCTAATATCGGGATCTGTGCCTAATTTCCAGAACCTGTGCCTAATATCGGGACCTGTGCCTAATTTTCATAACCTGTGCCTAATATCGGGACCTGTGCCTAGTTTCCATAACCTGTGCCTAATATCGGGACCTGTGCCTAATTTTCAGATTCTGTGCCTAATATCGGGACCTGTGCCTAATTTTCAGAACCTGTGCCTAATATCGGGACCTGTGCCTAATTTTCATAACCTGTGCCTAATATCGGGACCTGTGCCTAATTTTCATAACCTGTGCCTAATATCGGGACCTGTGCCTAATTTTCATAGCCTGTGCCTAATATCGGGACCTGTGCCTAATTTCCAGAACCTGTGCCTAATATCGGGACCTGTGCCTAATTTTCATAACCTGTGCCTAATATCGGGACCTGTGCCTAATTTTCATAACCTGTGCCTAATATCGGGACCTGTGCCTAATTTCCAGAACCTGTGCCTAATATCGGGACCTGTGCCTAATTTTCAGAACCTGTGCCTAATATCGGGACCTGTGCCTAATTTTCATAACCTGTGCCTAATATCGGGACCTGTGCCTAGTTTCCATAACCTGTGCCTAATATCGGGACCTGTGCCTAATTTCCAGAACCTGTGCCTAATATCGGGACCTGTGCCTAATTTTCATAACCTGTGCCTAATATCGGGACCTGTGCCTAATTTTCATAACCTGTGCCTAATATCGGGACCTGTGCCTAATTTTCAGAACCTGTGCCTAATATCGGGACCTGTGCCTAATTTTCAGAACCTGTGCCTAATATCGGGACCTGTGCCTAGTTTTGGGTTAACGGCCATTGGCGAGTGGAAAGTGTGGCAGATAGCCGCCTGACATCGGCCAGCCATCGGCTTGGCTTACGCAAACTGTAGAAAGGGAGTGAATGATGTGTCACGTGACTCTGCCGACAGTCATTGTTTCAGTTCAATGTGCCGGCTTCCACCGAACTCGACGACCTCCTTTCCGCTCAATTCCAGACTCTGACACTCGAACACTCGCGGAACATTCCGGGACAAATCGCCTGTAACGGACAGCAACGTCTCGAAGGACCGTCGACCGAACAGAGAGAGGGAGGTCAAAAATGATGATGAGTACTGTAGGAACCGAACAGACTGCGCCGGTTCTCCGAGAAATCACCGATTCTTGAACTTTTCCGTTTGGTTTCAATAAAATGAGTTGCGAATTCACTGCGTAGCGACTCAACACGTGAAAACTGCGATACTGAGCGTAAACAAACTCGTTTTCTTGCTGAATTCGTAAATAATCTGGAACAAAGCGGGGTACTTGGAACTTGGCATAGTAAACAGTTTCTTATCACCGAAACTGTCGATCATCATGGTTCTTTTCTTTTTTCCTCGCATTCCAGTCCACTCCCCCATTCACTATTTCCTCTCGTATTTTTCTAAAACTCGCAAGTGATGTTGACTGAAATTGTACAAAAGTTAAAGTCCGTGTGCTGTGACTGTTGTCACAGCTCGGAACAGTCACCGCAATCAGAAGTGAGCTAAACCATCCGAACTTTCCGAAAAACTTCCACCCAGCCGTCGAGACGAAGTTCCACCGAAGAGTACAGACGTCACTTGTCTGAAATTCTGAATCCGAAGACTCGAACGGAAACAGTGACTGAAACGGAGCGAACAGTGAATCCGTCGGCTCCAGTGCTCGACGAGTTGGACGCCAGACGCTTGGAGCAAAATGCGGCTCTACAGGAAATGCTGAGAGCTCAGAGAGAGCACTTCGAAGCGGAACGAAACGATAGAGAGGGTGAAACAGGAAATTGAGAAAGTCGACAATGAAATATAATTCGGAATAGTGATAAGCAACTTTGGTTTCTTTTAGAAATGAAATGCAAAAAATTTGAGATGAGGATAAAAATTCAGAGTTTGATAGCGTCAATTCACTGAACATTCGCAAATTGTACGGAACTTCGGTTTCCGTTTATGGAGCTCGACCTGAATACTTTCGACTCTTTTTCGATGCTCACTACTGACATAGTTTCGATAATTGTTGGCTTTTTCCCTGTGGAATTCGATGTTCTCATCCAAGCCTGATCTCAGATTCCTTCCTCATCTCAACGTTTTTTTGAAAATTTTCCCGTTTTCCGAACGACTTCGTCCTCCTTCTTCCGATGTTATACGCCGACATGAATAGCAGTTATATGGCCGTAAGACGCGCTGGTTTGTGGTGTGCCACGTGTCACCTGATTCCTATTACTGTATTCCGTATTGTTCTCTATTATTCTTTTCGCCTCTGATAAATATTGATGCCTAGTGTCGAATCTAGATGAGAGTCACAGATAGTAGATGACTACTCAGGTGCTACACCAGGTGTAGCTTCGCGTGACAACGACTTTCCTGAGCAAAGTTATGAGAAAGTGGTCGCCTGCAAACATGATCAGAGTAAATTTCCCATGTTGTTGTAGTTGACAACTTCTTAATCACTATTTTAGTTTCCGTGATGTACCCTGGTTGAACTTCAAAAATGCTCTTCTATTGGGGACAGTGAGTGTCAATGAGTATAGCCATAAAGTTTGGACTCTGAGGAAGTGAGTCAATATTCAAGTGAAAGAAAACTGAAAATGGAAAGAGACGAGTCATTTGTGACTCTCTATCAGTGATCATTCGTGAGGAATTCATTGCTGAGCATTATTTCGGAGCACAAATGTTTGTTTCAACAAATATTGTTGCGATAAGAGAGAAAGTTGTGTGAGTGTGGCCGAGAAGAAGAAGAAGAAGAAGAAAACGATCGGATGACTATTCGACTCAACTAAACTCCGTCCCCCCTTCCCTTTTGGCTTACTAGGACCATTCTATGGCTCACGAACCCTCACGCCTTCTGATAGTAACCAAACTACATACAATTGAACCGTCTCGCCCACTTCTTCTCTTTGCTACGTCTATTTTAGAGTGAGCAATTCTGTTTACCTCCCCATTCCTTTTTTTTTTCGATTCCTCACTTGCTTATCTTCAAATTTTTCGATTATTTACTTCGATTCTTCACTTCACTTTGCTTAAATTTTAGAAATCGTGAATGGAAGTGGTCGTGATAGAGAAAAAGTTTCAAAGTGAATTTTTGAACGCTGTGATTCAAGTGAGTTTCTCATTTCTTTCTGATATCAAACTTCTGTTTTTTCAGGGAGAACTGAAGAAGTTCATCGCTTCACCGGATAATTGCATATTCTTCAACAAAGTGATAAGATTGCTGAAAAGTGTGCACTCCAGGAAGTTCACTTCACGTTCTCAGGCGATTTGCAATGATTTTTCCAAAGCTTTGAACAGTTTGGCCGCCCGGATTGACTCAGCAAAGTGCCCATTGAATGTGAGTTTTCACTTTTTCGTAAAACATAAACTGAGAGAGGATTTCAGGAATGGAAAAGGTTCTACATTGACAATGAAGATGATCTGGAAAAAATTATCGAGAAGAGCCGGAAGAAGAATGTTGTCGATTTCAGAATTGAGGGCTTTCGAGAGAAACTGTACCTCAAAGTGAGTTTGATACCATTTGCACGTATTACAAGATGGCGTGAAGCTCGGCGCCCCTTTTCGGGTCTCCGAAATTGTGCGTCCCTTCGAACAATACAAAAAAAACATTTTTCGAAGGGACACGCAATTTCACGTCACGTTACGTGAATTCCATTCGAGACCCACGCGAGGCGGAGTTGCGGACTCCGAGCTTCGTGCGATCGTGTAATACTGTTAGACCTAGGTAACAGTTAGTTTGGGTTTCTTGCCTGAGGTCACGGTAGGAAAGTAGGTCAGTGGGTCACGATCTGAGTGTAGATCATAGGGCAACAGTCTGGAGGTACTTCACTAGGTCATAGCCTGGAATTAGGTCACCAGTTGACAAGTTGAAAGTAGGTCATCAGGTCATGGTCTGGAAGTACATAGTTCACTCGGGAACGGTTGGAAATTAGGTCATTAGGTCGTAATTCCTAAACAAAAGCTTCCAAAATGCTCAATTTTCAGTTCAAAAGCGCCAGAAGGAGCTACAGAGAGAAACAAGGAGTGAGCTCACTAACACTCGATCCGCGTCAAGGAATCGATAAAGAGCTGATAGACAGTTTGGACCGCCGACTGAAATATTTATACTTTTTCGACGATGGAAAAGAGTCAAAAAGGTGTCAAGAAGTTTGTGATGACTTTTCAAGTTTCACACATTTACTGGGCACAAAAGATTTCAAGCCGCTGTTGAAGAAGATTGTGGAGAAATGTCGAAAAGAGAAACTAATCGATATTCGAATTGATGAAACGGTGAGTTCGTGACAGAGTTGCACTGAAAACCGGCTCTAACTTTATTGTGACTCTTTTATTGGGATACGTGGATACTTGTTGGGTCTGTTGATCTCTCCTGATAGACTGACTAACTTATCCCTTTCTATGACTATTCACTAGACCCGTAGACTTGAACTTGAACTTATAACTATGTAGATTCTGACTCTCATTATGGTTATAACTTTAATTACGATTTCCTATATGACTAATATGACGACCTTGACTGGAAATTTTCTTGTAAGAGCTGCTACAAGTATTGATAAGTGACTGAGAATGGATTTCAGGTCAAACCGTCAAATGGAAATTTTTCGAGAAAAGCAGAGTGCACTGTGCCAGCAAGCACAACCGGCAGATCCAGCACAGTGAGCAAATGCTCTTTTTCAGTGAGCTCTTCAACTTTGATTCTGCAGGCTCCGAACACTCTTCAGAGAACGGAAATTGAGCGGGCGATCCGAGAAGAGCAGGATCTGGAAGAGCATCGGCTTCGAATGAGAATCGACATTCCATCGGAAATTATCGATTTTCCGTCATCCAACAATACTCCGTCGGTATCCACGTCACCTCCACAGAATTCCATTGACTGGGATGCAAAAAGAGCCGAACAAGCCCAAGACTATCAGAGGCGATTGCACTCTATAAATGAGCACTACGATGCGGAAGTGCAAAAACACAGGGAAGAACTGAAGCGAGTGGAGGAGGAAGGTCGGCTGGAAATGCTGGAAATGCAAAGAAAGTCAGCGGAGATGGTACGGTGTTTTGTGCAGTGCGCCCGTCTGAAACTGCACTGGGAGCAACAAGAGGACACGTGGAATCAGTTTCTGACGACGGCACGACGACCGGTGATTCGGCTGAAAATCGAGTTGAGTCACGCTCGGTGGAATGTCCTTCGATTGCGAAATCTCGCTCTGGCGGCCTATCGCTGTTTGATGGAAACGTTTGAGAACGTGCAAACCTTGAGTGCAGAATTCGACGACAAACTGTTTTTGCGAGTCATCATGACGAGAGTCAGTGGCGTGGCGACTTCGGTGTGCCGACTTATTGAGAATGTGGGACAGGCCCAGGTGAACTTGTCACTAGTCACTTTGAAAGTGAAAAGTGAATACGTTTGCAGCAAGGGCGAGAGTCAATCGATCGAGTCAAAATGTGGGCGGAGTCAGTGAGACCTCATGACATTCCAAGTACCGATGAGTTGAGGCGGGTCTGCACTACGGCTCGCCCACAAGACTATGATATCGTGGAGCGTCCGAGACAACTGTCACCAGACTATTTTTGATATTAAAAATAAGATTTCCTCTATTAATATCTCATTCCTATTAACATTTCTGGATATCTCTGAAGGTCTCACAACCTCACTTATCTCTCATTTTCACTACAAACCACCCTTTTAACCTCACCATTTTAGTTCTCACTGCCCATTTATGGGTAATTGGAGCAGTCAACCCATCAAGTCAGAGTACGAACAGAAACTGGAAGAAGTCACGAAAAGCCTGCAAACTTACGAATACAAAAAGCCGACGACGAAACTCGCCCCGAGAAGTTTGACTGAAAATGAGTCCCCGAAAACACGAGCATAGTTCATTTTTCAGATCCGATCGCTGAGCACGAGGACCAATTGAAGCATAAGGCGAACGTCGAGCATATTTTCAGTCAGACGGAAAGTTCCAGAAGACCGGAAGGAGTTTCAGTGCCAAAGTCTGAAATCAGAAAGTGATCTCGAAGTCAGCACGACGGGATGGGCAACGGGTGCAGTTCACTTCCTGAAAACATGGATTTCCAGCCTTTCTTTCAAATTCCGGTACGTGGTAGAGTCAAGTTTGTGTGTTGTAACTTCGTTTGAACAGGTTGGGGAAAAAGTGGTGTATGTGGACGATGCTGCACTTCGAGAGGATCAGAAAAAGTTCGACCGCCTCAACAACGATCAAACTGTTTCGCATAAAGTGAGTCATCTCATAGCTTATCACATCTGCGCTTCATCTGAATTGAGTGATTGTGTGCTGACATAGTGATTAATGTAGTTATAGTGATAGTAAATGCCGTAGTCAAATTCGAATCATAGTTATGGTTAGTCCTAACTAAAGTCATAGCAATTGTCATAGTCATAGTAAATGTTGCAGACAAATTAAAACTGTAGTCACATATGGTAACATTCCTAACCAAGTCATAGCATAATTCATAGCGTTACTTGTAGTCAAAATGAATTAAAGTCATAGTCACAATGAAATCTTCAGGAGTATCTTGAATTTGTTGAAATAACGTTCTGGCAATGTCTTTTCATACTCTCCCAAGTCACAACTGAATACAAAACTCTGCTGGAAGCGATGAAGATGAAGAACTCTGAGGTTTGGGCAACAGGCACTTTCTGAAACGTTACTAATGGTTTTATTCAGTGCAGGAAAAAAACGTTTTTTTCCGTTTTTTTCCTTATTCAGGCGAGGAAAAAAACCGGCAAAAAAGGAAAAAAACTGAGGTTTTTTTCTGCGATCGACTGCGACCGTACCCCCTCTTCGCGGCGAGACCCGCCGCGCTATTAAAGGCATGCGTCTTTCGGTTACTGTATTTTCACGATTTTTGACTTTTTTCGAAGGCGATAAAACCCAGAATTTTTCTTTTTTTTTGCTTTTTGCATCAATTTTTAAAAATAATTCAGTAAAAATAGCTGTAATCTATGTACCCCTCTTCATTTTTCTCACCAGCCCAATTTTTCTCACTTTTTGCATTTTAGAGTGGCTAATTATTTTATTTTTACTGAATTATTTTAAAAAATTGATTTAAAACGCAAAAAAAAATAAAAATTCTGGATTTTATCGCCTTCGAAAAAAATCAAAAATCGCGAAAATACAGTAACCGAAAGACGCATGCCTTTAATAGCGCGGCGGGTCTCGCCGCGAAGAGGGGGTACGGTCGCAGTCGATCGCAGAAAAAAACCTCAGTTTTTTTCCTTTTTTGCCGGTTTTTTTCCTCGCCTGAATAAGGAAAAAAACGGAAAAAAACGTTTTTTTCCTGCACTGAATAAAACCATAACTGAAATTTCAGAAGCTCTTGACCATTTTGAAACACAACGACGCCCAATTGAACATCGTAAAAAAGGATGTGGATAACAATTTCTTGAAACTTTCTAAACACACGCCAATGATGTCAATTCTAAGCGGACCGCCGAGTTTCTCCCTTATCAACCGTTGAGTTTCCTTCCATCGGGTTTTGTGACTTCAATTACAATCCCAAAGTTTTCAGAAAATCTTCATGGTTTATTGGAGGAGTTGTCGAAAAGTCGAGGAAGTGGTGTTGATGGAAGAGAAGAAAAACATCGAGAAGATGAAGGAAGACGATCGAAGGAAGGGGTCACTGATGATGTTGGAAAGAGTTCAACTGAAGTGAACAATGCGGGGATAAGTGAGAAACAAACTGAAGATGAAGGTTTCCGAATGGTCACCTTGGAAGATACCACTCTAATGGTTTTATTCAGTGCAGGAAAAAAACGTTTTTTTCCGTTTTTTTCCTTATTCAGGCGAGGAAAAAAACCGGCAAAAAAGGAAAAAAACTGAGGTTTTTTTCTGCGATCGACTGCGACCGTACCCCCTCTTCGCGGCGAGACCCGCCGCGCTATTAAAGGCATGCGTCTTTCGGTTACTGTATTTTCACGATTTTTGACTTTTTTCGAAGGCGATAAAACCCAGAATTTTTCTTTTTTTTTGCTTTTTGCATCAATTTTTAAAAATAATTCAGTAAAAATAGCTGTAATCTATGTACCCCTCTTCATTTTTCTCACCAGCCCAATTTTTCTCACTTTTTGCATTTTAGAGTGGCTAATTATTTTATTTTTACTGAATTATTTTAAAAAATTGATTTAAAACGCAAAAAAAAATAAAAATTCTGGATTTTATCGCCTTCGAAAAAAATCAAAAATCGCGAAAATACAGTAACCGAAAGACGCATGCCTTTAATAGCGCGGCGGGTCTCGCCGCGAAGAGGGGGTACGGTCGCAGTCGATCGCAGAAAAAAACCTCAGTTTTTTTCCTTTTTTGCCGGTTTTTTTCCTCGCCTGAATAAGGAAAAAAACGGAAAAAAACGTTTTTTTCCTGCACTGAATAAAACCATAAAATTGGAAGAGGTCACTGATAGAGGCGACAGGAATGGCTCCGAGGCTCGGCTCACTGAGCAATGGGATGAGTGTGGAAGGGTCGAGATTACCGCACAATTGGAGGAAGCAATGGCGACATTGGATGAACCAAAACTTCACAACAATTTCTTGGTGTCGTCAGATACTTCAACTATCGATCACCGTTGAGTTTCTCATGTTTGAAATTTTGTGACTAGAATCTGATCGTTTTCAGAAAATCCTCCTGGTTCAGCTAAAAAGGTGTATGAGAGTCAAGGCAATGCTGCGAGAAGCAACAATACGAGTGGAGATTTCAAGGGAGCAGACGGAGAAAACAGTTTGGAAAGTGTGAACGGAGCAGATGGAGAACCACAAGAATCCATTTCAATACCGATAATGAAAACTGATGATGAAAACAAGAATGGCTCCAAGGCTCGGCTCACTGAGCAATCGGAAAAAAGTGGAAATGTCGACTTTGATGCAAAATTGAAGGAAGCAATGGCGAAAATGAATACAGAATCTCTTCCCCGAACAACGAAACCGCAGAAACGAACCGAAGAGCAAGGTGAGTAAAAGAGCAATGAACTCTTCACATTAGAGTTGTCACCAAGTTACATAAGTTTCAAACAGCTTGAATCCCAACCCATGTGCGTCAATTTCAGAGAAAAAAGATGAAGAAGACATCGCGGAGTACAAAAAGTTAATGGAAAATGGCACGAAAAAATTGGAAAACATGATGAAGAAAATCGAGGAAGAGGAAGAATTGAAAGCGAAGAGATGGGAGGAGACGATGAGAGAAGCCGAAAAGAGACGGGAAGAGAAGATGGAGTTGCAGAAGAGCATCGAAGAGGCGAGATTGAAAAAGCAAGAGGAACAAAAGGAGGAGTTTAGGAGAAAGAAAGAGGAGCTGGAAGAGAGGCATGCGAAGGTGATGGAGGAGTTGAGAAGACAACTGGAAGAGGTGCAGAAGGAGACGGAAGAGTCGATGAGAAAGAGTCGGGAAGAGATGCGGATGAGAGTGCACGTCTTCTGGGAGTGCGTCAGAATGAAGATTCACTTCGAGGAGAAGGAGGACGAGTGGGCGAGTTGGCTCCGGATTCTGAAGACTGCGGTGGATCGTGTGAAGATCGGATTCGGGGAAATCGAACAAGTGAGGCGGGAAGAGCAGTTGGAGATGGCACTGAGCAGGTTCCATCTGAAAGTGCACGCGGCTCATCGACTCCTCTACGAAGCCTACTACGAAGTCAAGGAACTGTCGGCTGAGATGCCGGATCGACTTTTCTTGAAGATTCTTCAGAGGAAACTGACAGAGAACTGCAACATGTTGTGGACAATTTTGATAACAATTGATAAGGTATGAAATTCAGAAGGCATGACGTGGCATTTTGTATTTCAGAACCCGGAAAACATAGTTGAATCAATGAAAATGTTATCGACCGACTACAATCGTTTTGAAATACCTTCCACGTGGAAACTGCGCGAGTTGGAGAAGAAGACTGAAATGGCTGGAACTGAGGAAATCAAGGATCCAGAGAAATATGAGGAACCGGCAGGAGAAGGATCCGCGGGACCATTGATTGAAGAAGTTGTGGAAAGCGAAGGCAATGAGGAAGGCGTTAGAAGGTTAGTTGACGATGACAATGACTATGACTATGAATTTGACTATAATTTTGGCTATGACTATCAACTTTTAGAAACTCGAACGGCGAGATGAACGAGAAGGTGAATCAGGAAGTAGGGGCGGAGATGGACTCTCTGCCGTCCGACGATGCTCCGCCAGTATCCACGTCACCTCCACAGAATACCATTGACTCGAATGAATTGGCTGAAACTGAGGGAATCAACGAGGAACAGGCAGGAGAAGGATATGACAATGAAGATAACATTACAAGGTGCGTTGACTGTGACTATAACTTTGACTGAAACTTTCACTTCGAAATGTTGACTTTGACTTTGGATTTGGTATTGACTGTGAATCAGATTAGGACTCTCATTCGGACTGGAACTTTGACTTGGACTATGACCATGACTCGACTACGTTATGACTATGACATTTGATTTTCAGTGGTCCTGGCGACGAGCATCAAGTTCAGCATGACCAGCAGCAAGAAGTCAACAACGAGGTAGATCAAAAGTGTGAAGAAGCCAAATAGGACCGTGTGACTTGACCCACATTTCAATTGTCATCGGCCCCCCTCCAAAAAAACACAAACATGTTTACGTGACTGACTGATCACCGTGTTATCATCTATGCCTCCATCCACATACCCTTCCATACTCCCTAAACACCCCTCTTTTCTTTTTTTTTGTGTGTGTATGTGTATCGTTTCATTGTTTACTACTTCAACATACCTATTCGCCTGTCCTTGAATAAAATCGTCACTTCTCACCGCACAACATGGTCATCCAAGTGCCGCGCGACGTCGTCGACGAGTTGACCGACGCGCGTCGACAAGTGAGCGATTTTCAGCCAACAGCGAGATTTTCAGCCAACCGAAAACTATTTTTTCCAGCGGAGTGTGCGGACGGTGTTGCGCGAGAACTGGCCGCTCGTCGCCAAACTCGACGAATCGCTGAAGACCGTCGAAATTCCGCGAGACACGCCGATTCTGGTGGTTTTCTTGTTGCGAAACTTTATGCACCTGATGACTCTGATAGTCAATCCGAGAGCTCGGAAACGCAAATATCGATCGGAGACTCGCGAAGTCGACGATTTCGAGAGTGATCTACGCGAGGCGCAAAAAGTGGGTCAAGCCGCGAACTGATTCTCGCCGATACCATTTCTTTTTTTCGAATTGGCCGGCGTTCTTCAAAAAACACGAGAAAACGATTCGTGGTTTTGTGACGATCGGCGAGCAAAACGTGGACTTTCAGCGGAAACTATGGCTGAAATCTGGAGTTCAGGTGAGTTACCGTACCTACCGTACCTACAGTAATCTTGTCGAGAAATCTGGTGTTTTGCAGAAAATCACCGCGGAAATTTCGAGACTCCTGCTCGATTTTATCGATTTTTTGGCCACCTGGACACTGTGGCCGATTTACGCGATTCCGCGAAAAATGGCGAATCGAAAGACGGAAAATGTTGTAAACGGATCCGTGGTGCGAAACGGCAAAAATCAGTGTGTTTTGGCTGAAACTGGCTGAAAATTTGGAATTGTCGGAATTTTTGCAGTGATCACTGGATGCATTCAGTTCGAGCTGAAAATGAAGCAGAAAACCTGCTGAAATCGAACTTCGACGCTGAAATTCGAGAATCCGATCGGGTTTTGGCTGAAAACGAGCTCGAGTGGGAGCGAAAGTGCGGGAAGTTTCAGAAAGAGATTCGGGCTCGGTGAGCAAGTTTCAGCTCGATTTCAGACGGTTTTTTCATTTATTTTTTCAGTCTGGAAGCCCAAGAAGCGCGGCTGATCGCCGAAATCGAGCATTTCGAGGAGGAGAAGCTGGCGAGACGACGTCAAGAAGACGAGGAGTTCAGAAGACGTCTGGAGTGTCAGGAGACTGATTTCGAGGCGGTGATCGCGAGAATTGAAGAGGAGCGGAAAAATGAGGAGGAGGAGACGTTGGAGCGAACGCTGGAGACGTTCGGACGGCAGGACGACGCTCTTCTGAAGTTGCTCGAGTCGGAGCCAAGAGCCAATGTTCGATGGGAGCAGCACGAAGAGTTCTGGTCGAGTCGACTTCAGATGCTCAGGTGAGACACTTTCGGAGTGCACGTCATCTGGAACCTAGGTCCGTTTCGATGACGTGGATTCCTGCATTTGTAATGATGTCAGCCTGTTCTAGGGTAAACTTTGAATTTCAAACGATTTCGGCCTACTTTCCGCGTCTCGAATGGAAAGTAAGTCAAATCACACAGAAAGTAGGTCAAACCGCGTTGAAAGTAGGTCAAACCGCGTTGAAAGTAGGTCAAATCGCGTTGAAAGTAGGTCAAATCGAGTTGAAAGTAGGTCAAATCGCGTTGAAAGTAGGTCAAATCGCGTTGAAAGTAGGTCAAATTGCGTAAAAAGTAGGTCAACGGATTCTGATAACATGGACTCCTCCAGGTGCCACGTCTTTAAAATCCACGTCATCTGAAACTTCTCCTTCCAGAAACTCCCTAACATCGATTCGATCAGAATTCTGGAACTATGAGCGATATCTGAAAGAGTGCACGGCCCGTTTCGGTCAAACCGTCCACAAAATGGAGTCCTCGTCGTTCGGACGTACCGTAACCCGGGCTCAGACGTTGCTCGGCGGCGAGCAAGAGTTTTTCGAGCTGCTGCTCGGCAAGTACTCGGACGATCGGTTTTTGAGAGTTTTGATGGTGAGGGGGAATGGAGCATCGAATCGATCGAACAATCTTTTCAGAGTCGAATCACTGAAACGATGTCACAACTCGAGAGAGTGATTCTCGAACTGTGGAACTTATCGATCGATTCGGAGAGTCACGACGGTTCGCAACTGCGCTCCGCCGTACTCCACATCGATCCGTACGCGATTCCGACGACGTGGCGGCTGAAGGGAATGTGCAATGCCGTCGATTCGCATGGCTTTTCGACGCAGGTGTGCAATGGGCAATTTCACTGAATGAGATGAGATGCAATAAATGTGTGCTCTAAAGATTTCAGCGAAGATATATACATACTTGACCTTTTTCACCGCCACACATTGAAAGTAGGTAAAAAAAAAGGATCAGAGCCGCGTAGAAAGTAGGTCAAATTGTGTACTAAGTAGGTCAGGTCACATAGAAAGTAGGTCAAAACGCACAGAAAATAGGTCGAAACTGTGCAGGAAGTAGGTCAAATCGCGTTGTCATTAGGTCAAATCGCGTTGAAATTAGGTCAAATCGTGTGGTAAGTAGGTCACGTCACGTAGAAAGTAGGTCAAAACAGCGTAGAAAGTAGGTCAAATCGCATAGAAAATAGGTCAAATCGCACAGAAAATAGGTCAAATCGCGTGGAAAGTAGGTCAAAGATCACGAGTTCAAACTTGCTTGGTTTCAGTGACTTTCAATTCTCGGATTGACTATCTATGTACATAAATCGTCAAGTGCACAACATAACGCTTCGGAGCAGAAAGAGAACATCAAATTTGGCGTGTCTTTCCATTGACAGGGCTCTCGAAAATAGTTTCTTTTGCAAAGTTAACATAAACAACAGGGTGATAAGTTTTCTCATTCAACTTCTCGACACAGTCTTCGCAAGTCCGAGACGGTACTCGCCGCAAGTGATGAACATCTGTTCGATGATGACTCGAGTGAACGCGGGCACAGTGAAAGTGATGGTCTCCTGAAGTGCATTGACCATTGACTCTCTCTCTCTACTTTCACTTCGAAAGTCTCACCGATCGCTCATGAGTCATCGCGTCCTGCACCATCGCTTGTAGTTGTTCACTACTGACCACTTCCTCTGACTTGGAAACATCTTGACTCATGTCCAGAGTCAGTCCACTTTGACTCCCGACGCCTACACTGACACCGTCTTTCTGATAGCCGACTGTCATTGAGCTCTCGAAACTTCTACCGACACCCATCGAAAACTCTGGAATGCCAGTGATAGTGCAGGTCTGACTACTGTACATAGTTCACTCAACTTTTCGAGATGAGATCCTTTTCCTCGTTGCTAATCGTTCGCGTCGATCCGGAAGTTCGAAAGTATGAGACTTTTTTCACAAACTTGGCAGTCACACTTCCATTTCCTTAAACTTCATCACTTAAGGGGGGGGGGGCTCTAAAAACAATCGACGGTTACCGTATCGATTGTCGAACTCGGCGATCGGAATCATCGAGTGTTTCAGCGGGCAGTTTGACAGATTCACTTTGCAACACTCCAAATTCACATTGTTCAGCGCCGTATCATCGGCCTTGCCTTGAATCCCATGAATCTGCGTCTGAATACCGCACACCACGTATCCAGGCGGACAGAATTGATCGGCAGTCCAGTAGCCGACGCCCATGGTGTCACCTTAGCGAGTTTGGAAGTTGACTTTGAAGAGAAGTCAATGAAATTTTGTATGCAGTCAAGACTCACCCTGAAGTCGTGTTTCAGCGTTCCTGGCACCATTGACAGTGCCACAGTAGACTGCAAAGTTGTCCGCCGCCACGTTGTCGCCGTGACTTTGGTAGGGCTGAGAGCGCAGGGCGAATCCGACGATGAAAGTGCCGAGGGGACAGTATCGGATCGTCTGCCAGTCACCCACGTCACCCTCTCCACTCATCCAACCGTCGTCGTTCCGGTACTCATCTACAATTCTTTCCTAGTCTCATAACTTTGAAGATATAGTTGTCAGAGTTGTTTCTATCGTTTCAAATGGTAGATCTGGTTATGAGGATTCGATTGATACTCCAACTTGACTGTCTTGGACTAACGAGGAACGAGATACAAGGCAGAGCAGTTGAAGTTGCGAAATCGATTTCGCAATCGAGTGCCAAATACGCCAGTATCTACTTTCCCAAAAGTTCAAAACAGTCAAGTTGGGATATGAATCGAATCCTGGAAACAAGATCTACCACTTGAAACTCTACAAACAAACCTAACGATGCTCCCATTCAAAGTTAAGGGTGTCAAATATTAAGTGCCCTCCTAAAACTGAGCAACACTCACTCAACCCGAGTTCCTGACAGAAAATCGCCACCGCATTGAGACTTGTGTTATCGCGATTGTATTGATTGGCACGATACTTGATCTGCATGCCGTTCGCCAACTTATCCCCCGAACACCGCGCCCACGGATACCAGCTTCCCCAGTCGGTGATGCGTGTCGAGTGCAGCTGCATCCTTCCCGGAATTGAGTTTGCTGAAGGAAAAGTGTGGGGGAGAACAGTGAAAACGAAGAGAATAAATGAGAAAAGAAGACTTTAAACTCTTTACCATATAAATATATAGAACATTGACTTCAAACTGAGATATCTCGGAAACTAGGAGAGTTATGAAATAGTTGTCAACTACAAACTTGATCAGCGTAACATTTGCCATACTTTTGTAATTGACAACTTTTTGACAACTATTCTGGTTTCCGAGATATTCACCGGCAAAGTTGAACTTCAGAGGAGCTCCTCTATTGTAAGGTATGATCGACAATTGGAACCTCCTAGCCCAGACTCACAAGTGTTCCACGCGTGACGAGCCAGGGACACCGAGCATGTGCTCGACACCCGGCAACACTCCAAATCCACGTTGTTCAGTGCGGTGTCGTCGCCGGAGCCCATCCGCGCCTCGATTTGCGTCCGAATTCCGCAGACGACGTAGCCGCGCGGACAGAACTGCTCGCCGGACCAGTTGCCGAATCCCGCAGTCTTTCCTGAAAAGTGATGCGACTATTCAAGTATGTACATGGCGCGAACCTTTAATCCGATAGTCATTGTATCGGGGTCCGCACACCGAGCCGCAGAACACTGCAAAGTTATCCGCGCCGACTTGATCCAGATCTTTGCCGTTCGAGTAGGCCTGCGATCGCAAGTCGAACCCGATGATCACTGAGCCGAACGGACAGTATCCGATGGTGAACCAACTGCCGTACGGTCCCTCGCCACTCATGATCCAGTCCGATGTTGGCTCACTGTCTGGAAACTCTTCCATATAGTCAGGGGTTCACAATCGCCTCACCGCCAATGGCGCCTTCAAAGTCGGCCAGTGGCGGCGCAAAACAGTCCCCCCCCCCCCCCCCCCCTCCCAAACTCGCCGAGCCGATTGCAGTAGAGCGCGATTGCATTGAGCGCCGTATCATCGCCACTCTTCTGATCCCGCTCGTATTTGATCTGCACTCCGTGCGCGTAGTGTCCCTCCGCACACCTCTCCATCCGATGCCAGTCACCCCAGATGGTCACGCGAACCGACTGAATCTCGACACGATCCGGTAGTTCGGTGGTGGCCAGAAAGCATGGTAGAAACACAAGAATATAGGGATAGGGAAGACGAGTCATTTGTGTCCGGTGTGTGTGTGAGCCCATCGGATGCTCCGTCGCGTGGCCTCCATCGGGATGTTTTGTGTAATAATGTTAGGAAGGAGAGGGAGGGGAAGGGAAGGAGAAGACGAATTAATGGAGGGATAAGCAAGTTGTTGACGACAAAACTTTTTTATCATGAGCAATAGTGTTTTCTTCTCGATCGACACGTGGATACCAAAATGACCGAGTGCGGTGGAGCGCAGATACAACATTTTGAAAAACTTTGAGAAGTTTGACAAAGTTTGAGGTGAAACTGACCTTTTTCGAACTCAACTGAAAAGTTCCGAAACTACGTGAATGCGCGTAAGATGCGGTGTACAGTAGTACAGTATACTGGAAAACATGTTACTTGGTGTCAACTGGAGGCATTCTTATTTTTGTCAATATTGCATTGAACAGCACCTATGAAGTTTAACTTTGATAGGGTATATCTCTGGAACTAGAATAGTTAGAAAAAAGTTGTCAACTACAAAAACGTGGGAAATTTTATGCTGATCAAGTTTGTAGTTGACAACTTTTTCACAACTCTGCTAGTTTCAGAGATATTGCTGTTTGAAGAGATTGGAGTGTTTACGATGGAGCGCAGATGCAACAAGCCGAAACTCTGACAAATTCATTTTCAATAAAAAACCCCCCTTCCAATTTTCTGTTCACTGCGGTCTGATTAATTTAGCGAGTCAACGTAGATGTGCCGAACGTCCGGCAAGTGTTCGCGAATGAATCCGATCAACGCGAGGTGCGGACCATCGGTCACGGTTTTCACTGCCATCGTTTGGGCGGCCGATGAGACGGTCGCGTGTTCGGTGACCTCCACTTTTAGCGGTTTTGAGTTGCGTTTTCTGGAAAACGAACAATGTTTGGTGTGTTGTTGTCATTCGCTGACTCGCCTATCTTTTCCGGGAACAATGAGGTCGGCGGTGACGATGAGGGTGTTCAAGTTGAGGAAGAGCTCGTCGAGCATCTTCACGTGGTGCGGATGAATGGCACATCCGCGCAAGTCGAGCTCGTCGACGCGTTCGAAAAACTCGCACGGCAATTGGCCAGTCGCCTGGAAATCGTCCGAAATGAACTCAGAACGTCTTGTATGTAGTTTGATGTCACCATTTCCACACAATCCACGAGTGATTTGATGTTGACGGTGTGGACGCCGCGTAAACTCAATTTGCGCAAGTTGCCCGGTTTGAAGAGACAAAACGCGACGCAAAGCTCGTCGACGATGCCCGACAGGGAAGTGAGACGCCAGTTGTCGTCGTCGGCGAGCGATGGGAACCATTTGTAAAGGTGGGGGATCGAGATGATGTGCTGGGAGCGCCAATAGTGCTCGATCTCCTGGAGAAAAAAGATCTTTTGAGCATGATGGATCGAACCCGGAACCTCCCGATTATCAGCCTAACCCACAACCTCTTAACCACCTGTGCACTTTAAGTTTTTCGGGTCTGTGCGGCGCCACAGGCGGACTTTGAAAGCGCCAAGCGGATGTCTGGCCGATGTCAGGCCGCTGCGGCCACCTTACGGAAGAGCTGAGCTCGAAACTCACATCATGAGCATAGTGACACACTTGCCGAAACACTGTGTGCTCTTTCAACGACATCTTCCCGACAAGCACCTGCATCACCGTCGTCGGCAACACTCTCAAGTCCCAGTACTCGAACGCCTTCATCTCCGAAGACGTTGACGACGACGTCGTCTTCATCTTCTTCTCCCCGATACCGTTACCAACGCCTTCGTGCTCATTTCTGCTCGTGGACACCGATCCGATTCGATTCAAACCCATCTCGTGTGACACTCGTGAAGCGCTCCGTTTGCGCTTCTGAAGTTGTCACGAAGGTGGAAAAAAGTGAAACAAAATGAAAGTTACCAATGCCATTCCCTCTTCCACCCGCCAAGTAGTAGTCAGCGACGAATCCGAAAAAAAAATACGAGGCACGCTAGAAATGTAAACTGAAAACTCGCGCGAAACGCGGTCAGTGGAACGACAAAACGTGGCAAAACACTTGTTTTCTTTCTCTTTCGAAACAAATTCACAAAATACTGATATCCGAGGAGACACGTTTCCGCGCGTCGGGCTCCAAACCCGACGACGTCGACGTCCGACGCATCAGAATACGTTTGACGGCGTGACGATACTCCGTGACAATCCACATGAACGCAACAGTGTCGATCGGGGGGTAGAGGCTGAAGACGGCGTAGATGAAGCCGGTCTGAAAAGTGATGCGCGTGTCGAAGAGCGGCGAGAAGAGGACGGGCAACGCGGGCAGATGGAACAAGAGGGTGGGAATGGTGATTTGGACGACGAGCGCCGTGAAGAACTGCTTCTGCAGTTTGCGGTGCGGAATCGAGAAGTGCTCGAGCTGTTTGCGCATCTCTCGCTGCATTCGCACACCGCAATAGACGATCACCGCGTATTGGAAGCCGAGAATGAGCATCGCGCCGAACAGAAACACCAGATTCCACCAGCGAACGTCGCCATCCGCCTCCTGCAGAAGTCGAGACGCGTTTCGAGACGCGACCGCATCACGCGTTTGACTCACGTAGGCGACGACGATGAAGCGGGCTGTTTTCTCAATCTCCAAATTGTAGACTCGTCGCAGTTCCTGTCTGGAACAAGACTTTAATTGGTGGGCAATTTCAGGCGGTGACTCGGTGTGACTCACCGCATGTAGTCGTCCGAGTAGGGCTCCGGTTGAGCACAATAGTGTACCATGAGGCCGAAAATGAGGGCGAATGAGAGGGGGTAGCCGATCCACGAGATGAGGTTCCAGCCGTCGAATGAGGAGAGCAACGGTTTGTGGCTGGAACTCGGAAACTTTGGTTGCGAGGCGGTCGCGTCGCGTGCGATGACCTAGATTCGAAAGTTCAGGCGCGTTGCGGTCGCGTCGCGTGCTTTGACCTAGATTCGAAAGTTCAGGCGCGTTGCGGTCGCGTCGCGTGCGATGACCTAGATTTGAAAGTTCAGGCGCGTTGCGGTCGCGTCGCGTGCTTTGACCTAGATTCCAAAGTTCAGGCGCGTTGCGGTCGCGTCGCGTGCTTTGACCTAGATTCGAAAGTTCAGGCGCGTTGCGGTCGCGTCGCGTGCTTTGACCTAGATTCGAAAGTTCAGGCGCGTTGCGGTCGCGTCGCGTGCTTTGACCTAGATTCGAAAGTTCATGCTCGTTGCGGTCGCGTCGCGTGCTTTGACCTAGATTCGAAAGTTCAGGCGCGTTGCGGTCGCGTCGCGTGTCTGGTCAGTATTAAAACTTTCAAATAGCCGCGTTGCGTGTCGCGTCGCGTGTCATGAGAAAAGACAGAAACTCACTTCATCAGTGTCGCATACCGGAACACAAACTGCACAGCAACCATACACATAATACTCGCATAGGCGCCCGAGTACGCCTCGATCAGAAACTTCAAAAACTCGTTGGACGCGCCCAAAAACTCGTTCAGACTGAAATAAACGAAGCCGCAGTGGAAGTTGTGCAGATAGGGATGGGCGAGTATCTCGAGACACGAGAACGTGATGCAGACGAGCGCGAACAGGATGATGAGGTACTTGTAGGCGCCGGTGATGCGTTTCGTGTGCCACGTCGTCAGATAGATCAAGACGAGGTTGGAGACGAGTGTGGTGCAGAAGCCGACGCGCGAGAAGACGCCGGCGATCGACGGAAGTACGGTGGACGACGGCTCGCCGAGCATTTCGGAGAGCACCTTCGAGAGTGGGTGGAAAGTGAATTCAGAATTCCGAAGACGTCGCGCGTCGGCTATAATTCCTGTTTTCCACCCATTCTCTGGCCGTTTTGCGCGAGTGGAGAGGGGCGGGAGGTGTGATTAGGTTTTGAGCTCCGCGAGCCTGCGAGCCCCGGGGCTCTCACGTGCAACATTATTTCTATATGTATTTTGATGAGATTTTGACAAGTCAATGAGTTTAGAAACACTTTGGACGACGGATTTTGGGTGCAGTTTGATCGGAGTCAGAAGACAAAATATAGTGGAGTTGGGCTGAAAAAGTTGGAACGGTTGTGGAATGTATGTGAGAAACTTTCGATTCGCCACTTTTCGAGGAATCGCGTACACAGTCAAAGACGAATCCAAAACCAAGAACTTTAAACTGAACATGAGTCATAGTCAAAATCAAAGTCATATTCATAGTCATAGTCATACATAGTTATACTCATAGTCCTAGTGAAAGTCAACCTAACCTTCGTTGTCTGTTATTTCTTCAATCAATGGTCCCGCGGATCCTTCTCCTGGTGGTTCCTTATATTCTGCTGGATCCTTGATTTCCTCAGTTCCAGCCGTTTCAGTCTTCTTCTCCAACTCGCGCAGTTTCCACGTGGAAGGTATTTCAAAACGATTGTAGGCGGCCGATAACGTTTTCATTGATTCAACTATGTTTTCCGGGTTCTGAAACACAAAACCATCGATACCTCGTCATGCTTTTGATAGTTCATACCTTATCAATTGTTATCAAAATTGTCCACAACATGTTGCAGTTCTCTGCCAGTTTCCTCTGAAGAATCTTCAAGAAGAGTCGATCCGGCATCTCAGCCGACAGTTTCTTGACTTCGTAGTAGGCTTCGTAGAGGAGTCGATGAGCCGCGTGCACTTTCAGATGGAACCTGCTCAGTGCCATCTCCAACTGCTCTTCCCGCCTCACTCGTGCGATTTCCCCGAATCCGATCTTCACACGAGCCACCGCAGTATTCAGAATCTTGAGCCAACTCGCCCACTCGTCCTCCTTCTCCTCGAAGTGAATCTTCATTCTGACGCACTCCCAGAAGACATGCACTCTCATCCGCATCTCTTCCCGACTCTTTCTCATCGACTCTTCCGTCTCCTTCCGCACCTCTTCCAGTTGTCTTCTCAACTCCTCCATCACCTTCGCATGCTTCTCTTCCAGCTCCTCTTTCTTTCTCCTAAACTCCTCCTTTTGATCCTCTCGCTTTTTCAATCTCGCCTCTTCGTTGCTCTTCTGCAACTCCATCACCTCTTTCCGTCTCTTCTCGGCTTCCTCCTCCAATCTCTTCTTGTTCAATTCCTCTTCTTCCTCGCTTTTCTTCATAGACTCTCCCAACTCTCTATTGAAACTTTCCATTAACTTTCTGTACTGCTCAATGTCATCTTCTTCATTATCCTCTGATATTGAAACTTCTTGCTTCTCACTTTCCGTCGCATCGTTCGTTCCAACTACATTGTTCTCCAAGTCACTCATGTCCGTTTGTTTAGTGACCTCAGTGCACAGTGGCTTTTCATACAATTTTTCCGATGAACCAAGAAGATTTTCTGAAAACTTCTGAGATTCCAGTCACAAAAGTTTCAAAAATTATAAACTCAACGGTTATTGAGAGCGAAACTTGAAGTATCCGGCTTAGAATCTTTCAAGAAATTGTTGTCTTTTACGAGGTTCACTTGATCCCAGTTGTACTTGAAAATGCCAGAGATTTGCTGAAATTTCAGTTTGAAACTTCTCAGAAAGTGCGTATCGCACAAACTTCATAATTTATCGCTTCTGCCGAAATTTTGTATTGGAAATTGTTTTGTGACGGTATGAAACGACATTGCCAGGGTTTTTCAATGACTTGAAGTGGCTCCTGAAGATATAATTGACTTTCACTCAGACATTTTCAGTTCAGAAATGTGACCATGACTACATTTTTGATGTGACTACGGAGTTTGCTATGACTTTCACTATGACTGTGAATGTGACTATGATTATGACTACGACTACGACTACAAATCACTGCCAGCTCGACTATGTCATTGTTTCGGATTATGACTACAGTTTCAAGTTGACGACGACATTCACTGTCACTTTTGGTCGGTTGTTTTGGATAGCGTGCGGATACCACCTGGCAAAGCTGCCGAAACAAGCAGCCAAATGCCGGTCTGACGGCCAATTGGCCGGTTTGAGGGAGAGTTTGGCGGGTTGCTGGCCGACACCGCCCGCCAAATGCCATTTCGAACAGTCAATGACCATTTTCACCGGCCAAATGTTCGGAACCCCCCGCCAACCTGGCGGAAAATTATGTGACTATGTATATACACACGGTCATCACTTTGAATATGTCTGAGAGTTGATAACTATTTCAAGCAGCACACAATCACTAAATTTAGGTGTAGCGCAGAAGTGATAACCTATAAGGTGACTCACTTTATGCAAAACAGTTTGATCGTTGTTGAGGCGGTCGAAATGTTTCCGATTCTCTCGAAGTGCAGAATCGTCCACATGCACTACATCTTCAATAACTTTCTGTGCAAACGACGTTATAACACACAGACTCGACTCTACCACGTACCGGAATATTACGAAGAGACTGAATACCCTCGCCAGCAAACGAACTGTACCCATTATCCATCCCGTCGTGCGGACTTCAAGATCACTTTGTGATTTCAGACTTTGGCACTGAAACTCCTTCCGGTCTTCTGGAACTTTCCGTCTGACTGAAAATATGCTCGACGTTCGCCTTATGCTTCAATTGGTCCTCGTGCTCAGCGATCGGATCTGAAAAAGGAACTATGCTCGTGTTTTCGGGATCTTATTTTCAGTCAAACCTCTCGTGGCGAGTTTCGTCGTCGGCTTTTGGTATTCGTAAGTTTGCAGGCTTTTCGTGACTTCTTCCAGTTTCTGTTCGTACTCTGACTTGATGGGTTGACTGCTCCAATTACCCATAAACGGGCAGTGGGAACTAAAATGGTGAGGTCAAGAGGGAGGTTAGTAGTGGAAATGAGAGATAATTGAGGTTGTGAGACCTTCAGAGTGATTCAGAAAAGTTAATAAGAGTCAGATATTAATAGATAAAATCGTATTTTTAATATCAAAAATAGTCTGGTGACAGTTGTCTCGGACGCTCCACGATATCATAGTCTTGTGGGCGAGCCGTAGTGCAGACCCGCCTCAACTCATCGGTACTCGGAATGTCATGAGGTCTCACTGACTCCGCCCACATTTTGACTCGATCGATTGACTCTCGCCCTTGCTGCAAACGTATTCACTTTTCACTTTCAAAGTGACTTATGACTAACTTAATCGACCTTCTTCCTCCACTCGCTCCCGTTCTTCCCTAAGTCTTCGCACTTTCGCATCGTAGTGCTCATTTATAGAGTTCAATCGCCTCTGATAGTCTTGCGCTTGTTCGGCTCTTCTTGCAGCCCAGTCAATGTTATTCTGTGAAGGTGACGTGGATACTGGCGGAGCATCGGCGGACGGCAGAGAGTCCATCTCCGCCCCTACTTCCTGCTTGACCTTTTCAATCATCTTGTCATTCGAATTTCTGAAAAATAATAGTCATAGCCAAAATCATAGTCAAATTCATTATCATCGTCAACTAACCTTCTAATCTCTTCTTCGTTTTCTTCGCTTTCCACAACTTCATCAATCAACGGGCAGATTGAAACTTCTTGCTTCTCACTTTCCGTCTCCTTCCGCACCTCTTCCAGTTGTCTTCTCAACTCCTCCATCACCTTCGCATGCCTCTCTTCCAGCTCCTCTTTCTTTCTCCTAAACTCCTCCTTTTGATCCTCTCGCTTTTTCAATCTCGCCTCTTCGTTGCTCTTCTGCAACTCCATCACCTCTTTCCGTCTCTTCTCGGCTTCCTCCTCCAATCTCTTCTTGTTCAATTCCTCTTCTTCCTCGCTTTTCTTCATAGACTCTCCCAACTCTCTATTGAAACTTTCCATTAACTTTCTGTACTGCTCAATGTCATCTTCTTCATTATCCTCTGATATTGAAACTTCTTGCTTCTCACTTTCCGTCGCATCGTTCGTTCCAACTGCATTGTTCTCCAAGTCACTCATGTCCGTTGGGTTAGTGACCTCAGTGCACGGTGGCTTTTCATACAACTTTTCCGATGAACCAAGAAGATTTTCTGAAAACTTCTGAGATTCCAGTCACAAAAGTTTCAAAAATTATAAACTCAACGGTTATTGAGAGCGAAACTCGAAGTATCCGGCTTAGAATCTTTCAAGAAATTGTTGTCTTTTACGAGGTTCCCTTGATCCCAGATGTACTTGATGGTGGAGACTCGCTGAAATTTCAGTTTGAAACTTTTCAGAAAGTTCGTATCGCACAAACTTCATAATTTATCGCTTCTGCCGAAATTTTGTATTGGAAATTGTTTTGTGATGGTATGAAACGACGTTGCCAGGGTTTTTCAATGACTTGAAGTGGCTCCTGAAGATATAATTGACTTTCACTTAGAAATTTTCAGTTTAGGAATGTGACCATGACTATATTTTTGATGTGACTACGGAGTTTGCTATGACTTTCACTATGACTGTGAATGTGACTATGATTATGACTACGACTACGACTACAAATCACTGCGAGCTCGACTATGTCATTGTTTCGGATTATGACTACAATTTCAAGCTGACGACGACATTCACTGTCACTTTTGGTCGGTTTTTTTAGATAGCGTGCGGATACCACCTGGCAAAGCTGCCGAAACAAGCAGCCAAACGCCGGTCTGACGGCCAAATTTAGCATATTAGCATATTTCCACAAAAACGCTCACTGGAGGCGATTTCGGCAAAATCGAAGGGACGTGTATACATTTGACGCGCACCGTTCGACTATGACTATGACTTTAAGCACAACTTGAAGACTTAGAATATGACAGTTGTTATAATTTTCACTTTCACTGAAAATATAACTTCAATATTGACTTTGACATGGACTTCACGTTGACTCACGTTCAGACTAAAAGTTAGACTTGGGTCTTGGTTTTGACTGTGAATCAGAAGTAAGCTACAATTTTGACTTCAACTACATCTATGACTATGACTATGTCTATCCCTCATGTTATTTTGACTACGGATTTCACTATAACCTTTTTTGTGGCTATGATTTTGAATACATCTAGATTCTAGAATCGATATTTCAGTGGAGCGCAAATTTGGTTATAACTTATAACCTATAACTTATAAGGTAACTCACTTTACGCGAAACACTTTGATCGTTGAAGCTTCTGAATCTTTCTCGCTCCACTCGAACTGCATCCTCATCCACATGCACTACATTTTCCCCAACCTGTGCAAACGAAGTTACAACACACAAACTCGACTCTACCACGTACCGGAATTTGAAGAAAAGGCTGGAAATCCATTTCGTCGCCAGCAGATGAACAGCACGTATTGCCCATCCCGTCGTGCTGACTTCGAGATCACTTTCTGATTTCAGACTTTGGCACTGAAACTCCTTCCGGTCTTCTGGAACTTTCCGTCTGACTGAAAATGTGCTCGACGTTCGCCTTATGCTTCAATTGATCTTCGTGCTCAGCGATCGGATCTGAAAAATAAAATGTGCTCGTGTTTTCGGGGGGCTTATTTTCAGTCGAACCTCTCGTGGCGAGTTTCGTCGTCGGCTTTTTGTATTCGTAAGTTTGCAGGCCTTTCGTGACTTCTTCCAGTTTCTGTTCGTACTCTGACTTGATGGGTTGACTGCTCCAATTACCCATGAACGGGCAGTGGGAACTAAAATGGTGAGGTCAAGAGGGAGGTTAGTAGTGGAAATGAGAGATAATTGAGGTTGTGAGACCTTCAGAGTGATTCAGAAAAGTTAATAAGAATCAGATATTAATAGATAAAATCGTATTTTTAATATCAAAAATAGTCTGGTGACAGTTGTCTCGGACGCTCCACGATATCATAGTCTTGTGGGCGAGCCGTAGTGCAGACCCGCCTCAACTCATCGGTACTCGGAATGTCATGAGGTCTCACTGACTCCGCCCACATTTTGACTCGATCGATTGACTCTCGCCCTTGCTGCAAACGTATTCACTTTTCACTTTCAAAGTGACTTATGACTAACTTAATCGACCTTCTTCCTCCACTCGCTCCCGTTCTTCCCTAAGTCTTCGCACTTTCGCATCGTAGTGCTCATTTATAGAGTTCAATCGCCTCTGATAGTCTTGCGCTTGTTCGGCTCTTCTTGCAGCCCAGTCAATGTTATTCTGTGAATGTGACGTGGATACTGGCGGAGCATCGGCGGACGGCAGAGAGTCTATCTCTGCCCCTACTTCCTGCTTGACCTTTTCAATCATCTTGTCATTCGAATTTCTGAAAAATAATAGTCATAGCCAAAATCATAGTCAAATTCATTATCATCGTCAACTAACCTTCTAATCTCTTCTTCGTTTTCTTCGCTTTCCACAACTTCATCAATCAACGGGCAGATTGAAACTTCTTGCTTCTCACTTTCCGTCTCCTTCCGCACCTCTTCCAGTTGTCTTCTCAACTCCTCCATCACCTTCGCATGCCTCTCTTCCAGCTCCTCTTTCTTTCTCCTAAACTCCTCCTTTTGATCCTCTTGCTTTTTCGCTATCGCCTCTTCGCTGCTCTTCTGCAACTCCATCATCTCTTTCCGTCTCTTCTCGGCTTCCTCCTCCAATCTCTTCTTGTTCAATTCCTCTTCTTCCTCGCTTTTCTTCATAGACTCTCCCAACTCTCTATTGAAACTTTCCATTAACTTTCTGTACTGCTCAATGTCATCTTCTTCATTATCCTCTGATATTGAAACTTCTTGCTTCTCACTTTCCG
The DNA here is from genome assembly GCA_963966605.1 of Caenorhabditis sulstoni. Taxonomy (NCBI): domain Eukaryota; kingdom Metazoa; phylum Nematoda; class Chromadorea; order Rhabditida; family Rhabditidae; genus Caenorhabditis; species Caenorhabditis sulstoni. Next base: position 2,225,189 of record OZ016479.1, read on the forward strand.
TCGCATCGTTCGTTTCAACTGCATTGTTCTCCAAGTCACTCATGTGCGTTGGTTCAGTGAACTCAGTGCACAGTGGCTTCCTTTTATATAACTTTTTCAATAAACCAAGAAGATCTTCTGAAAACTTCTGAGATTCCGGTTACAAAAGTTCCAAAAACAAGAAACTTAACGGTATTTGAGAGCGAAACTGGAAGTATCCGACTTAGAAACTTTCAAGAAATTGTTCTTCAGATCATCTTTTACAAGGTTCACTTGATCACAATTGTACTTGAAGATGGTGGAGATTTGCTGAAGTTTCAGTATGAAACTTTTCAGAAAGTGCGTTTCGCACAAACCTCACAGTCGTAGATCTTTATCGCTTCCATCAAAGTGTTGTATTGGAATGTGTTTTGTGACAGTATGAAAAGACATTGCCAGAACGTTATTTCAACAATTTGAAGATACTCCTGAAAATATGACTATGACTATGACTATGAATTAGACTATGACTATAATTGAGGTAGGGCTCCGAATGAAAATCTTCAAAGCTCATTTTCAATGAGCTTTTCTGATTCGACTATGAAAATTACAATGACTTATATTTGAATGCTGAGTATGACAACGAAATTGATTACGACTACAGTACGCGTCAAAAGATTCAGACGAAATTGCCTCCCCTGGGCGTTTCCTGAGTTTTTTTTTTACTTTCAGACGTCATACCCTCATTTTCATAGGGGGGGGGGCAGAATGAGAAATTGAAAAAATAGGCTTTTTCGTAAGCTGAATTAAACTGTATTAGCATATTTCCACAAAAACGCTCACTGGAGGCGATTTCGGCAAAATCGAAAGGACGTGTATACATTTGACGCGCACCGTTCGACTATGACTATGACTTTAAGCACAACTTGAAGACTTAGAATATGACAGTTGTTATAATTTTCACTTTCACTGAAAATATAACTTCAATATTGACTTTGACATGGACTTCACGTTGACTCACGTTCAGACTAAAAGTTAGACTTGGGTCTTGGTTTTGACTGTGAATCAGAAGTAAGCTACAATTTTGACTTCAACTACATCTATGACTATGACTATGTCTATCCCTCATGTTATTTTGACTACGGATTTCACTATCACCTTTTTTGTGGCTATGATTTTGAATACATCTAGATTCTAGAATCGATATTTCAGTGGAGCGCAAATTTGGTTACAACTTATAACCTATAACTTATAAGGTAACTCACTTTACGCGAAACACTTTGATCGTTGAAGCTTCTGAATCTTTCTCGCTCCACTCGAACTGCATCCTCATCCACATGCACTACATGTTCCCAAACCTGTGCAAACGAAGTTACAACACACAAACGCGACTCTACCACGTACCGGAATTTGAAGAAAAGGCTGGAAATCCATTTCGTCGCCAGCAGATGAACAGCACCTGTTGCCCATCCCGTCGTGCTGACTTCGAGATCACTTTCTGATTTCAGACTTTGGCACTGAAACTCCTTCCGGTCTTCTGGAACTTTCCGTCTGACTGAAAATATGCTCGACGTTCGCCTTATGCTTCAATTGGTCCTCGTGCTCAGCGATCGGATCTGAAAAATGAACTATGCTCGTGTTTTCGGGGGGCTTATTTTCAGTCGAACCTCTCGTGGCGAGTTTCGTCGTCGGCTTTTTGTATTCGTAAGTTTGCAGGCCTTTCGTGACTTCTTCCAGTTTCTGTTCGTACTCTGACTTGATGGGTTGACTGCTCCAATTACCCATAAACGGACAGTGAGAACTAAAATGGTGAGGTTAAAAGGGTGGTTTGTAGTGAAAATGAGAGATAATTGAGGTTGTGAGACCTTCAGAGTTATTCAGAAAAGTTAATAAGAATCAGATATTAATAGATTAAATGTTATTTTGAACATCAAAAATAGTCTGATGACAGTTGTCTCGGACGCTCCACGATATCATAGTCTTGTGGGCGAGCCGTAGTGCAGACCCGCCTCAACTCATCGGTACTCGGAATGTCATGAGGTCTCACTGACTCCGCCCACATTTTGACTCGATCGATTGACTCTCGCCCTTGCTGCAAACGCTTTCACTTTTCACTTTCAAAGTGACTAGTGACAAGTTCACCTGGGCCTGTCCCACATTCTCAATAAGTCGGCACACCGAAGTCGCCACGCCACTGACTCTCGTCATGATGACTCGCAAAAACAGTTTGTCGTCGAATTCTGCACTCAAGGTTTGCACGTTCTCAAACGTTTCCATCAAACAGCGATAGGCCGCCAGAGCGAGATTTCGCAATCGAAGGACATTCCACCGAGCGTGACTCAACTCGATTTTCAGCCGAATCACCGGTCGTCGTGCCGTCGTCAGAAACTGATTCCACGTGTCCTCTTGTTGCTCCCAGTGCAGTTTCAGACGGGCGCACTGCACAAAACACCGTACCATCTCCGCTGACTTTCTTTGCATTTCCAGCATTTCCAGCCGACCTTCCTCCTCCACTCGCTTCAGTTCTTCCATATGTTTTCGCACTTCCGCATCGTAGTGCTCATTTATAGAGTGCAATCGCCTCTGATAGTCTTGCGCTTGTTCGGCTCTTTTTGCATCCCAGTCAATGGAATTCTGTGGAGGTGACGTGGATACCGACGGAGTATTGTTGGATGACGGAAAATGGATAATTTCCGATGGAATGTCGATTCTCATTCGAAGCCGATGCTCTTCCAGATCCTGCTCTTCTCGGATCGCCCGCTCAATTTCCGTTCTCTGAAGAGTGTTCGGAGCCTGCAGAATCAAAGTTGAAGAGCTCACTGAAAAAGAGCATTTGCTCACTGTGCTGGATCTGCCGGTTGTGCTTGCTGGCACAGTGCACTCTGCTTTTCTCGAAAAATTTCCATTTGACGGTTTGACCTGAAATCCATTCTCAGTCACTTATCAATACTTGTAGCAGCTCTTACAAGAAAATTTCCAGTCAAGGTCGTCATAGTAGTCATATAGGAAATCGTAATTAAAGTTATAACCATAATGAGAGTCAGAATCTACATAGTTATAAGTTCAAGTTCAAGTCTACGGGTCTAGTGAATAGTCATAGAAAGAGATAAGTTAGTCAGTCTATCAGGAGAGATCAACAGACCCAACAAGTATCCAAGTATCCCAATAAAAGAGTCAAAATAAAGTTAGAGCCGGTTTTCAGTGCAACTCTGTCACGAACTCACCGTTTCATCAATTCGAATATCGATTAGTTTCTCTTTTCGACCTTTCTCCGCAATCTTCTTTAATAGCGGCTTGAAATCTTTTGTGCCCAGTAAATGTGTGAAACTTGAAAAGTCATCACAAACTTCTTGACACCTTTTTGACTCTTCTCCTTTGTCGAAAAAGTATAGATATTTCAGTCGGCGGTCCAAACTGTCTATCAGCTCTTTATCGATTCCTTGCCGCGGATTGAGTGTTAGTGAGCTCATTCCTGGTTTCTCTCTGTAGCTCCTTCTGGCGCTTTTGAACTGAAAAATGAGCATTTTGGAAGCTTTTGTTTAGGAATTGTGACCTACTGACCTACTTTCAACTTTTGAACTGGTGACCTAATTCCAGGCCATGACCTATGATCTACACTCAGATCGTGACCCACTGACCTAATTTTCTACCGTGACTTCAGACAAGAAACCCAAACTAACTGTTATCAAGGTCTAACAATGTTTCTTTTGGATTTTTTGAAGCGATGCAAAATTTCAGAGACCCAAAAAGACGCGCCGAGCTTCACGCAATCTTGTAACACATGCAAATCAAACTCACTGTGGGGTACAGTTCCCTTTGAAAGCCCTCAATTCTGAAATCGACAACATTCTTCTTCCGGCTCTTCTCGATAATTTCGTCCAGAGCTTTCTCATTGTCAATGTAGAACCTTTTCCATTCCTGAAATCCTCTCTCAGTTTATTCTTTTCGAAAAACTGAAAACTCACATTCAATGGGCACTTTGCTGAGTCAATCCGGTCGGCTAAACAGTTTAAATCTTTGGAAAAATCATTGCAAATTGCCTGAGAACGGGAAGTGAACTTCCTGGAGTGCACACTTTTCAGCAATCTATTCACTTTGTTGAAGAATATGCAATTATCCGGTAAAGCGATGAACTTCTTCAATTCTCCCTGAAAAAAACAGAAGTTTGATACCAGAAAGAAATGAAAAACTCACTTGAATCACAGCGTTCAAAAATTCACTTTGAAACTTTTTCTCTATCACGACCACTTCCATTGTCGATTCCTGAAATTGGAGCAAAGTGGAGGGAAGAATCGAAGTAAATAATCGAAAAATTTGAAGATAAGCAAGTGAGGAATCAAAAAAAAAAAGAATAAGGAGGTAAACAGAATTGCTCACTCTAAAATAGACGTAGCAAAGAGAAGAAGTGGGCGAGACGGTTCAATTTTATGTAGTTTGGTTACTATCAGAAGGCGTGAGGGTTCGTGAGCCATAGAATGGTCCTAGTAAGCCAAAAGGGAAGGGGGGACGGAGTTTAGTTGAGTCGAATAGTCATCCGATCGTTTTCTTCTTCTTCTTCTTCTTCTCGGCCACACTCACACAACTTTCTCTCTTATCGCAACAATATTTGTTGAAACAAACATTTGTGCTCCGAAATAATGCTCAGCAATGAATTCCTCACGAATGATCACTGATAGAGAGTCACAAATGACTCGTCTCTTTCCATTTTCAGTTTTCTTTCACTTGAATATTGACTCACTTCCTCAGAGTCCAAACTTTATGACTATACTCATTGACACTCACTGTCCCCAATAGAAGAACCTTTTCGAAGTTCAACTACATCACGAAAACTAAAACAGTGATTAAGAAGTTGTCAACCACAACAACATGGGAAATTTCCTCTGATCATGTTTGCAGGTGACCACTTTTTCATAACTTTGCTCAGGAAAGTCGTTGTCACGCGAAGCTACACCTGAGTAGTCATCTACTATCTGTGACTCTCATCTGTAGATTCGACACTAGGCATCAATATTTATCAGAGGCGAAAAGAATAATAGAGAACAATACGGAATACAGTAATAGGAATCAGGTGACACGTGGCACACCACACACCAGCGCGTCCTCCATCCAATTCATGTCGGCGTATAACATCGGAAGAAGTAGGAAGAAGTCGTTCGGAAAACAGGAAAATTTTCAAAGAAAAAAAACGTTGAGATGAGGAAGGAATCTGGGATCTGACTTGGAAGAGAACATCGAATTCCACAGGGAAAAAGGCAACAATTATGGAAACTATGTCAGTAGTGAGCATCGAAAAAGAGTCAAAAGTATTCAGGTCGAGCTCTATAAATGGAAACCGACGTTCCGTACAATTTGCGAATGTTCAGTGAATTGACGCCTACAAACTCTAGTCTCATCTCAAATTTTTTGCATTTCATTTCTAAAAGAAAACAAAGTTGCTTATAACCATTCCGAATTATATTCCATTGTCGACTTTCTCAATTTCCTGTTTCACCCTCTCTATCGTTTCGTTCCGCTTCGAAGTGCTCTCTCTGAGCTCTCAGCATTCCCTGTAGAGCCGCATTTTGCTCCAAGCGTCTGGCGTCCAACTCGTCGAGCACTGGAGCCGACGGATTCACTGTTCGTTACGTTTCAGTCACTGTTTCAGTTCGAGTCTTCGGATTCAGAATTTCAGACAAGTGACGTCTGTACTCTTCGGTGGAACTTCGTCTCGACGGCTGAGTGGAAGTTTTTCGGAAAGTTCGGATGGATTAGCTCACTTCTGATTGTGGTGACTTTTCTGAGCTGTGACAACAGTCACAGCACACGGACTGTAACTTTTGCACAATTTCAGTCAACATCACTTGCGAGTTTTAGAGAAATACGAGAGGAAATAGTGAATGGGGGAGTGGACTGGAATGCGAGGAAAAAAGAAAAGAACCATGTTGATCGACAATTTCGGTGATAAGAAACTGTTTACTATGCCAAGTTCCAAGTACCTCGCTTTGTTCGAGATTATTTACAAATTCAGCAAGAGAACGAGTTTTTTTACGCTCAGTATCACAGTTTTCACGTGTTGAGTCGCTACGCAGTGAATTCGCAACTCATTTTATTGAAACCAAACGGAAAAGTTTAAGAATCGGTGGTTTCTCGGAGAACCGGCGCAGTCTGTTCGGTTTCTGCAGTACTCATCATCATTTTTGACCTCCCCCTCTCTGTTCGGTCGACGGTTCTTCGGGACGTTGCTGTCCGTTATAGGCGATTTGTCCCGAAATGTTCCGCGAGTGTTCGAGTGTCAGAGTCTGGAATTGAACGGAAAGGAGGTCGTCGAGTTCGGTGGAAGCAGACACGTTGAACTGAAACAATGACTGTCGGCAGAGTCACGTGACACATCATTCACTCACTTTCAACATTTTTGGAGTCAGTGTGCCTAAGATATCCTTCGCCTCTTGGTAAAATGTCGCGATGCCGTCGACGGGCCCAATTTCGAATGGCTCCGGGATCTCCGGTGATTTCTCCTTTGCTGTATAATTTCCTATTCGCGCGTCGATTTCGTTCAAAATCTCCATCAACTTTCCAACTTCCTCCAACACATCATCTCGAAGGTTCTCGAAAGTCGTCGGATCTCTGGCGCCGCCCGGAGTGAACCCGGTCAGCTGATTGTGGAGACTCCGCAGTTTGCGATTCACCGAGGTTAGGTCCGGCACACGAGTCTGAAAGAGCTCGAACTGGCCGACTTTGAAGGTGCACGCTGAGCGGATGGCTGGCCGATGGCTGGCCGATGTCAGGCGGCTCTCTGCCACACATCCCACTCGCCAATGGCCGTTAACCCGATGGCGACACTTGTTGAGAAAGTAGTACGGTAGAGACTCACCAACTGACGCCGCTGCTCCATTTGGTCTCGAACGGAAATCAACCTCCCCTGCTCTCTCGAAAACGCCGCATTGAACGTTTTGAAAAGTGTCACCAGTCTTTTGCAATTCCGGCGGAAATCCTCGTAACCTCGCTCTCTTTCATGAGCATTGATCGCTGCGAATGATTGTTCCACTGAAACATCCCAATCGTTTTAGTGACACGATACACTGAGAAATGAATGTGACTTCTGTTTTTTTTTCTCCGCTGAATGCTATAAAAAAGGGTGGAATACGGAAATTTGAGAAAAAATTTCAGATATTTTTACAGGCTCAAAAAAATATTGAGTGATCTCAAAATTCAGCCGAGTTACAGTAAACTGTCGAGACTGTCCTCTCGAAAAACTATTCTTTTCACTGTTTTCTAACTTTATCTAAAAATTAGGACGCAATATTACTAGCGTAATCGTTTTAAAGTGAAGTAGTTCACTAGTTCTTTACACCATTCGAGAGCATGCTTGCACTTAAAAACTTCTATAATTTCTAAAACTAGGTCATTCTGGTAACTTTTCAGAGCCAATCTCAACAAAAGAAACTCACTGCCCAAACTGTGCAGCTCTTTCTGTCTGCGCTGCAACGGTTTCAGTCTCTCCTTGTGCTCCCGTTCCAGCTCCACGAGCCTGGCGGCCCCTTCCGCCTTCGTCTGTCCCCTTTGCTCGACCATCTTGAGCATGTTCTCTTCGTGCCTTTTCTCGGCTTCGAACTCCTCGGCCTTCGTCTCGTCCCTCACTTGGCTCATTTGTTGCTCACGCTCCAGCTCCTCCTTCTTTATGTGCTCATTTGTAGCCGTCAATTGTTGAGCCGCCTCGCGCAGCTCCTCGTTTCCCTGATCCAGTAGCCGCCGTGCCTGCTCCACTCCGGCTCTTTTCGTCATCTCAACTCGCTGCTCGATCTCCTTATCCATATCCCGGTAGGCTCTGTCGATCTCCGCATGCCCGTTCACTCTCCTCTCGTTCACTTCCTCCACAACCGCCATCACTCTCCGCAGCCCTTCCTCCTCTCTTGCCCGCAACTCCTCATCTCGTCGCTTCCTCTCGTTTGCAGCCCTCTCAGCTTGCTCCTAGGAAAAAAAAACATTGTATCTTTTTCGTTCATTTTCTCATAGGTCTCGTCACGCTTCCATCAGCTCCGATTAATCATTCGTATGCGCCTTTAAACAATTTTGTTCCGAACCGATCAAATTTCCTCATAAAATAATGACATATGGTAGCGTGGTGAGACCTACCGCCGGATTTTCTGAGGACTCTCGATGCCTTTTATTTCTACATAACACCTAAGGGATCGTTTCAAAATTACAGTATGACGTTTATCTCAGCGATCACTTTTTAACCCGATATTTCCGTTCGAGATTAGTTTCCACTTGACAACTTTAAAGTTTGATTAGCTTTTTGTGTCGATTTACGGCGGCGCTCGTAAATCGACACTAACATATCTGGCACAGTACCTGTCTCCTCCTCGCTATCTCCTCTCTCATCTCACGAATTCGTTGCTCATCAGCCTTCCTCCTACATTCCTCGTCCTCAGCCGTGACGGTTTTCTCTGCACTCGAAAGACCTGCACCCATTTCTTCCGCTCACCTCAAACTTCTGAGAAAGTTGATTATAGAACATGGGATTATAGAGGAAAAGAAGTAAGTCATCGGGATGCGACACCGAGTTTTGGGTTCAACTTGAAATGAATTCACAAAGTACATGCTAAGTCTGTTGTATGGCGATACGGAAAAAAAAGAGGAGAAACAGAAAATTCGATCAGTCATCGGCTGGAAATTCTCCGGCTGTAATTCTTCCTTGCTGCGGGTTCGCTCTGAGATGATTTCTTCCTTGCTGCTGATTCACTCTCAAATGATCGATCATCGCATTCGTAGCGTTGAAACCATCAAAATCGTCAATCTGGAAACAGATCTGATTACACTATTTGAAATTGAAAAGAGGTTTCACCATATTGACAATATTTCCGATCAGGCTTGCCAGTTTCTCCTCATCCTTCTCATCTCTAGCTGGATTTTTCGCCTGTAAGTTATTTCGATTGTTTTGAACGTTTCCAGACAATATTGGGATCTTTGACGGATGTTCAATTCGATTGGCCGAAAACAGGCGGTCAGATGGGACCCGCCACTGGCGCTATAGTGGCGCCAGTGGCTGGGCGTTTCCACGCGCCAATGGCCAACTCAGGTGCAAACGGTTTCTCCTCACTGTGACGACTGAGAAAGTTATTGAGCAAAAAGTTGAAAAAAAAAAACATCGAGGGCTCGCAGAAGAACGTGAGGCGGGTCTCACAGCTCAAGAATACCATTCACTGATTCCGAACAATCGAACCACACCGAAATGCTCACAAACTGACGGCAATTCGTGGTCTATCGATTATTCGGAAAAAAAAGTATTTGGTAACCCGCCCCCAGTTTTTCTGTAGACCCTCGTCAATTTGGCCAAAGAATAGCAAAGTAGCATTTCGAATAGCCTCAAAACACTGAACTTGGAATTTCAATTGAATCGTCACAATGAGACATTGTGAAAAGGCACGGCTCACCATGAATCTTCCGATGAAACGTGGCACACACATCGACAGTTCCACCAACTCTCTCTTAACATTTCTGATCTTCTCGGATAGAACGTTCCGATCCCGCTCATTGCGCACATCGGCCAGTTCCCTCTCCATTCCGTTCAAGTGCTGTGTGATACTTCTTCCGCGCTGACTCAATTCTTTGAAACTCTCTCTAGCCTGTTCGATTCTCGATCGATTCGTCTCGAAATCAATGTAGAAGAACTCCGTGCAGTCTTCGTGGCCTTCGCTCAACGCTACCGACAAGTCTCTCGCCGTCGCCATCATATTTCTCATCTCTCGATTATCCCTCTCATTGCCACGAATCACGAGAGAGTTGATTCCGTCGATTTTCATTTGAGTACTGTTCGCGACCAGTTCTCGATCCAGCTGTTTGATCTGAAAAAGGTCATTGAAACAGTGTGAGCCAGACTCTAGCCTGCACCTGTTCGTTGTCCTCGTTTTGTTTCTTGGCGACGGCTGTCTCGCTCTCCTTTTTTTGCTCAATCACTGCGATGGTCGCGTCGATTCTCTCCCCCTGTCTTCTTTGAAGGTTCTCGTTCCTCTGCTCCCACGCACCATCCCTTTCCGTCTGCACATTCCAAATAGTTTGGAGTTTCGTCTCATGCAGGTTTTCCTTGGCTTTGATGTTTTCCGAATTCATCCCAGTTAGTCTCTGAATGGCTTGATAGATGAGAAAAAACCCCTAAAACGGAAGGACTTCTCTAGTGGGGGGGGACTTCAAACGAAGATATCTCTGAAACTAGAAGAGTTATAGAAAAATTGTCAACTACAAACATGATCAGCGTAAAATTTGCCACGTTTTCATAGTTGACAACTTCTTCATAACTATCCTAGTTTTGAAGATATGCTCTGTCAAAGTTTAACTTCCGTGGGCTATTCTATTTTAGGCTTTACGCACGGTAGGCGGAGCCGTGCTCACACAACACCTGGACAACATTGTCACACCGTGTCACCTCGCAGACCCGCCGCTGCATGGTCTCGCAGCGAACGGAGGGGGTACTGTAACAGTGGTTTCAACTGTGACAATGAAACACACATTAGTAAAGCACAGTTGAAACCAATGCTACAGTACCTCCTCCGTTCGCTGCGAGACCACGCAGCGGCGTGTATGCGAGGTGACACGGTGCGCGCGCCCCTTATATAGTCTTATGCATATGACCCGTCAGGATCACTTAGATACATTGGACTACTGTACATACTATTGGGAGGGGGGGGGGGGACACTTTGATCCAAAGACGAAAAGTACCCTCGAAACGCTCACCTCATCCATCTTCGAGAGCTTTTTCGAAGCTTCTCTCTCACTCTCCTCGTTGATCTTCTCGTACTTGCTCGTTCTCTTCTTTGCCTCCTCCTCGAGTTTCTTCTCATACTCCATCTTGTCTTTCTCAATTTTCGCTTCCTGATCCTCTCTTTTTTCACGAGTCTCTGAAAAAACGATCCGTTTTATCAGATGGGTCGTTTTATTTTTGCACCTTTTATCGCTTTTTCGGTGGCCAGTTCCACTTCTCTCAATCTGGCTTGATGTTCTTCCTCTTCTTCCGCTCTTTCAACGACACGCATATCTTCCAGATTCCTTCCATAGGCTCTGAAACTGATCCATTCAGCTACCATAAACCCTATATAATAGAAGAGTCCCCCCTGAAGCTTAACTTTGACAAGGTATATCTCGCAAACTTGAATAGTTAGGAAAAAGTTGTCAACAACAAAAACGTGGCAAATTTTACGTTGTCCAAGTTTGTAGTTGTACACTTTCTCACACCTATGCCAGTTTCAGAGATATTACAGTTTTAAGTTTACCATGGGCGAGATTCAGCGTTAAGGGTATTCAAATTAGGGTACTGATGTCGAGACGTTCTTGATAATCGAAAAAAAAATACCGAGAAAATAGTCAAGTATCATTTCATTCTGACTCTGACCCATTTCAAAAACTCACCTAACTCTCTCTCTAGACTCTCCATCGGCTCTCAAACTTTCCTCAACTCTCCTCATCTCCAGTGCGGTCCTCAATAACGCTTCATAGTTGTATTGCAACGACATTCTACAAGAAACCGTTCTGGAATTCGAAAGGTTTTAAAGAAAAAGTGAAAGGGAGATAGCGGGAACACGGAATAGGAAACGAATTGGCGCATTTGAAACAAGCGACTGCTTATCAGTTCTTTTATACGGAACGAGGAAGGTGTGTATGAGGAATTCCGGAGTAAACATGTTTGCGTGTGACCAGCAACTGTTGCAACGACGTTTTCGCGAGTTTATATACGAAGAGAGCCCGAATAAGAGTGAGCAACCTTGCTCAGCTCTCAAATGTCGATTCCTCATTAATTCCCTCTCTGCTCGTTTTCCGAATGGAATGTGGCTGAGGAATGGGGAGTTGTGACGTGCTCACAAGAAAAAGTGGGCGGGGCCAACTTCAGCTAGATCAGCTTCCCAACTTTTGAGCCGATCGGTTGGAAATTTTGCACGGGCGCACGAGTCTCGAAACATTTCACCATCGCAACATTTTCGATCCGGCATACTGTAGGATTACGGTACCTACAGTACTCATCATCCTTTTCGACCTCCCCCTATCTCTCTCTCTCTTTCTCTCTTCAAACGAAACCGATCGACTCTAAACTTTGGTGGTAGAAAGTTATGGATGAGGGAATGATACTGTGCAAATATTTAAAGGGGAGCAGCAGGATTACGGTAGATATGGTAGCCGAAAGTTCGACAGCCGTGGTGAGGATGAGAGAGAGGAGCGAGGAAAGTAGTGATGAGGAAGGGTATTTAGGGTACTACAGCTACAGTAATCGGAAATCATCGATCGATTCGGATTACTGTAGAAACGGAGAAATGAAAAATCGTCTGCGTCTCTCACTTCCACACACTCTCTCTTTCGCCTCATTGTTTTGAAAAACCGCATCCCGACTTACTATTAGCAATGCAATTTTCAGCTGGAGTGTTTGCTTCAAAATTACGCTTAGCAATTTGTTATCATGAAAAGTGACTGTCAATTTTCCCAAATGCATCGAATGCCCGATTGTAAGACGCTTCAATTTTATAAGCCCCCTTCCTCCAAACGTGTTTGTGGAAGCACGGAACGAGCACACCCGAATCAAGACTGCTTTGTGAAACCCGCCACTGGCCGATTTTGAACGTTGGCGTATGTCAAGCGGATGTCTGGCGGCTACCCGCCATTTGCCAGAAGGTCATTAGGCGCGTGTGGCCGTTTTCATCATTCTCCCACACACTTTCTCTTCCTAATACTTAAATGAGTTTGGCGATACCGTGTGTGAAGTTCGCAAACAATCTGAAGCGAATCGAGTACTTAACACTGGAAATCAACAATTGCTTATCATTTCTCTCGTCTTTTCCGAAATGTGCCTTACTACAATATCTATTGTTTTGCGACCTTTCCTTGGTAACGATTTGCTTCACGAACATCCTTGGTTCCCAAGGTTCAACACAAGAACAAAGCCTGACGATGTAAGATACGGTAACTCGTTGAAGTGGTCCTAACTTTCTTGTGCTCTCACCTATAACAATAGTGTTTCACGGAAAGTTGTAGACAGTTTTTAGCTCTTTCGAATGGTGCAAAAAACGCCTGAAAATGTTGATTTCGAGTCGATTTATGCACATTTTCATGGCGCTACCCCCATTTTTCCACCTTCCATTTGCACTGAAACTCACATAACTCAGCTGAAAATCGAGATTTTCACACGTTCTTTGCGCCATTTCAAAGATCTTCATATTTACTATAATTTTTGTTGCAAGATCATAACTAGACGATTCAGCGCAAAAAAGTTAGGATCACTTCATTGCCTTGGCTACCTAAATTCACTTCAGAAGGAGGAGAAGGATTTGGAAGAGTACAAACGGAAAATGAGCGAAATTTTGAGTTTGAGATCTGAAACTGAAACTGAAAATCTTCGAACTGAGAGCGAGGAGAATCCTGAAGTTGACGACAATGACGACGAGGAACTGCGAAAATTGAAGGAAGACCGGGAAGCGATCGATCGGAAAATCAGAGAGCTGGAGGGAAAAAGGAACACGACGACGTGTTCCGGGAGTATGTGATCGTTCATTTGCCACTTAATGAACAGAATAAAATGTATCTTTTCGAGTTTAATTTCTCATTGGTCGTTCTGTCGGCAGGTCTGCTCGACTCGATCGGTCTCCCGCTTGATCCTTTCCAGCTCTTCCGTCAATCTCTGCACTTCCGCTTCGAAGTGCTCTTTCCGTGCTCTCAACTTCTCTTGTTGAACCGCTCTCTGCTCAATGAGCCTGGCGTTCCAGTCGACAGGCGGCTCGCCGAGCACTCGAGCCGACTGATTCGCCGTTCTTATTTCAGCTTCACTCTCGATTGCAACTTCATTGTCACTTTTGCTGTCCAGATGCAAAGTTTCAGCCAATGTTCGTCGGAACTCTTCCAGCTCTATATCCTCTTCTGATATGGTCAATGACGACATCTGAATGGAAAATGAGTCGTGAGCTGAGTATCAAAGTATCTCGGAAACTAGAAGAGTTATGAAAAAGTTGTCAACTACAAACTTGATCAGCGTAAAATTTCACATGTTTTTGTAGTTGACAAATTTTTCATAACTACTTCAGTGCCGGAGATATACCCAGTCAAAATTGAATTTCAGGAAAGCACCCTTCTACCAGAGGATGGTAGCTTACATAAGATGACTCTTCCAATCGCTGGCAACAGCAACACCACAGTGACTTCAAAGTGAGCATCATAGCCATTTTGAGTTTCAAGTTTCAGAAAAGTTTGCGAAGGAATGGGAGAGTGTGAAGTGTAGTGAGGGGTACCGGAAGGAAAGATAAGGGAATGTTTGCCTTCTTCCTCACCCATAGTTTCATGTTTTTCATCGTAATATTTTCGAAAACAAATGGGTTTTTTTTTTTTGAAAAGGAGGGAAGCAAATGCCAACTCACAAAAACAACCCTGATTTATCGATTGATTTCATCCGAAACTCGGTGAAAGTAGGAAGAAGCTGAAAGCAAGGGCACCGTTGTTATGTACACTTTGAGCGTGCCATTTTGGCTGTTGCGCGCGTAGCTCAGTAGTTATCAGTTTTGCCTCACAATCAGCCATCGCTGGTTCGACTCCACGCTCGGCCACTTTTCTTTTACTCCCATTGAAATCGGGAAAAAGTGCATTTTCCACTCATTCTAAAGCAATTTAGCATAGATTGAGAACAGTTTTCCTGCACCATCCCGTTTCGGTGAACTGTGTTTGTTTGCATCCGAACAATGAAGATTGAGAGGGAGAGGGAGGGGAGGAAAGGGTCTTTTCAAAAGATTCTCTTCTCCCGTCCGTCCCAGCTGAAGATCTACCTTCAGAAAAGAGAAAGATGCGCACAGGCGATGGCGATAGTCATCCGAACAAAAATCCTGATTCTCCTCGAAAGATCGGGCACAAATGACGTTCTCAGCGTGGTGATGGCGTTGGCAAGAGATGCGTATCTCGCCGAAATGTCTATTTCGTATTGTTCTTTCTTTTCGGGCGGAAAAAATGGCGATCCGCCTGGGTCTCGCCGTCGTTTCGTGTCACTTTTGCCGATGTTTGACTTCCTAATGTTTCGAACTGCGCGTTTGTTGGCTATGAAAACCGATTTGCGGGTGAGTCACTGCTTTTTTAGTTCTTTCAGTTCACGCGCCAACGTTTTCCAGCAAAAACGGAAATGCGCTCTATTGATAATTCTGGTGGTCACGATGGTTTATTGGGTGCGATGGCAGAAGAGCGACAATCAAATTCGTGGATTCATTCACTCAGCTTATTACTATACAGAGTCAAAGTCGTGAGTACAGTAATCCGTCAGTAACCATATAGGTCAAGTCACGAAAAAGTAGGTCAAATGTTGAAATCTCGGTCATATTAGAAACATTTGGTCAAATATGAAAACTTACATCGAACTTCGAAGAAAAACAGGTCAGACATCGGAAAGTAGGTCAAACGTCGAAGAAGTAGGTCAAGTCTTGTGTAGATTTACGGTTGTCTCTTCCAGATGAAACTTTAAGTCTTCAAGTACAGTAATCCTCTGCTATTCCAGACTCGGCAAAAACGCAATCGCCATCGTTTTGACGGTAAACCGAAAGATCGCCACCGGTCAACGAATCGAGGTCATTGGCACCAACTCGACGATGACCACGTCTTCAGTAGCCGAAATATCGATCGAGTTCGAGGGAAGTGGCAAGCAGTTCGTGACGGGATTATTGCAAGCGAATCTGGAAGTGAACGGTCTGGAACGGCTGGAAATCGATTTGGACGGGCAGGTTTTTGAGGTAACGGTGCCGCGCGGGTATGGTTGACTGTGAAGGCTTAGGCTTGATCGGTCTCGGTGGCTCAGGCGGTAGCGCGTCAGCCTAGCGTTTTAGAGGTCACGGGTTCGACTCCTCATGGCAGTAATTCGGTTTTTCGTCCCACTAAATACCTTCCCAACTTTCAGATTCCATTCCAACACGTCCAATCGACACCCCGACTTCCCGTGGTCTTCTGTGTCGCCCCGCAACTCATCACAGAGCACTGGCAACCGTTTCTAGCACAAGTGCACATTGCCAAACACTTTGGAGCCCACTCACACTTTTACTTTTCGCGACTCACTGACGCGTTCTTCGAGTTGACTCGCGAGTACGAGTCACTCGGCTTTTTGACTTCCCAAACGTGGACTCAATACGAGAAGTCGAGCCGCGGCGCGGTTTTCACCGACTGCCTCTTGCAATTCAAGGAGCGCGCCGAGTACGTGGTATTTCTGGAGCCCGACGAGATACTGGTACCGAAGTTGGCCGACTCGTACTTTGAGGAGTACATGAGAGAGTTCAGAAGGCATCCGCTGATCAGCAGTTTGAGATACCAACACGTCGAGGCGGATGTCAAGATGGGTGAGACTTCGGGCACTTTTTGGATAGTCGCATGTGATAGATCTGACTGTGAGGATTCGATTGATATCCCAACTTGACCGTTTCTCACTTTTGAGAACAAAGTTACAGACCATTATTGCGAAATCGCCATTTCTCACTTTGTTGCAAACGCGCTCTAATCGCAA
Organism: Caenorhabditis sulstoni; assembly: GCA_963966605.1. Classification (NCBI taxonomy): domain Eukaryota; kingdom Metazoa; phylum Nematoda; class Chromadorea; order Rhabditida; family Rhabditidae; genus Caenorhabditis; species Caenorhabditis sulstoni. The sequence goes on from OZ016479.1 coordinate 2,241,624, forward strand.
ACATGTTTCCAAAACTCCAAAACAGTCAAGTTGGGGTATCAATCGAATCGGCGTAAAACGGCCTATCAAAAAACGCTGAAAATATTCAGACAACCCCTGGGACACGCACAGCATCCTCGAAACAGTCCGATCGATTCGTGAAGTGCCGAGTTTCGAGCGCGGACGGCTGGCGGTTCGCACCGAAATGTTCAATTCGACGGGTCCGAAGTTTTCAGTGAACGCGAATACGCGAGAAAACTCGAGGTGAGGCGCGGCGTGGCCTAGTTTTCCGACACGTTTGGTTTTCTAGGCCAACCCGATGTTTTTGTTCAGAGTCACGAAACAGCTCAAAAATCGTGTGGTTCAATTGGTGAAAGTCGAGCAAAACGCGGAAAATCGGCGAGATCTACGATCGATCGATGAGCAGTTCAACGAGTTGATTTCCGAAAAGCAGTTAAACGACATTGAAAACGAGTGGAACAAGTGAGCAATGCAAACGCGCTCCATTGACAAAATGAACGTTTTGGTTCGCTGGAGCGCACTTGCACCACGGTTTGACTCACTTTCATTCGATTTTCAGAGTCAAAATGCGATTCGCGTTGCAAAAAAACGGCGAGAACCTGGCGACGACGCCGATTTTCAGTCGAAACTTCAAAAATTGCATTTTGACGCCCACAAAAGACTGCAGAAACTTGGCAAGTCTTCAAATTGGCTGAAATTGAGAAAATCGACTGAAAATCTCCAGGTTTCAAGCCGAATGCTCGACGAAAAGTGTGTGAAATCCGAGGGAACAATCGTGACGAGACCATCCGAGGACGCAGCGATCAGTTTGAGTTTCGCCGTCGAACAACCGATTTTCGTGCGAAACTCGAACTGTTTTGCGATGAGCTTTTAGATTTATCGATTTTTTCTTTTGATAGAGCCTTTCGGGTATTTGAGTTTTCGAATGAAATTTTGAAAGTTGACAAGTACCGAGTTTTGATTTTGCACTTGCAAGGTTTGACAGGGTATAACTTTGAAACTAGAAAAGTTAGAAAAAAGTTGTCAACTACAAAAATGTGGGAAATTTTACGCTGATCAAGTTTGTAGTTGACAACTTTTTGGTCACTCTGCTAGTTTCCAAGATATCCGGGTTTAAAGCTCACGCACTATTAAGGTAGTTCTGTAAAAGGTTTTACGGCATACTACAGGCTAAATTCTCAGCTTTTATTTAGGGAATTGGTATCAAAAACAAAGTAATACTGTATGAAAACTTTTTTGAAAGTGCGATTTCACTTGAACACCGCGATCAAAGAATAGGCGGCAAGGTGGCCATCGGAGCCACGAATGCTGGTCTTGACCGCCCATCCGGGAGCTCTTCCGGAAATCACTGGAGCCACACGAACCGCCAGTTTTTGGGTGTCCCGAATCACTGTGAAACTTCCGTGCCTGTAACATTTTTCAGTTTAAAGGGACATCGTGACTTTTGCCTCAACACACTTTTCACCGAACATTGCGTCGAACTTGTCCATGTACTTTTGTGGGATCTCGTCGAAACTGAAAGAGTGATTATTGATTATCGATGATGTCCGTCGCAAAATCAATGTGCATTCGGAGCTCACCTCGTGTTGCTCACATCGATGGCTCCGACGTTGCGGACCTCGCGTCGAATGTCACGCAGCTCTTCAGCCGTGAACATCTGATAGTCGGAGCTCTGACCGATGGCCACGGAGCACTTTCCGTGCCGAAAGTATTTGGTCAGTTTGCCCGCCGACGCGTACTCGCCCATTTGTGTGGGCTCGTTGAAGACGAGCACGTGGAACGTGTCGCTGGAACGAGATGACGACAACAATCACTTGTACTTTTATTGGAACAATAACACACGTAGATTGGACTCAAGCCCGTAAATCGACACTAAACGAGTCATAGAGTTAAGTGGTGTTTTTCAAACTTTGTCAAACTAATGACTTGTCATTTGGTAGGAAGCACTCACTTTGGAAAAGTCCGTCTCATGTAATCGATGAGGATATCGGATCTCGTCTCGTTATCCACATCCATATCCTGCACGTGCTCCACAATCGCCTGCACTATGCTCGACTCGGGAGTCGGCTGAAAATCCCCCCGAGTTTCAGAGGTTTTTCTATGTACTATACGGATTCTTCAACGATGCTCCGAAGTAACGCTACGGAGCTACGTAACTGCATGTTGTTTAACGAAATCTCCAATTTTCAAAGGTCTTCAAGTGTTAGGCGTTATTTCGGAGTGTCGTTTCGAGGTCACACACACACACACCTTAAACTCGTCCTCCCACTCGGGATATCGCTTCTGAAGCTCTTTGATCAACTTCTCGAGTTCCACGGCATCAGTATTCGTGTCTCCGAACAGAAGCCGTTTCACGAACGTCTCCACAAACAGAAAGTGCTGAAGGTAGCCGTCGACGATGTCACGCCACTTTTCGAACGTCGTCAGCGACTTGGAGGCGTCGGCGCTCATCGCCACTTTCATCGGATTCGAGCCGTCGATGCCCATGAAGCTGATCGTTTGCTGAAGTTGGAGATTTGAATCGCGCTCCACTGGACTCGGCGCGAAAATTTGAATTCAAACACAACTTTGAATTTGATTTGGATTTGGATTTCTAGGCCATGGCAGGTGACTCTGAGTTTGAAAGTTTACTACCAATTTGACCTTTGACTCTCTAAGCTTTAGTGTTGACTGTGAGTATGAAAATTGACTTAGTTTAACAGTTGACTCTGAGTTTGACCATAGACTTCAAATTGACTCTCCAAGTTTGACTCAGAAACTAATCTGTTCACTTCACCTACCAGTGCATCACGACGCAATTCACTCTTCTCATAGACTTCAGATAGTAAATCGATGCTCGGTCGAGTTGCACTAAAAATTGTGTCCTGCACAAACTTGGTGATAGTCAACAGTTTTTGAATCGAATCCTGAAAAGTTTGTTGACTTTGAGAAATGAAAAAGTTTGAAAAGTGCTCACGGTATAGAACAGATTCTTCTTCATGAGCACATCGAGCTCATCGTAGTCGTGCTCCGTCAACTTGCTCACCAACTTTTCAATCGCCTCCTCCAGACTTTTCAACTTATCGATTGATCCCTTCTCCACGATCGAAGCGGTTTCGGCGATTTCCGAGAGGTTCGGAGGAGTGAATCGGCCGATTTCAATGCATTTGTTGATATAAGTCAATGTTTTCTCCAAACCGTCACTCATTCTGAACTTGTTCCTTAAACTATGAATAATATGTAGAAATTCAAAGAAAAAATGATAAATCAGGCAACCGCGCAACGTTTGGAAGTTTACTACAGTTTGACTAGAACTTGACTGTAGTTTGACTACAACTTTAAATGTTGACTATGATTTGACTAAAATTAGACTACAATTCAACTTTTTTTTAGTTTGACTACGGGTTGACTAACGTTTGACAATTTGACTACGATTCAAAATGATGACTACAATTTGATAAATTGACTACACTTTGACTACAAACTGGGAACTTGACTGAAATTCGACAAGCTGACTACATTTAGAGTGCAATTTGATTGTTTGACTACACCTTGACTAAAAAATGACTTGAAATTGACAATTTGACTACAGTTCCAGCGGTTGACTGATACTAAAACGATTGAAAGAAAAGAAGAGATAATTGAAGCTAGAAAGCGACTAGCTGAGCAAAAAAACAGGTTTTTGAGAAAAAAAGTTCTATCAGTCATAGTTTATAGTGAGTCAAGCATGGCCGACGAAAAGAGTGAACGTCTTTCCGAGTCCGACACCCGAGAAGCTCTCCTTCTCGACACGAATCCGAGTCAGCCCGCCCGGAGCATCGTCCAAACTTCCGACCGCCAAATTCTGAGTTTCCGACACCAGAGCCACAAAGCCGACGTCCGGACTTCCACGTAACGACGTGACAAACGCAGTGTAGTCGTTTTGCCTGAAAACGTGACAATCTTTCGAGCACTGTGCACTTCATCTGGCACTACCAAGTGACTCCCGTGTAGTTTCGAACGCGCGCTCTGAAACTCTCCTTGTCGCCGTCACCCAACGTCTTCCACTTCGCGCTTCGAACGACGACGATGTTGGAGCCGCCGAGGTGAAGCGATTGGACGGCGAGAGCCGGCGGGCCGAGCAACACGTGATTCTGAGCACCATCGCAATCGTTGTAGGCCAGAATCAGGAATGTCTCTCTGAAAAAAAACATCGTATTTTTTGAAGGCTCTAACTTTTTTGTGGTCAATGCTTCGAATTTGGCGCGTTCACAACAAATTTAGCAAATTTCAAGAACTTTCCAATGGTGCAAAGAACGTGTAAAAAACTTTAATTTGAAGAAAGTTACGCAAAGTTTTAGTGCAGTCAAGTCAAAGTGAAAACTGTCACAACTCCCTTCAAATTCAATATTTTTGAATGCTCTGTGTGCCATTCTCAAGATCATAAATATGCACCACGGATCTTATCAGTTTCAGCCCAAATGCTAGACTCACTTCGGGAACGTCTTCTTCAACGTCTTTTCCAGCACCGTCACTTTTTCATCGTTGCTGGTGCTCTCCTTTTGCACCGTCTGCACTATCCGCAACGCCATCGAAGTCCACAGTGGGTTCTAGAAGTTTGACTTGGTTTCAGAGAATGTATCATAATGGTCTTGAAGTTTGCACTATACCCAAATTTCAAGTTTTCGAATCTCACCGGAATCTCCTCCTTCCACTCATCGAGTTTCACGTTGAAAAGTTCGATTCTCCGCTTCAACGCCGACGGCGAGTACAGGTTTTTCGACTGGTACATTCCATTGGCGATACTTTCCAGGTACAGCTGAAAATGCAAGTTTCACTTCCCAAAAGTTATCTGTTACAGTACTGGCCATAGACAATGTCTCGTCTAGTTTTTTTGCGCAAAACTTTTTTCAGATTGATCTGAAACATTTTCAGAGTGAATGACACTCATTTTAAGACTTTCTGAGAATGAGCCTGAGCATTTTTGAGAACAAGCTTAGACATTGAAGTTTGAAAAACGGCTTGCGATAAAAACACTATGAGACATTTTTCATGGCCAGTACTACACTTATCGATTAACTCACGAAATGCGCGAAAATTCGCGTGAACACCGTCTCCCAATCTTTACCGGTCGACCCGTTTCGCATCGGATTCGTCGACGGCTTCACGAGAAGACTCATCGTCTTCTGAAACTTTCAGTTCCCAAAATACCATAAAGTTTGACAGTGTATACCTTGAAAACTAGAAGAGTTAGAAAAAAGTTGTCAACTACAAAAACGTGGGAAATGTTACGTTGATTAAGTTTGTAGTTGACCACTTTTTGATAACTCTGCCAGTTCCCGAGATATTCCAGCTCTAAGTTGGCACTTTTATTTCGGAGTTTACGGTATCTCATACAGTCCATTTCTCGACGTTCACTCACATATGCAGTTTCAATCGGCGAGTTGGTATCGTACGAGTTCTTAAAATACTCCAGAGAGTCAACGGTGGGGTTCATAAGAACTCCCTCGAACATTTGAATGAGGTTGTCCGAGACATCTGCCGCTTCCTGAAACGCACTACGTATCAAGCTTGTGTGCTAGTTGAGTCGCTACGCAGCGAATTCGGTGCACAACCTGATAAAAGGCGACACTGGCGGCGGCGGCGTTCAGTTGCTCGAAACTCTCGTTGACCTTCTTCGACATTTCGCCGACGGCCTCCCACAAATCGGTGAGTTTCGCGGCGTCGACCGTTTTGTTCTCGATGGATTGTTTGAGAAATTGGCCGGCGTTCGCGAGGTTCTCGAGTTTTGAGGAAATCTGTTGGAACGCGTTTGCACCATCGGCAAATGAGGCTCTCGCAATTCCGGATGCTTCGGTTAGGTATTCCATGTTTGGTAGCTGAAAACTAAGAACATAGGAGATAGTCACAGTTTTCAGATTCTGAAGTGAAGTGAGAGTGAGAGTCATAGTCATAGTCATAGTCATAGTCATAGTCATAGTCATAGTCATAGTCATAGTCATAGTCATAGTCATAGTCATAGTCGAAGTCAAAGTCAAAATTGAAGTCATAGTCAAAGTCAAAGTCAAAATTGAAGTCAAAGTCAAAATTGAAGTCATAGTGAAAGTGAAAGTGAAAGTGAACGTGAAAGTGAAAGTGAAAGTGAAAGTGAAAGTGAAAGTGAAAATGAAAGTGAAAGTGAAAGTGAAAGTGAAAGTCAAAGTCAAAGTCAAAGTCAAAGTCAAAGTCAAAGTCAAAGTCAAAGTGAAAGTCAAAGTCAAAGTCAAAGTCAAAGTCAAAGTCAAAGTCAAAGTCAAAGTCAAAGTCAAAGTCAAAGTCAAAGTCAAAGTCAAAGTCAAAGTCAAAGTCAAAGTCAAAGTCAAAGTCAAAGTCAAAGTCAAAGTCAAAGTCAAAGTCAAAGTCAAAGTCAAAGTCAAAGTCAAAGTCAAAGTCAAAGTCAAAGTCAAAGTCAAAGTCAAAGTCAAAGTCAAAGTCAAAGTCAAAGTCAAATCCATAGCCATTGTCATAGACTTAGTCACAGTCAAAGTCATAGTCATAGTCAAAGTCATAGTCTGAGTCAAAGTCATAATCATAGCCATAGTCATAGTCAAACTCATATTAATAGTTATAGCCATAGTCCTAGTCATATTCCTAGTCAAAATTGAAGTCAAAGCCTTAAAAAATATGCAAAGCTAAAATTAGTCAAAGCGTTGACTACACGAAGGACACAAGATACCGAAGAATAAGCTATACGTCTTCTAAGAGAATCCCAAAAGATAGGCGGAGCATGCCACCCGTTTAAACTTCCTGGTTGTGTGTAACACTTTACAATATGCACTCTGAGCAATAGAGCAGCTGGCGACCTTTTGTTTTATAACGCCATCCTACAATGTTAGAAGAGATCAAACTAGACACACAATATGTCCTCTGTTGAGTTTTGATCGAAAACTTTGAGTTTGACTATTGTTGACTTGTTTTTGGACTTGCATTGTTTGTTACGGACTCTATTGATACTCCAACTAAGCTGACAAAGTCTTTTTTGCGAAATCGTTTTTTGTAACTTTTTCAGTGAGTGAATTGAACATTTCTCTAACACATTCGACCTCCCCTGGAGAGCCGGGAAGGCGGCATGTTTAAAGGCGCACGCCTTTTTGCGGCGCCGTGGCTCCCGCCACGATCGCTCCCCCGCCGCCCGGAAACGCTGTTTCAAACTCATTCTACGTCGTTTGACGCGGTTTTCGAGGTTTTTTATTGATTTTTTCGTGAAAGTTTGCTGATTTTTGTCGCTTTGTCATCGTTTAATTAAAATCTTCGATATTTTAATCGGTTTCCCCGTTAAAACCGACAAAATCCAGGTCTCCGGGGAGACCTGTCCCGTTGAATTTTAGGATTCTCATGGATTCGACTCAAAGTGACGTGGCGGCGATGGCGGAGGCCGTGACGTCGTCAGTTTTGAGAGCAATCGCCCCGCAGATCCTGGCGCTCTCGAAGAAGCCGGAGAAGGTTCCACCGACGGCGAAGACGGAAGGAATCGCCAAGCAGCTGGCCTTCAACACGAAGATCGAGAACCTTCTGCAAAATCACGAGACGGAGGACGACAAGGATGCGCTGATTGCGAAGGCACTCAGTTGGATAGAGGAGAGGAACACGGAGCTCGTGATGCTCGATCAAGGAGGACCGGAGGCTCTTCGACAGCTCGAGAGACTGAAAGCTCTCTCAACGTTCACCGGCGGAGCAGCGAATCCGGTCGCCAACCTCACCTCCGTCGCGCTCATGGCTCAAGCTCTCGGCGGAGAGAGGAAGAGAAGACATTCTCCTGCTCGTGGAGAATCGTCGTCGACCTCGTACAGCGGAAGGCAGCCCTTTCGAGGCGCGGCTCTCGGTCGATGGCAGCCCGGGAGCCGTGGAAGACAGTATGAAGGAGGCCATCAGGATGTGTATGGAGCGGCTCGTCAGGAATCGTTGCCGAGATGCTTTCGGTGCAAGAGAACCGGTCACATGCAGTCTGACTGCCGAATGTAAGTTCAACGAGAGTCTGACGAGAGCGCGTGAAAAATGGGCGTTCGTGACCCAAGACCCGTGGGTGTTAGAGATAGTCCAGAAGGGTTACAGCATTCCTTTTCCGGCGGGAACAGTAGCCCCACCGCCTCAGGGTCTGCGCCCATCATTAAGAAAGTATCAGCAGTTCATAAAGGCCGAATTAGAAAAGTTAGAAGCAAGCGGGGTAGTGACAAAGTGCCAGGAGCCCCTCGCAGTTTCCCCCTTGCATGTCGCGACCTCAGGCCCAAGAAAAGAGAAAAAGCGCCTTATTCTCGATCTAAGCGACCTTAACGCGAGTCTAGACCCCCCTAGGTTCAAGTTAGAAGGCTGGCCTTCTGTGAGGCCCTTTTTGAGCGCGGCGAGATGGGCAGTGACCTTCGACTTCCGGTCAGGTTACCATCACGTAAAGATCTCCGAAGCGAGCCAAGACTGGCTGGCCTTTAGTCTAGCGGACCCTCCTGCGCCCCCTTTCTACAAATTCTGCGCTCTCCCTTTCGGGCTCGCGACGGCCCCGTACGTTTTCACTAAGTTGTTTCGGCCGCTTGTAGGTAAATGGCGTAGCCAGGGTATTCGAGTAGCGCTGTACCTAGACGACGGGTTAGTATTAGCGGAGACTCTTCCAGAAGCGCTCAGGGCCGTGCAGATTATCAGAGAAGACTTGAGAAGTCTAGGAGTCCATGTGGCAGAGGAGAAGTCCAACTGGGTCCCGGACCCGAGTTTTGAATGGCTTGGATTGAAGATGAACCTGCTGACAGGTACCGTGACCCTCTCTGAGAGGAGAAGTGAAAGCCTGGCGCTGCGCCTGGAGGCTATGAGAAGGGTGCTGCACCCGACGGTTCTGGACCGTCAGAGATTGGTTGGAACCATTGTGTCAATGAGGTTCCTTGTAGGTGACGAGGTCACTGCCCGTACGCGTCACCTGTCGACGTCGATCGCGGCCGCCCGCGCGGAGGACGATCGGATGAGTCTGTCCGAGGGTGAGTTGAGAGAACTGAACTTCTGGGAGTCCAAATTGCCGACTCCAAAGTTGGACGTGAACGAGCCAGAGTTGACGCCAGTCTGGGTTCTTTTTTCCGATGCGTCGGCTACCGGTATGGGGGGAATTTTGAAGAACGTGAGAGGCGAGGTAGTCCGTGCCTTTCACAGGCCAGGAGGAGAAGGCTTCGGGCAGAAATCGAGTACGGAGCGCGAATTGATGGCCGCAGTACTCGCAGCGAAAGTTTTCGCCGACGCACGTTTCAGCGGCGCAGTTCACGTAGCTCTAGACAACTCTGCGGCCGTAGTAATCTTAAGAAAAGGTTCGATGAAGCCCCGCTTACACCAACTAGCAGAAGGATTTTGGACGGCCATAGCCGAGATAGGCTCGTATAAAGTGGATTGGGTACCCCGAGCAGAAAACACAGAAGCCGACGCGGCGAGCAGAGGTCTAGATTATGACGATTGGGGCGTAGCGGACGCCGTTTTCGAGTGGGCCACAGCAAGATGGGGGAAAGTACAGTGTGATTGGTTCGCGAGCGCAGAGAACAGAAAGACTCCTAAGTTTTTCTCTAGGTTGCCAGAGAAGGGCTCCGCGGGAGCGGATGTTTTCTGTAGAATAGAACTTGCGAAGACGTTAGGCCCGGCGTGGTGGGCACCTCCACCAGTCCTAGTAGCGCGCCTCATTCAGACAGCTAGAAACCATCAGCTCAGAGGGATCCTCGTCACTCCCCTGTGGAAAACGCACCCATCCTATCAGGCAATCTGCTCTAGCGATGGGAATTTCATACCTCAGATTAGAGACTTCCGAGTATTCCCAGTGGGGTCTAGAACCTTCGTCCCGGGCCTCGGTTCGAAACAGGGAGAAGCGTTTTCTACGGAATTCAACAAGTCCCCCCTTCTAGTGGCGTTGCTAGACTTCTCCCACCACTAAATCAGACTTTGCGTGTCTAGGCCCAACCCACGTGCCACCCAAATAAATGCTGTGAATGATGGAGAATGTGTAGAGAAATGGAATTATCCGGAGCGCAGTGACTGATAATTGAACATTTCTCTAACACATTCGACCTCCCCTGGAGAGCCGGGAAGGCGGCATGTTTAAAGGCGCACGCCTTTTTGCGGCGCCGTGGCTCCCGCCACGATCGCTCCCCCGCCGCCCGGAAACGCTGTTTCAAACTCATTCTACGTCGTTTGAGTTCGGTATTCTACGTCGTTTGAGTTCCAGTTCGGACTCAGTCCAGAGCACAACGCGTCGCCGTCCCGAAGCCGAGAAAGATCCACCGGAACTCGAAACGGAACGTCGAGAAGTTTTCGGTACTCCGGCGGAATCCAATAACCGACCCGACGAGCTCGACGCGCGAGGGCTACGAGTCGACGCCAATTCAACCGGAGACCAACTCGACGCCGATCTGGGAAGGAATCAACCAGGACGACGACACGACGAGATGCCGGCACTGATCGATCAAAATCGAGAACTCGTCGACGATCCCTCCAGCGAATTCATCCCCGTACTCGATCGTTTTCGGACAACGTCGGAGCTCATCTTTAAATCTCTGTTTCCTATGCGTTAGTTTAGCCTTACTGTACCCTATGCGTTCGTTATCTCCCTTCAAATCTATACGGTCATCATATTTCTCACATGTAACTTATGGAATCTTGTAATTTTTCTGTGCTCTGCTGTGGTGCCTGGCACCACAGCCCCCTGTCACCTCGAAAACCGCCCAACCCACGTGCCACCCAAATAAATGCTGTGAATGATGGAGAATGTGTAGAGAAATGGAATTATCCGGAGCGCAGTGACTGATAATCACTCATTGTGATGATAGCCACAAAAATTGGCGAGATCTGAAAACCAAAACATTCGTAGTCCACTTTTCTCATCGATTATTTTATTCAACAAGGGGAAGCCTTTTCGAACAAAGTTAGCCGAGTCGAATCGGCGTGTATCTCCAGAAGACGCTGTTGTTGAACAGATTGTAGCAGGTGAGTACCACTTGGCCATTCTCCAGCGACCACTCCTCGCGTTGTCCGATCTGCTGATTCCGCATCACTATCTTGTTGTTCTCGACCGTCGTCGTGTAACCGCGACTGTTCATTCGCCCGATCGGATAGTCGAGCACCACGTTGCTCGGCGTGTTCGTCAACACCATCGTGTTGTTGTTGACGACGATGCGGGTGACGTCCTGGAAGTCGGCGCGGTACTTCCAGGTACCTACCACTCGTTGCAGAATGTCACCACCGCCGCCGCCGCCACCGCCACCGCCTCCTCGCAACTGTTGCTCCAGCTGAGCCACACGTTGTTTCGACGCCGCCAACTCGGCGTTCGCCTGAATCAGCTGCTCACGAACCGCTCGCCACTGCGTCTGAAGAGCCTGGAATTGAGCACGCAGCTGCGCGAGCTCGCTCGTCGACGCGGCATCTTTGGCCTGAAGTGTGGCCACCTGCGTTTTGAGCCGCCCGTTTTCCGCCTTCAACTCGTCGAGCTCTTTTCGCGACGCACAATTCTTCAGCTCTTCTTCCAGCGTCGCGATTCTCGCCTTCGCCGTCGCCAGCTCGGACGTTAGCTTTGCGTTTTCAGCCTTCAACTTCTCGAGATCTGCCGAATCGCCGCAATCCTTCAACTGCTCCTCCAACTCGGCGACTCTCGCCTTCAACCGTTCAATCTCCTCTAACGCCTTCGCAAGTTCGGCCGGACACGTGTCATCGACAGGAGGACCCGGGCTCTTCGCGTAGATCCGGGTGCACGTGACATCGTCACGCGTGACAACCACGTGAAGGCGTTCTTTCGAGACGAACCGCTCCGTCGATTCCACTTCATCGCCGTTCGCGGCGGTCAACGACGATTTCAGCGTGTAGTCGGAGATGAAGACGAGAAGCGACTGGGTTCCGACGGGCGTCAGCTGGAACAGCTCGCACTTCACCTCGTTGAACCTTTGCGTGTCCGCCGCGTCGTACGTCGTCACCGCGTCGCCGTCGAACTCGATGACGTTGTCGGCGAGACGGAAGACGACGTCGGCCGCCGCGTCCGCGTCACGCTTCTTCAGGAACGCGTCGACGTTCGTCGCACTCTCGATCTTCCACCTTCCCGATAACTCGGCCTTTAACTTTTCGTCGTCCTGAAACAGATTTGAAAAGTTTGAAACAAATTTTTTAAATTAGTAAACCCGTCAGAGCCAATAGTAGAAATGTCACTAGTGCGTGACTTCCAACCTCAGTATCTCGGAAACTAGAAAAGTTATAAAAAAGTTGTCAACTACAAACTTGATCAGCGTAAAATTTCCCATGTTTTTATAGTTGACAACTTCTTTGTAACTCTTTTAGTTTCAAAGATATACCCCGACAAAGTTAAGCTTCAGAGGAGGCCCGTTTTTTCTGAAAAATCGCCAACTCACTTACAGATGCCATTCCGAACGCGGGAAGTTTGCAGTTGTCGATTTAGTTCACAAAGTTTGAACAAATGTGTAGTTGGTCAATACCCTACGAATACCATCTGACGAAGAGGTGTGGTCAACTACTATACTATCTTATCGGAAGATCGTATCTATCTATCTATGCATCTGGCAGAATGCGTCACGAGCACTTTTACGGTGCTTATCTCGAGACTAAAGTCCAGTCGATCAAACTATACAGAAACCGTTTGTGGACAACACCAGGAAGTAAAATTTTCGGATCGTGTCCTTGGGAGTCACATGTTGTGACTGCACTGTCACAACTTGCTACCATACTGTCACGACTTGTGACGGCACTGTCACAACTTGTGACCGCACTGTCACAACTTGTGACCGTACCTTATTTGATGGCAGACTGAGGTGCGTCATACATCTGCAGCCGATTGGAGTCGATTGGACTAGACGCAAAAAATCGAAAACGACAGCGCACCATGGATTTGGATTTGGACTTCTAGGCCATGGCCGATGTTTTGAAGTTCAACTTTTTCTTCCACCTTCCAACTTCTCGTTTACCTTCCATCCAAAAGTTTTCATTCGAAAACGTCAGCGGATAAGGATTCGGATTTCTAGGCCATGGCCGTGGTTTCAAACTTTGAATTACAGCGTGTTTTGAAACAATGCTCTCCCACTACTACGGATTTCAAATTTGTGATGTACTTACACATGTATCACAACTCTAATGAGCTGGCTGATTAGACCAGGAAGTGGCCGCTTATCTCATTGTTCCGCAGCACGTATGTACAGTTTCATATCTGGCAAGTAAATCGGAAATAGAGTTTCGGGACGTGTCCTTGTGACTTTGTTTACACATGTTGATGACAATACAACTATAGTGTTTCCAAAGGGTCCGTGTGCAATCACAAAGTCCGCAAACACGCATCACATGTCTACCGTATTCTTGGGGGGAAGAAAAAGAAACAAAGAGAAGGAAAAGTAGGTCAGTTCATTCATTCAAATAGTAATCGATATTCTCAGAAGAATCCGATGAACAGAGAGAAATAATCGGGCGCCGTGTCAGTGGTTTTGAGTGCGGACATGACGGCCGGCGGATACTCGGAAGTATACGCCAATCCGAGATTCTGACGCTCGTTCGCCATCACGACGAGTCCGACGCCGAAACAGTTGGCGAGCCGCGTGACGAACGGACTGTAGTCGTCTTGTCTGGAAATTCGACCTATTTTGCTATCCAGGTCATCGTAGATCAAAAACACCACGTATGTAAGTCACCGTACCTACTGTTGGTCAACTAACTTGGCCTAGTATAGAATGATTCCAAAACAGTACCTGACCACATCGTAATACTCTGTAAACTGATTCCGAATCTGCTGAATGCGTTGTGGATTCACACTCCGAGCACGTTGACTCCGACCGACAATCACCGTCCGAGCACCCAAATCGAGAGTCAACATGTGCTCTTCGGAGCCCTGCGCATAGTGCCTCTTGTCACCAACACCAACGTTGTCGAGCACCAGAGTTGACAGAGTGTCACTGAAAACCAGAGAATTTTGGATTTCTAGGCCATGGCCGAGGTTTTCCAAAAGCGCTCTATGTTAAATTTTCGCGCCAACAGTCTCACGAACTCTGTCATCACTTTGGCCAACGACTCGTTGATCATCTGGGACAATTCGTGATTATTGTTGTTCCCGCCCTGGTTGCTCTTCTCTAAAACCAGCTCTCTGACCAGACTTGACCAATAGCTTGTCTGAAAAAAGATAAACTCGGTGATTTTAAGACCTTTCGAATGGTCCAAAGAACGTGTGAAAATCTTCAGAATGAAGCGAGTTCTGCCAGTTTTAATTGTCACGTTACTGTGACGTCACTAAAACTCGCATAACTCGGCTGAAAATCAATATTTTCACACGTTCTTTGAACCATTTGAAAAATCTTGAAGATTTCTTTTTTTTTGTAGTTGTCAATATTTTGGTAAAAGATAGCACAAAAAAGTTATGGTCAAAACCTTGTACTCCTCCTGCCAAACGACCAAATTCCGACGCAATCGCTCAATTTTGAAGCTCAACTCATCGGCCGACGAGGCTTTCGAGCCGTCCAAAACTCGAGTCTTGAAACATTCCACGAAAAGCTGAAATTCGCGCGGTGAGCCGGTTGTCGGAGAACTTCATCTACCAATTGAGCCAATAGTCCGGTGATGATGTCCGCCCATTTGTTGAAAGTATCCAATGATTTGAATTTGTCCGCTTTCATGGAGATTCGCAAAATGTTCGTCGCTGGATTCTGGAGCATCGCGATGAGATTCTGAAGTAAGTCGATTGTCTTGCGGAAGACATCGCGCTCCATTGGACTACATGACCAATGTCCGGTGGAGCGCGATGTACATAGGACTTCCATACATTGGCAATACTGGTGATAGGGCTGGAAGTGTAGCCGCTCTGAAACTCGGCGATTGTTTGGGACGACGGATCGGCGATGGCGTGTCGCATAAGAGATTCCAGTCTTCGAGTGTTGACCACGAATTGCTGGAAATTTGAATTTCGCGCCAATTCCTGACCCTCATCGTTTCCCACACACCTCGTAATAGCCGTTCTGTGCCAAAAACTCCTTCTCATCATCCATCTTCTCCGCCATCCTCTCCGCCAACACTTTGACGTCATCGGCGAGACGGGCGAGCCGCTCGCGCAACGCCTTCTTCGCCGGCGACGTGACGACGTCGACGACGTCCGCGCCGACGCTTCCGATGAGGACGACGTTCGTCGTGACGTCTTCAATCTGGTATCCGCCCGCCGAAGCGCCGGTTTGGACGATGAATCGAGCCGCGTGGAGTGGATCGTTCTCCTGTTTTAGAGGAGTGTTGTATACTTCAAACTAGAATACCTCGGAAACTAGCAGAGTTAGGAAAATGTTGTCAACTGCAAACATGATCAGCGTAAATTTTCTCACACTTTTGTAGTTGACAACTTTTTTCCAACTATCTTAGTTTCGGAGATATACCCTGTCAAAGTTCAGTAGGTCCTTCCATCAAATGGGTTTTTGCTATGCTAAGTGCTGAATCTCCCTGAATTACCAGAAACTCTCTGTCCCACTTTGGGAACAGCTCATTTCGAAGATCTCCAATCCGATCACGCATTTTCTTCGCGTTCGTCATGTTTCCGCCGAAAAAGAAGCCGTTCGAGTAGGCCTCCACGAAAAGCTGAAATGAGATTTCAGATTTGAAGAGGCTTTATCTCCGCGGTGGTTGATTGTAAAATATTGGTTCAATATTCAAAAAGATAGAAATTTTCGAGATCTTTTGAATGGCGCAAAGATCGTGTGAAAATCTCAACTTTGAAGGGAGTTATGCGAGTTTTCAACTTGTCTGCACTAAAACTTGCATATCTCGCTTCAGTCTGAAGATTTTCAAACGTTCTTTGCGCCATTCGAAAGATCTGAAAATTTCGCACATTTTTTGTGTTACAGTAATTTTTATAGCTCCGACCAGAAAAAAGTTAGAGCCGCTCACCAATTGAGCTAAAATTCCATCGAGTACATTCAGCCGATCGAACCCGCCGAAGTTGGTGTCCGCGTAGTTTTTGAAGTTCTTCATCGGATTCGTGAACTCGTTCTTCAGGTTGCTGATGAGTTTCGTCGCATAGCTCATCGGCTGCTCTTTCATCGACAACCTCTGGAAGTCGTCGACGATCGGCTTGGTGACGTCGTAGACCGTGTCGGCCAGATAGAGCGTGAGCAGAGTGACGGCGTTGGTGAGATTCTGAATGTTGAAGAAGACGTTCCCTCTGTCTGAACTTCACAGCCCCACTCGTACCTGATAGAACGGATGCTCGAACATCAGCGCGTTGAGTCGATCGAAACCGTCGACCTGCGCGTCGGAAAGTCGTCGAACGTTCGTCTCGAGCGCGGCGAATCGCGCCAACTCGCCGTCGGTGCACGACGTCTCATCGGTGTCCACATACTTTTTCGCCAACTTTGCCGTCTCGACGACGGCCTCCAGATTCACGACGACGTGGTTGTAGTCGAAGCGTCCGATCGACAGACAGTGCTCGATGACGCGAAGTGTGTCGTCGACGGCGACGAACTCTGCATGAAACGGTACTCGGTAGCAACGGAGCAGAGACTCACCGGACATGTTTCTGATTGTTCACAAAGCGACGATTGACGAAGGGGTACTGTGCCTAGGGGCAGGCAGAAACTGTCATGTGACCAGATTCGATACAGATAACAGTATTGTTGACACTAAACCAACGTAGGGGGGCGGAGCTTCGGTCCGCCGATTGTACCCGGTAGATAAGGAATCAAGGTGAATAGAAAGCGTTGTGTTGTTTCCTTCCACTCTTCTATTACTTATCTAGAAACTGACCGAACTATGGCTGGAGTGATTATTAGTACGTTTGATTCAAATTTCAAACTTGATGCACAGTTTCGAGGTTCATTGCAAACGCGCTCTAATGAGAACTTTTATGTTTTCTTTTTTTTCTGGCTATCATCTCAGATTATCCGACAAAATGTACATTAGACCCTTTCATTGAAAAGTAGGTCAAATCGCTTATATGTAGGTCAAGCGGCACATAAGTAGGTCACACGGTTCCCCTTCCATTAAGTTTAACTTTGACAGGGTATATCTTCGAAACTGGGATAGTTACAAAAAAGTTGTCAACTACAAAATTATTTGAAATTTTACGCTGATTAAGTTTGTAGTTGACAACTTTTTCATAACTTTGCTAGTTTCCGAGATATTTAGGTTTAAAGTTCATTGGAGCGACCTGGTCACTCTTGGAACTTTGACTTCCTTTATCTAATTGACTATAAGTTCAAATCAGTCAAGTTGGGATATCAATTGAATCTCCATGATGAGATCTAACAACTCAAAACGTGAAAACAAGCCAATAACCAAACATCGTGACTGACGTGACTTCGTGACTCCCGTGACTTTTCAGGCCTCGCCGAGGCGGTCTTCACACTTTCGGGCCTCAACAACGGCCTAAAGCTGCTGGTGGCGAGCGGCGAGTTCAAGAGTCTCGAGCCGTTCGCCAAATCGTTCACCGTGGTTCTCGACGCGATCGGCGCCAACAAAACGGCGCAGACGAACCGAGAGCTGACGGCGACGTTGAAAGAAATCGCCGACTCGATGAAAGTGTTGCAGGAGGAGCTCACCGGACAAGTCAACAAAATTGAACGACTTCTCGTCATCACCAATTTTATGAGTGTACGTAAGCCGCGAACCCTAGGTGTATGTAGAAGTGCAACGTAGTAGTGAACTTCAAATCTGTATATCTCGGAAACTAGTAGAGTTATGAGAAAGTGATCAACTACAAACTTAGGCAGCGTAAAATTTCCCGTTTTTTTGTAGTTGACAACTTTTTTGTAACTTCACTAGTTTCCGAGATAAACCCTGTCAAAGTTAGGAGCCCTTCCGTAATAGGGTTTACGGTGGCTCAAGGGATCAGTTTCAGAGCCTACCAGACTTTTTTGTAGTGAGTCTTCGGAAAAATGTTTTTACGATGAAAAACCATTTCAAGACCTTTTGAATGGTCTAACGAACGTTTGAAACTCTCAATTTGCCGCTGAAATATGCAAGTTTGTAGTACCCTCAGTAAAACTGTAATTACTCGCTTCAAAACACTTTTACAGTCACAATTTGTATTGAACACATAGAAAACGATAAGATCTTCCAAATGGCGCAGAGAGCGTGTGAAAATATTGATTTTCAGCCGAGTTATGGGAGTTTTAGTGACGTCACAGTAACGTGACAACTAAAACTGGCATAACTCGCTTCATTCTAAAGATTTTCACACGTTCTTTGGACCATTTGAAAGATGTCAAAAATCTCCATCTTTTTTGTTGAAGTACCATTTTTGCAGCGCTCACCACAAAAAAGTTATAGGGCACAGTTGCAGCGCACGCGTCGCACGACCGCAACGCGCTCAAAATGTATGTTATGTTTGTCTTGCAGGGAGAGGTGATCGAGGCGGCGACAATGACCGAGCTCATCGAAGAAGTGCTCGAGGAGCCGACGGACGAAAAACGCGAGGAGGTGATGGGCGAGTTGAACAGACTCAAATCGCCGAAATACCTGGCCACTGTGGGTGCTCAGATTCCCGACTGAAAAATCAATAAATCAATACAAGTGCACGTTGCAGCGATTCATCCAAACGCTGAAAACCGACAGTCTGAATCCGCTTCGTGTCGTGATGCGAACCGAGAATCCCCGAACACAGGCCACGTTCACCGAGTGGGAGCAACTGTTCATCGACGTGTTGGCGCAATTCGTGAGTAATATCGATTGATTTTATCGATTTTTCGGATGCGTTTCAGATTGGCGTCGAGTATTGGAAACAGGGATTGCAACGTGGCGGCGACGCAAAGTTCAAAGTACCGCAGGCGATACTGAAGAAGAGTATCGACTTTCGACGCGATTTTTTGGACACATGGCGGACCGAGTATCAGGTGAGATTCGGTCTGCGACGGGTCTCGCCACGAAAACTTGGTTACTTCAATTATCGATTGAAGGAGTCGAACTGGAACACTCAACTGTTGCCCACTATAAAAAGGATCAAAAACCGGTTGGGACCGAACAACAAGGCGCAGATCGCCGAGGAAATACTGGCCGAGCTCAAAAAATGGGTCTCTAGGTGAGTTTTCATTTTTTTTGTGTTTGGTCCCGCCACGAAAACGAAAAAAAATGGGTACCATCAACTTTCTTCTAAATAGGTTAAAGGCGCAGACGGGAAAGTTTATGGTACTCTCACTTTTTCGTGACGGGACCCGATCGGCAGTTTTTTGGAGTTTGAAATTGGTTTCAGTGGACATCACTACTGGGTCATTGTGTACGGCCGGGCGAATCTCAGTAGCAAGGATAAACACTCGTTCGGTTCGTTTTATTGGTTTTGAGGGCGATGGCCTAACTTTAGGCGGACTAGCTTTCCGATGTTTGGGAAGTTAGGCCGTCGAACAAACAGACGGACTAACTTTCTGATGTTCGGTAAGTTAGGCCGTCGAACAGGCGGACTAACTTTTTGATGTTTGGGAAGTTAGGCCGTCGAACAGGCGGACTAACTTTCCAATGTCTGAGAAGTTAGACGGTCAAACAAACAGGCGGACTAACTTTCTGATGTTCGGAAAGTTAGGCCGTCGAACAGGCGGACTAACTTTCTGATGTTTGAGAAGTTAGGCCATCGGACAGACGGACTAACTTTCTGATGTTCGGAAAGTTAGGCCGTCGAACAGGCGGACTAACTTTCTGATGTTTGAGAAGTTAGGCCATCGGACAGACGGACTAACTTTCTGATGTTTGGGAACTAAGGCCGTCGAAAAGGTGGACTAACTTTCTGAAGTTTGGGAAGTTAGACCGTCAAACAAACAGACGGACTAACTTTTTGATGTTCGGGAAGTTAGGCCGTCGAACAGGCGGACTAACTTTCTGATGTTTGAGAAGTTAGGCCGTCGGACAGGCAGACTAAACATGGGAAAGCTAGTCCGCCTGGCCTAACTTTCTCCAAGTCGTGGCCTAACTTTCCCACCTCCAACTCATTCCAGAGCCACAACCGCCGACACCCGAGTACAAAACCGATCGTACCGTGTTCTCACTCGACACACCCGACGGCGTCAACGTCGTCGTGCATCGGAGCACACTTTGGAAGAATCAGAGCGGCGAGAAACTGCAAAAGCTCAATGCGCAGCTCGACGAGCTCGCGCGCCGAAACCCGCTTCCCCGCGGTCGACAGCTCGATTTTGCCGATTTTCCGAAGAAATACGTCCGCAGCTACTTCGCCGGCCTTCAAACGCCGTTCATGGCGATGATCGACACGCGGCTCGACGTGACAATACGTGGCACGTCGCACCTTGGCGGAACCATCCCGGGACCAGGCGCCACTGGCGCCGTATCGACACTGGGAAGGCTGAACGCGGCGGGCGGCGATGGGGACGTCAGAATGAGGATAGTGGTTGGATTTGAGTGATGACGACGAATGTCACTGACCTAATGAAACATTTGAATGTTGTTTGGTGGAGCGCGTTTCCCCTGTCTCGGGAGAAATTTGATGAAAACTGTTTAAAAGTGCGGGAAACAAAACGACATAGAACATGACTAAAAATTGACGAGAGGGGGGGGAGGGGGTACAAAATAGAATTGAAGAAAAAAAAAAGTAAAACTCGTAGTGATTTCAAATCGACAAGCGCTGTGTGTGTAATCGTTGAGAGAAGGGAAACCCGGCGGGGAAATGGAATGGATTGGAAAATGGGAAACTACGGTAACCCTATTTTGACAGGGTATATCTCGGAAACTAGGCAAGTTACGAAAAAGTTGTCAACTACAAAGTCGTGGGGAATTTTGTGCTGATCAAGTTTGTAGTTGACAACTTTTGCATAACTCTGCTAGTTTTCGAGATATCTAGGTTCGAAACTATTCTATGGTTAACGGAAACGTGATGGATAAAACACAGTTAGGCGGGCGAGATGATGTTGAAGAATTCGAGGACTTGTGTCGTTCCGGACAACACGAGGTCGTAGATTTGATCGACGACCGTCGCGTTTTCGGATTTCGACGTGGATGATGAGGATGATGATGACGGCATGCGTCCCTCGATCATCTGGAACTCGTTGGCGGTGGCGAACGCGAGACCTTGACCCCACGAGACTTCCATTCCTTTGATCTTTTTCGCCAGCTGCAAATCGGGGGACTAACTTTCTCAAAAGTACGGTGGCCGAGTTTTACGGACTTTGTTGTGCGTGGGATTTTAGAAATGGCTCAACGAGAAATGGAAAAACTTGGCCGAACTTACCACAATCGGCTGCTCGTCCTCGAAACCGTAACCGTCTTTGAGCAACGAGTAGATGTAGGTCAAATCGAGGCACTGCCACGGCATCCAGTGACTGCCGTCCTGCGAAATTTCGCCCGATTCGCGGCGACACGCGGTCTCGGCCGCCTCGCGGAACTGCCACAAGTCGATGTGTCCGCCCTCGTTGCCTTTCACCAGACCGCTGTTCAGAGCACGATCGAAAAAGTAAGAGAACAGGTAGATCGGCGCGCCCTTCAGCTCGTTCAGATGCATTATTCCACTTGAGGCGACGAATCGTCGGGTGACGTCGTAGCATGTGGCGAAGGAGTAGGTGGAAGTGCCGCTGAAAGATCAGACGATCTTTTTGAACTCACAGAACGATAGAGAGTTTTGAGATCTTTTGATTGGCGCAAAACGCGTCTGAAAATCCGCATTTTGAGGGGATTTATACAAGTTTTAGCGATAAAACCACAAAATCTTGCGTAAATCGCTTCAAAATGCGAATTTTCAGAAACTTTTTGCGCCATTCGAAAGATCTCAAAACGTTCTTTCTTTTTTCATCACAAAGAAGTTGGTTTCACTTTCACAAAAACTATGGTTGTACAGGCACTAACTTGATATTCCAGTGCTTCATCGCGTATTCCCATTCGGCCAATCGATATCCGGGTGGCATACAACTCGTCACGAGCTCATTGCTCTCCGGCTCCGGCTCCGTTTCGGGCTCCGCCCCATTGGTCTCCAGTTGGAGCACGTTGAGCCGTGCGGCGATGAGGCCGTTGCCGAGGAAACTGTGTGTGAAGAGGCGAATGTGGTGGCCGAAGAAGTCGATGTCACGCTCGAAACCGACGTGCTCCGAGAAGACGTGCTCTTGGTTCGGCCAGTAGGTGAGCTGAGTCGAGCCGCCGCCGAGGTCGAAAGCGGCCACAGAGCGGTGAGCCGCCGGCTTATGGCCTACCGTCGGCTCATCTAGAATCGGAAATGTGAAGAAGGGCGGCTGAGAATGGCAGGACACGCGACGCGCGACCGCAGCGCCCCCTCGTGCACTTTGCCCCCTGGCCGTGCATTGAGCACGAAAACGTGCTATTCGCACAAAACAAACACGAGCAACTCACCGGTAAAGAGCGTTTCGAGCAGAATGTTGAGGGTGAACCAGCTGAACACACCCTCGTCACTGCCCGGCATCACGCTCACCGCGTCGGGAAACGCGGCGAAGAAGCCGCTGTTGAAGACGCGCTCCTCGACTTTTTCGAGAATGTCGTCGGCGAGATCGCCGGGCAGGAGGCGTAAGCCCGCCGTCGCTTTCAACGCGATCGGCGTCTTCTCCCACATGAAGTGCGGCACTTCTTCGCGCGCTTTTTGGAGCAGCGGCTCCAGAGAGTCGGCTGCCGATTCGGGCGATTTGGCGAATGAGGAGAGACCCGGTTTCACCTGAAAATCAGGTTGAGTTGCAATCCATGGAGCGCATTTGCAAAAGTGTGACTCTATTGGACACTTTGAAAAGTGCGATAGAGCGTACTTTCCACGAATTGAGCTTTCGCGCTCTATCGAACTTTTGTCAAGGTACAATAGATCACTTTTGCAACAGTTTCCCCTTATGTCGAGCTTTTTGACGGACAAAGCAAACGCGCTCCACCGAACCTCAATGGAGGAAGTACAACAGAGCGCGTTTGCATCATAGCCGAACCACGAACCTCCAGAAAGATCTCCTTCTCGACTTTGAACGGCATCCCGCGCGACGCCTGCTCCGGATCGTGCAAAAACTTGTAGAGGTGTAACCGAGTGCCCGTCGAACCCGCATCAATGACTATTGTGAAGAAGCGACACTCTTGTTGCTAAAAGTAGCGAAATTTCACACGAAATCTGCCCGAAAACTCGTGCCAAACACGCAAAATGAGTTCAAAGTTCGCGCAGAGAGGCGCGCGGTCACACACTCCTCATGCGATCATTGAACCAACCTTTTGCGTTTTCACACGGTTAGGTTAGGCCCCACTTGTGGGAAAGTTTTGGCTAGAAACTGCAGAAAACGTGATTTGTGCCAATTTTCAAGTAACCAACCTAACTTGGTTTCAAAACAAGTGCACTCCGCGAAATTAGGCCTAAAGCCATTTAGTTGAGAACTAGGCGGATTCCGAGTAGAATTTTGGCTTAAACCTCGATTTTCGTGCTTTTCGGGCAGTTTTTCCCACGAAATTAGACTCAAACTCAACGGAAATATGACAAATATGACGGAAACCGCTAAAAACTAGGTGTCGGCTTCTGTTTCAGCTAAATTTTGTCAAAACTTTGAAAAAGTTGATGAGAATGACGTTTGCACACACTTTGACCAACTTGTTCGCCAATTCCCAGCAAAATGTTGTTCAAAGTGCGATTCTTGTCTAGTTTAGCCAACATTTCCGCGGAATTCACCCCAAAAACCGAAAAATAGCGAGGGTTGAGCTGTTTTCCACAAATTTTCGGCCAAAAACTTGCTCAAGCCTCTTTCTAGCGGCTGAAATCGCTATTTGGCTCAGTTGTTGGCTCACCGAGCTCTTATTTTGCCACCTACTCACATTATTCAAAACGCCGTCTCCATGACACCAGTATTGTGTTTTCGAGTGCGCGAGCAGCGGAAGAAGCAAGACGACGACGACGAAAACCGACGAATACATGACGAAATGACCCGCAGCGAATATGTATATCACAGATTATCGATCGATAACTGATCGAGGAACGAACAACGGAATGTGTGTTGTGTGTCTCGAAGCGAAAAGGGGGCGGAGCCTCTTTCACATTTCACCCAAACAAAAAACGTGGCGATGAAGAAATATTGACGATGTCGAAAATGTGGACTGAAAAAATGGAAAAATGTGGAAGAAAAAAACCGTTTGTCAAATAGACGGCCGAGTTGCTCGAAAAGAGCAAATATAGAGGCGCCACCGAGCAAATGAGTGCTCGGTGCTCGCAAAAAAATGGAAAGGGTAGGAAAAACACATGAAAATAGAGAGAGGAAGAGGAGGAAAGTGGTGGAAATGATGATAAAAAGTGCGTTTTGTAGGTTGTAGTGATTGGCAGAGAGAGAGTAGAAACCACACATTTCGGTGTGACACTCACGTCACACTCACTTTTCGATCTTCTTAATCGGGCCCTACCGAAACACGTGAAGATTTGTAAAACGGGTACGAATGGACCGAGCAACGGTGATTTGGCGACGTTTTTTGAGTCGCTACGCAGCCAAATTGAATCGAGTTACGAATTGGCTGCGTAGCGAGGATACGGAGTTGAAATGTTTGGGATTTATTGGTTTTCCGAGCCAAAATTGTTTGAAAATGATGAATGAAACTCCGTATCACTGCTACGCAGCGAATATGGATTCGCTAGTTTTTGGCGGTAGAAACGTGGTTTTTCGAACATTTTTCTTGAAGGCAAGATTATTTTAGAACAAATCTCAATTCAAACTGCACTTTTAGATGTAAAACGGTTAAACTTTGAACTCCGTATCACCGCTACGCAGCGAATTTGAATTTTCGCGTATTTCGCACTTCCAAACTCGGAAAACGACGAATTTTTCGGGAAAATTATGCAAAAACAAGTTTTCCCCGCTGGAAAACGCACTTTTCTCCCACTCCGTATCGCCGCCACGCAGTCAAATGCGAAAAACGGCCGAAATCATTGCGAAAGGGTGAAAAACTCGCGAGAAAAATTTCGTACAGTTTATCGAGAAAGCGACGAGCTTTCTCACATTTTCGCCGCGATAAACTCGATTGATGCACCAAACCGTTGTGATATGTGACTGATAAAGCGACCGAAAGTGACAGAGGAAAAGTGTGCGTGTGTGTGTTTTCGGCGCGATTTTCGATTTTCCGACGAGTGGTCAAGTGCAAAATCGGTCTGAAATTGGGGTGAGACACTTGTTTTCACGGGCGGCGCGACGTTTTCAGGCGCCAAGGCGGCAATGTCGCCGACAAACGCGCGTCTATCAAAGATTCGGCCGTTTAAAGCGAAAAACGGCGGGCGGAGAGGTCAAATCGGCCGATTGTTTGTTGGTTTATTGCAAAAGCGTGTCGCGGACAGCTGTCGGCACGCGGAAAATCGCGAAAATCGGCGAGAAATCCGACGAAAATTGGCGGAAAAAACGAAAATCGACTTGTCCGAGAGGAGTACACGGCGCGCGGACTAGCTTTCGCCCACGGCGGCGTTTTCTAGGCCACCGCGCTGCCTGACGGCGTTGGCACGTCTTCTGCTGCAGAAATCGCGCAGAAAGAGGAATCAGATAAGTGTCCGACGTGAGGAGGAAGCGATCGGGAACTGGTTTCTGCCAATTGACCACCACAAACATCCCTTTCTTTCTCTATTCCTCTTCATTTTCGCCGATGTGACAGAAAAGTGGTCAGGCCACCGAAAAACGAACACAACGCACGAATCCAAAATACATTTATTGAAAGGAGAGAAAGTGGAGAAAAGGAAGAAATAGGGGAGAATAGGAAAAGCCCGGAAAACAGAGTTTTCAGATACCAAAAACCCATAATAGTGGGACCTCTTGTAGTCGTGAACTTCAAACCGCCATATCTCGGAAACTAGAAAAGCTATGAAAAAGTTGTCAACTACAAACTTGATCAGCGTAAAATTTCCCACGTTTTTGTAGTTGACAACTTTTCTCCACCTATTCTAGTTTCCAAGATATACCCCGGCAAAGTTCAAGGGGTCCCTCTATCAAAGGGTTTATGGTGTTCGCTATCGATTTTTGAGTCTCATGGAACTTGATACTTGTTGCGTGTTCTCGACAAACTCGGCTCCGAATCGGTTTTCCGGTCGAGCGACGTGTCGAAACTCGGCATCTTCACGAGGTCTTCCGAGCCGGAGCTTGGCTCTCCGCCGACGATTTTCGGCTCGCCGATGGCGGTGCTCGCGGAGCCGGTGGGAGCGTCGGCTCGTCCGCTGACGACTCGCCGCCCTTCCTGAAATCGATCGATTTGTGAGGGGAGTGGCCGAGAAACGCGAATCGAGGGGTGGCCTAGAAAACCAAAACCAAAACAAGCAACGCATGCCACGTGGAAGGACTAGAATCCCAAATCCTCATTGTCAGCCTGTTAGGCCACGGTCACGGGAAGAGAAAGAGCAAAACACACAAACTCCAAGAACAAGAACAACAACATCAAGAAGCTAATCTCTCTCTCTCTCTCACTTCCTTAAAGGGGATCGAATCGAGCACACACCTGCTTACCTGCGCCTCGGGTAACGCGTGAAAAATGGGCTCGGTGGCCCGATGCACGAATCGCTTCCGCATATTCTGGAGCAAGTCGTTCGCGCTCGCCTTCTTGTCCACTTTCAGATGACGTGACGAGCTTCCGGCTCCCGCTCCTCCGCCCTCTGCAGTCACGACGCCTTCCATCGGCTGTCTGGCGAGTTTGTCGGTGGAGGAGTGTGACGAGCCACTGTCACGTCCGTTCAGAGTGTCACTCGACTCCACCTGCAAAGTTTTCGGTTGAATGGTGATGGTTAGAGAGGGGGGGGGGTCTAACTTTTTTGAGGGTCTTGATGAAGTCGGTGACACTGATCTGCTCGTCGAGATTGTCGCAGTTGTTGATGTACTGGTCGAAGTTGCCGTTCATCTTACTGCAAACTTCATTTTCATGATTCATGAGCATGATCATTGTCATGGTCATGATCATGATCATTGTCATGGTCATTTTCCGGGTCATGATCATGATCATTGTCATTTTCATATGCATGATCATTTTCAAGACCATTGCAATGATGACGACGATAATGATCATGGTCATTTTCATGGTCATGATCTTGACACTTATCATTATTATCATCATGATCATTGTCATGAGCATGATCATTGTCATGACCATGATCATTATCATGATGCAACTTGAATGAGCGGCATCAGAATTGGGAATCCTGAAGAGAAGGACTAGTGAGACAGAGCATTCCAGGAAGAAGTTGTCATTTACACTTCCATGACCTTGTTCATGATCATGATCATGACGTCATCATTCATGAGAGTCATTGAAAAAATGAATGAAAAGGGACAGGTGGGATGGAGCATTTAGTATGACCGTTTTCATGGCAAACATGGAATTCATGATCATTCTCATATTCGTATTCCCTTTTATGATCATGATCATTCTTCATTTTCCTTTGAATGTTCATTTGAATGATCATTTTCATGATCATGATGAGCATGCATTCAGTTTCATGATCATCATTTTCATTTTTATAGTCATTTTTGTCATCATGATCATTTTCATGGTAATGATAATGAAAATGATCATGGGCATGATCATGATCATGATCATGATCATTTTCATCCCAGAATGCAATGTCGAATGTACGAAAAAAAGTGAGAGTGTGGGTGTGGAAAAGTGCTGAAAACCTTCCTATTCCCTTGTGAGAAAATGACGTTGACCTAACTTTCTCACGGCCGCCAAAAAGTTCGGCCATCTCTTTTTGGGAAGTTAGGCCAGGGGGGACAGTTCAGTGAGGGACGGCCTAACTTCCCAAACTTGGCAGAACCTCGGCCATGCCCCTCCAGCCCACGTCATCAGAATCTAATAGAACTTTGTCGACGACGACGACGACAGCGACGATGACGACGTCATCGGAATTCAGAATTCAGAATTCAGAATTCAGAAGACGTCGGATGTTATCGAAAAACAAACAGAGTGGAAAAGAGAAAAGCAGGTGAAGAGGAGGAGGAAAGTGGGGGGAGCTCCGCAGCGGAGCCCATAAGAAGAGTGAGTATCCGGATCGAGAGCTCGTGGAGCAGCAGCAGCTGCTCCGGAGATACGCTCCGCCCACTTTCTTCCCTTCCCCCCGCACCTCCTCTCCCCTGGTTGTCAAGGAGCTCAGAAGTCAGAAAAAGAGCCGGCTCACGGAGCAGCTCGCCGCGGAGCACACAATTCGATATCACAAGGGGGGAAAACGAGCAAGAAAGAGAGAGAGAGAGAGAGAGCACAAAAAGAGCACGGGAAGAAAATGGAAATTGGAAATTGGAATTGGTTTTCGGAGAGCGGAAGCGAAAGGGGGGTTCTAGACGACGTAGAATTTTTCAATTCATGATGTACTTTTTGGGCTCCGCGAGCAAGTCCATGGGCTCCGCGAGCAAGTCTATGGAAAGAGCTTGGTGGGTGGCCGAGGAAACCAATATGGCCTAGGAAACCAAACTCAGAAAAATTGTGTGATCTAGAATGTATAAAGTTTCAGATTCTTGGCCTGTTTTTGACATCGGTGAATGGCCTAGAAAACCAAATTCGATGACTTGCTGGCCTAGGAAACCCAACTCGATGACTTGGTGACCTAGAATCCCAAACTTTGAAAGCGATGGCCTATAAACCTCAATCAGAAAGTTTGATGGCCTAGAAATCCAAACCCAATAGTTTGGTGGCCTAGAAAACCAACAAGTACCGAGTTTCCATTCACAAGCAAATTGTGGCCTAGAAATCCAAGTTTACGAGTCATGACCTAGATTTCCAAATTGAAAGCTGTTTGCCAAGAAATACGAGTAGGCAGATGGTGGCCTAGAAACCCAATAGTCAACTGCAATGGCCTAGAAACCCAAACCTCGACCCCAATTTCAAAAACCACTTTCAAATTCGGACGGTTTCATTCATTCAAATAGAGTATCTCAATGAGGCACACTATCAATCGATAATCAATCGATAATCAATCGATAATCAATCGATTGCTTCACAAATCGCACAACGAGTTCGTGCCGCCCTGCTCCCAATCGTACGGATGCTCCGGTTGCGGACTGCGACGAATCGCGCGGCGAAGAATCTGAAAACGAATCGAGAGAATGACTGAAAACGAGAACTTGGCTCAGTGCCAAGACGATGACGCAGTGAGCACTTGTTGTCTGAAATTGGCTGAAAACGCGAATTTGTATGTAGGCGTACAAAAAAGGGCCGAGAATGACGCATTCTCTGACGCAAATCGGCCCAAGGAATACAATTTCCCGGAAAATTTCCAAGCAATAATGAGTCAGAAGCTTAAAAACGGGCAAAAAAACTATTGACAAGGGTTATTGGATAGCTCTTTTCGCGCTGAATCGATCGATATCCCAACTTGACTGTTTTCGACTCGAGCTGACCTAGATATTGCGAAATCGCCCTCATTTCAAACTTTGACCTACTTTATCTCGCTTCGGAAGAGTCGAAAACAGTCAAGTTGGGATATCAATCGATTCCTGGCAATCAGGACTATCCCATGAAACTATGAAAATCGCGATACAATGTGTGCCAACAAAGTCAAAGCTCAAAAACGAATGGGATTCTCAGCAGAGCGCGTTTGCAACTGCAACTCAACTCCCAGAGGAAACTTACAGTGTAGATGGCTGCGTAGTCGGGTTGCGAGTGATAGTCGTAGGCGTCGATGAGGCTCATAAATTCGCGCAACTCGTCGACGGGACACGTCTGTCCGCGGAACAACTGGTACACTCCCGGCGGCTGCCGCGACGACCGCTTCACCTGCGCCACCGCCACACCGTCGGGCAGTCCCTTCCACGGCAGTTGGCCGGTGAGCAGCTCGGCGAGCACGTAGAGCGCCGACTCGAGATCGTCTTTGCGGCTCAACTCTTGCAACTGATGGCAGCCGAGCGACGCGTAGCGCACTGTGCCACGAAACTCCACCTGCTCGCGCGGTTTACGAATTTGATTCTGAAAATGGAAATGTGCAAGGGGTCATAAAGGGTTGCTCCTCACCTTCGAGTCCAAAAATTTGCGCGAAATGCCAAAACTGAGCAGATAGACTTTGCCGAGCTCGCCGCGATCGCGACGTCCGAGACAAATGTTCGACGGCTTCAGATCGCGATGAATGAAGCCGCACGTGTGCAAATCCTCGAGCGCCTCGATAATTTGAATGGTCACACTCAGCGCGCAATTGACCGAGATCACTCCGCTCAGCGACGTCTTCATGTAGTCCTGCGCGGAGAACGTTTTAACTAGTCAGGGGGGTCGGGTTTTTTGTGTGCCATGAACACGTTTTTCTTAAAGATCCCGTTTAGAGGAATCGATTGACACCCCAACTTGACTGGTTTTGACCTACCGCCAAAAAGTTGCACGGGTTTGAAGTTACCGTTCAACTTTGCCACGTCATAACTCGCTAACTAAAATAGGTAGAAAAAAGTTGTCAACTACAAAAACGTGGGAAATTTTATGCCGAGCAAGTTCGAAGTTGACAACTTTTTCATAACTTTGCTAGTTTCCGAGATATTTGGGTTTTAAGTTCACAAGGAAAGTCACACTAGTTTTCACTTTACTGCAAACGCGCTCCAATGAAAACTCGGGCAGTTCGTGTCCAAAACAGTGAAATCAAGGGATATCGATCAATTTGTGGCAACAAGATCTATCGAATCGTCTTACCACGAGAGCCCGTCCGACCATGTGCATCACAATGTAGTGGATGCCCTGGAACTTGCCAATGTCCTCGACGTCGCAAAAGTGGCGTGAGCCGCGTTTCGAGATCTTCTGAAGCACGAACGCCTCCACTTTGAGCATCTGAAGCGGTCCCTGCGCACTCTCGCACTTCAGCGCGAACGTCTTCTGCGACGTCATCGGACTGTGGCCGGCGCACGCGTAGATGTAGCTGAAGTCGCCCTGCGCGATTTTTCGCTCCACCGTCCATTTGTACACCTGCAAACGATTTCGCCGTCGATTTCGCAACAGTTCAATAGAGCGCGTTTGCTGCGTGTTGCGAATGCAGTCCGATTTGTCAACAGAGCGCACTTCCTGCGCTCACTTGTGTCCCAGTGGCAATGTTGGCGGCATCGAGCGGTGTTTTGTCCATTTTTCAGATTGTGCCGCAGTTGCGCGTTTCGTAGGAAATAGTGTGAAATGGAGGGGGGCGAAAAGTTTGGGAAAGACGGGACAAGGTCACGCGATTCAAATTTCCCGCCAAAGTGCGATAGAGCGCATTTGCTACTTGTGTAGAACACGCGCTCTATTGAGAACAACTCGGAACTTTTGAATTTCCCGCCATAGTGCGATAGAGCGCAATTGCTACTCGCCTGGAAAACGCGCTCCATTGCGAACAACTCAGAACTTTTGAATTTCCCGCCAAAGTGCGATAGAGCGCATCTGCATTCTTAGGTCAAAATTGAGCATTTTTGACAGTTTCCCAGCACTTTTGAATTTCCTGCCAAAGTGCGATAGGGCGCATTTTCTTTTTGTGTGGAACATGCGCTCTATTGAGAACAACTCGGAACTTTTGAATTTCCCGCCATAGTGCGATAGAGCGCATCTGCATTCTTAGGCAAAAATTGAGCATTTTTGACAGTTTTCCAGCACTTTGAAACTTCCCGCCAAAGTGCGATAGAGCGCAATTGCTACTTGTGTAGAACACGCGCTCTATTGAGAACAATCCAAAACTTTTGAATCTCCCGCCATAATGCGATAGGGCGCATTTTCTGTTTGTGTGGAAAACGCGCTCCATTGCGAACAATCCAAAACTTTTGAACTTCCCGCCATAGTGCGATAGAGCGCATTTCCAGTTTGTGTTGAAAACGCGCTCTACTGAGAATATGCTTGGAACTTTTGAACTTCCCGCCAAAGTGCGCCAAAGTGCGATAGAGCGCAGTTCCATCTCATGCGCAACACGCGCTCTATTGATAACAAACTCATAATTTCAAATTTCGCGCGCGCCCCTTCCCCCCACTTTCCTTTACAATTAAACGTATACAAATAAATAAAGAATGATCACCAAATTGAATGGGTTGGTTGTGTCAGTGTGTGAACTATAAAAAAAGGAGAAGAAAAAGAAGGAGAAGAAGAAGCTGGAGAAGTGAAAACCAGCAGAACAAGTTCTTGATTCCGCCTTTTTCCCTCCCCCCACTCACTCACACAAACACTAAACATGTAGAAAGAGGAAACAGTCTTGAGGAAACGAAGCAACGTTCGAAATGAACACCCTCTCTCTCTCCTCGCTTTCTTCTTCTTCTTCTTTTTCTTCTTCTTCTTCTTTTCCTTTTCTCTTTCTGTTATTCTGTTTGTCCCCTTCTTTTCTTCTTTGCACTAGATAGAGCAGATTGTTTTCCTGGCATTGCAAACGCGCTCTATTGAGCTTCTCGCTGTAACTTTGCGAGTTCGGTTTTTCCGGGGTATATTTCGAACTAGTTGGATAGAGCTCATTATGAGGAATCGATTGATACCCCAACTTGACTGTTTTGCACTTTTCGGAAAAAAGTTATAGGCCTGTCTTCAATTTTGACTCTTCTGGTCCATAACTTTTTTCCTAAACGTTCAATTCACTCAAGATGGGGTATCAATCGATTCCTTGCAATTAGATCTATCACATAAACTTATAGAACAACTTCTGCATGCTGTAGTTTCCAAGTTATAGCCCCAGGAAGCACTAAAACAGAAGTTTCTCATTGGAGCGCGTTTGCAACGCGTGCAGATCCATAAAGTTGGAATGGAATACTAATTCAAAACATTCCAAAACTGACAGACATCACGGAAACTTCCAAGAAACTTTCAGAAGCACAGAAGACGTGCCCCCGCTCTCCGCTTACGGATGAAGGTGTCGATGTCGCCCGGCGAGCATGAAGACGTGATGCGAATTCTGGAGCCGACGCCACGTCTGACGCGACGTCTTCTCGCCACCTCCGTCGTCTCGACGTTCGCCGGCGGTTTCCACTTTGGTTTTCTCATCTCGGCCGTCAACCCGTTGGCGGCCACACTTCGCCAGTTTGTCGTCGAAAATATGAGAATGTACGGGTGAGAAGACGTGTGTGACACGTCATCTTGTTTCAGAAAATGTATTGGGAAAAATATGGATTCTGGAGAGAAGATGACTGATGAATGCTATAAATCACAGGGGACCGATACTTTTCAAGGGAGGGGAGCGAGGGACTGTGGCACGTGGCAAAACTTTGTACCCCCTAAAAGTGCGCCTAAAATCGATTTTCGAGAAAAGTGCCAGTTGACTTTTTTGTACAACTTTTCAAGCTCTATCGATTGATATAAAAAAACTCGGGAACTTTGAAAAATTTTTTTTGGACTCACAATTTGAAATTTTCGATTTCAGCCGAACTTTGATTGTGAGGTTTTTGTTTAATTTTCTGGAAATTAATATTTTTACTGGGAAATTTTGGAAATTGAGCTTTTAGTTGTCGAAAAATCGATATTTAGCGTTGAAATGGCCTAAACTTCGAAATAGGTCAAGCCTAACACTTTGTACCACCTAAAAGTACCCCAAAAATCGATTTTTGAGAAAAGTGTCAGTTGACTTTTTCGTACAACTTTTCAAGCTCTATCGATTGGAACAATACCCTTGCAAAGTTCCGAAAAAAAATTTTGGTCAAGATTTTCAAGTTTCAAAAAAAAAATTAAATTTTTTCAAATCAAGTTAGTATCAATCGATAGCTCTCAAAATTCTCTATCAAAGCAGCCTGATTATCGATTGATTCCAAGTTAGGCCTTCCAGACGGTACTCCTGGTCGATATCCGCTTCGCAGTTGGCACTCGTCTGGTCCTCCCTGGCCGGATGCCTATTCATCGGAGCCGTCGTCGGCTCGCACGTCTCCGCCCATCTTCTACCGTCGATCGGACCGCGGAGGACTCTGCTGCTCGCCGCCGGGCTCATTTCCTGCTCCGCGCCCGTTTTCGGGCTCGCCGGTGCTCTTGACATGGCCGAACTGCTGCCGGTTTCGCGGATCCTCTCGGGCGTCGGATTCGCGATCGGCATCTCGGCGCAAGCGGTTTTTCTGACCGAGATCAGTCCGCGTGAGTTATGGGCGGTCGACAGATTTTCATAGAATCGTTCCGTTTTTACTTCTAATAGAGGGTCCCTCCCTGAGCTTCAACTTTGGTGGGGTATATCTCCGAAACTAGAATAGCTACAGAAAAGTTGTCAACTACAAAAACGTGGGAAATTTTACGCTGCTTAAGTTTGTAGTTGACAACTTTTTTATAAGTTTTCTGGTTTTCGAGATATATCGGTTTGAACTTCACCCACTGGAAAGGGTCCATCAGATACTTAAACGGAACTTGCTTTAACTTTTTCGCGCTTAGACCTATTGAAATGGTGCAATGACCAAAAATATGAAACTTTCGGAGACTTTTCGAATGGCGCAACAAAAATTCGAAAATCTTGATTTTGAGGAAAGTTATGCAGGTTTTAGTCTTTTCAGGGATAAAAATTACTAAAACTTGTATAACTTTTCTCAAAATCAAGGTTTTTAATTTTTTCCTTCATCATTCGAATGGATTTGAAAAAAATTTCATAGGCCCCAGCCACAAAAAAGTGCGGGCGAGCTTCTTGAAACGTAAAACTCGACTCAGTGAGATTACCTAACTTATAACTGGAATATCTCGGAAACCGGCAGAGTTATGAAAAAGTTGTCAACTACAAAAGTGATCAGCGTAAAATTAGCCATATTTTTGTAGTTGACCACTTTTTTGTAGCTCCACTAGTTTTCGAGATATGTGGCCTAGATTTTCCGCATAACCGATATTTCTCTTCCAGCCAAGTTTCGAGGACTGACCAACTCTCTGAGCGGTCTGACTGGAAATGTGGCGTTTTTTCTGGCGGCGACACTCGGAACGCCCTATCTTCTGGGCACCGCGAGTCTTTGGCCCAACGTCTTCTACCTTGAAGTCGTGCCGTGCGTGCTTCACCTCATTCTCAACTTGACCTACTTCCACGACTCGCCCACGTATCTGCTATCGATTGGGAAGACGTTGGAGGCGGAGGCGGCGCTGAAGGCGTACCACGGCGACAAGTGTCACGTCAAGCGGATTCTGGAGGACTTGCGAAGAGCCGAGGAGCCGCGCGAGAAGAGCTTCCGCGAGATTCTCAACGATCGCGCTTCCCTTCAAGCACTATCCCTCTCTGTCGCCATCAACTTCTCGGTGGCCTTCAGGTATTCTCGAAGGTGGCCGAGCAGTTTTCTAGGCCACACCATTTTCAGTGGCATCTCGGCGACCTCATTCTTCGGCACGTTCCTGCTGCAAACCGTTGGTTTTTCGCCGGAAGCGTCGTCAGTCGCCAACAGCGTCTGCGGTCTCGGCGCGATTCTTTCGGCCCTCCTGGCCACAATCGCCTTTGACAAGGTAACCGCCGCCTGACATCGGCCAGTCATCCGCGTGGCATGCGCCAATGGCCTCTGCGCCCGTCGCGCGCCGACTTCCTCGAAAAGCTTTAAGTGCACGGGTGGCTGAGAGGTTGTGAGTTAGGCTGACAATCGGAACGATCCCGGTTCGATCCCCCGCACCCATAAAATCCGGTTTTCGCGGCGAGACCCACTCCCAGCCATTTTCAGATCGGCCGTCGACCCCTTCTGATCTCTTCGCTTCTCATTCTCGCTCTAATCAACACTCTCATGATGGCACTCGTCTCTCTGTACAATTCGACCGAAAATCCCGTGCTCGCGTGGCCCTTCCTCGCCGTTTTCGTCCTCTTCACCTTTGTATTCAGCCTCGGAATCGGCCCGGCCGCCGTTTTTATCGGAGCAGAACTTGCTCCGCCGGGCACGATTTCCAAAATGCAAAGCTACAGCACTTCTGTTCAGTTAGTCGGACATTTTTGGAGAATTTTCAGTCAAAGCGCTGAAAATGTATATTTACGGCGAAAAATCCGTATTTTCTTCTGGAAAATGATGAATTGTCATTGAAATTCCACTTAAAACACAATATTTTCATTGTTTTCTGCGGGAAAAACCGGAAAAATTGGGAGAAATCAGTGAAAATCAAGAATTTTCGGCGGTGGCCTAGAATACGGCACTTTTGGGTTTCTAGTCCCCCGGCCTAAAAATGAGCGATTTTCGCCGTTTTTTCCCGTTTTTGGCACGTTTTTTTTGAAAATTCGTTTAGAAATACGATTTCCTATTAGTTTTCTACAGAAGAAGCAGCAAAAAAACCCGAAGAATCTTTCAGATTCATCGGCTCCTTTGTCTGCCCGATCGTCTATCTATCGCTACTCGAGTCGATCGGCGGCCTCTCGTTCGTGCTGTTCATCGTGCCGTTGGCCGTCACCGCCGCCTACTTCTACATGTATCTGCCAGAAACGAAAGGCCGGACGGCGTCAGAAATTTGCGAGCTCCTTCGCCGATGACGTCGGAATCCGGTGTGCGCCACGTGTCATACCCCCACCACCACCACATCCAAATTTACCGGTTTTTAATTGGAATTGAAATTGGAATTTAAGTTCTAGAAAGGGAAAGCGATGCGAATAAAGATAAATTATGTACATTTCAACCGATTTCCGGCCTATTTGGCCTGAATTTGAATATGAAACTTGACGGCGGGCACACTTTCGATGGTCGGCGTCACGACGGCTCGCACGTTGAGCCCGGCGAGTGCTCCGCGCAGCAAACCGCACGGGAACGCCAAAAAGTAGCCGCTCTCCTTGACGTATTGCTCGCCTTCGGGAAAACTGCGCAGAGTCGAGAAACGGCCGTCCTGGACGACGTAAACGCCCTGAAATATCGATTTTTCGTCGAAATTCGAGAGAAAATGTGAAAATCGATAAAACCTGATGATTAGTTCGCAAATTATCGACTTGTTTTCCGAAAACTGTCGACCAAAAGTCTTTGCAGATGAATTTGACGATCTGCAACAAAATTTCGCGTTAGTTTCGAGTTTTATGACGGGGAAACGCTTACTTCGAGCTCGGTGACCAATTTTGGAGCCTCTTTTGACACTTTTTCCACTAACTGCCGCCCGACTCGATAGCCGATCGATTCCAGCTTCGTTTCGGCGTTTGCCTGCGAAATTTTGCGATTTTCAACGGTTTTCAGAGATTTCTCACGTGCAGAAACGCTTTTTGCACCAATCCATCGTATTTTTCAATGTCTGTCGGACCGGTCAGGTTCTCCGTGATCTGAAAACGACGATTTTCAGTATGTTTCTTCAAAAGCGATGTTTCTCACCGTGCTAAACTTTTCTCTCGCCTCGCATCGCTCTTTTTCACCTTCTAAAGCGGTCCGAATGATTTCCAAGTGCAAAATATCGAAGGGAAACGCCATTTCCGCCTTATTTTTGGCTAGAAAAATTAAAAATTGCAGAAAAGCGATGGAGTCCGCAAACACCGTCGCGACGGCAGAACTACGAACTTGGCATTTTATTTGACGACACTTTTTGTTTCAGCATATTTTCAGATGACTTGCAGAGAATTTCTTTGTTTTTAATGGGTTTTTCAGGATTTTCCCGACGAAAATGTGGAAAACCACATTTTAAAATTCTGAAAATTTTCCTGTCTGTAATTCCGCTCTGATTTTTAAATTTTTATTTTTACGCTGAGCAACGTCTGTTTCACTCGTATTTTTACGCTTTTTCATCGATTTTTTGCAGCCAAACATGACAGAAGAGCTCGAAAAAGGCTTTTATCGCCTAAAAATCGATCAGGTACGAAGATTTCTTGCCGAAAATCGCAAAAATTCGAGTTTTCAGAACATGAAATGGTTTCCGCGGCCGACTGGAAAGTGTAGCGGCGATTACTATACGGAAAAAGTGAAACTACTCGTGAATTGGTTCAAATTCACCGCAAAAATCACGGATCGACCGGTAAATCTCGGAAAAAATCACGAAAAATCAGCGAATTTTCAGTACTACGAGTACAAGGTGCAAATGTACAAGATAAAAACGTTTAAAAATCGACAAGGAAAAACTGAAACCAAAAAAACCATCATTCCGATGTGAGAGAACTCGGTTTTTCGCGAAAATCGCTGGGATTTTCAGTTTATCGCGCCCGGAACTGTTCTGGAAGCACTTGCGACATGAGAGAGAACAACAAAAGAAGCGAAATCAGCATTTCGACATCGAGGAGTACGTTTTCGACAACAAGGAGACCGTGTACAGCGTGAATATTCACAAAAATCCAATCAAGTCGGAAATGCCGTGCGCGGAGAACAAAAACGTCACCTACGTGCTTGAACTGACGCTGTGGACTGAATTTTGCCTTCTTTTCAGTCAAGAAGACCCGCATAAAGCCGAGGAAGTCAATAAAAGCTACAAATTTCTCAAAGTACGATAGTTTGGCTCTTTGCGCGTAAGGTATGGTGCAAAGTCTGCGGCCGTGGTGTTTGCACATTTCGCACCGAACCTGACGCCCAAACCGAAGAAATTCTTTAAAAAACGATTTTTTCAGGATGTAGTGACTCAAAAAGTGCGATATTCGCCCGAGGAAAACGATAGAGTCGCCGTGGAGTTTATAAAAAACTTTGTGTACGACTCAAATGTGATCCATCGCATTCCCGAATCGTTCTACGATCCCAGCCGATTCGAGCATGAACTGGAAATCGCGCCGCGCATCGAAGCCTGGTTTGGAGTTTACATTGCTGTTAAAGAGCTGTTCGACGGCCAGCCTGTGCTCAATTTCGGAAGTAAATATGAAAAAAATGACGAAAATCTGTGAAAAACCCGAGAAAATCGCAAAAATTTGGCGAGTTTCAATCTATTCTTACCAGAAACCCAACAAAATTCTACAAATTCTGATGATTTAACATCAATTTCCTCGATTTTCCACATTTTCAGTCGTCCACAAACTGTTCTACAATGCTCCGATCCTGTCACTTTTGGACTATCTACTTCTGATTGTTGATCCGGAAACAAGAAAAGATGAACATAGAAATGCACGAAAGAGGCAACTTCGCGACGGAAATTTTAACATTAAAGAGAATGCGTTTGGACAAGTCAATCGATTGCTGGAAAATTTGAAACTGAAATCTACAGAAGTTTTTGATGAAGAGAAGTAAGTTTTTAAAACTTAAAAAGTCGAAAAATCGCTGTTCATAACAATTTTCTCAGCGTTTGCGCGTCAGTTAAGGTGCAAAGTGTGCAAACACCACGACCGCAAACTTTGCATCATATCTTACGAGCAAAGTTTCAAAATGCTTTTTGAGTCTAATTTTTTAAACTTTTTGCTCTGGAACCGTCTAAATTACGTATTTTAGTTGCAATAGTGGTTAAAAATCGTGATAAATTGAGTTTGTGCCAAGTTTTGTTTTCAAAGCCGGCATTTTTATCTTCAAAAGATGAAAACGTAAATAAAAATCTTGCATCGGGTCGGCGGTGTAAGGAAAAATTAAGAAAATGCCAAAAAATTCATCCATTATAAAATCCCAAATTTTCAACTTTTTTAAAAGTTTGCGCGTCAATTGTGGTGTTAAATGTGTAAACACCGCGGCCGCAGACTCGGCATCATATTTCACGCGCAAGTTGACTTTTTAGCCAATTTCATCGGTTTTTCAGGGGCAAAATGACGGAAAGGCATCTTTCCTTCATCGGACTCGTCGAGCAGAATTCCAAAAACTGTCAGATCTCGTACAGCGTGAGAAAAGGTCGAGAAGTTCAGAAACGCCGGGCGTCTCTGTTCGAAATCTACCATTACAACCGAAAACCCGTCGAATTTCCCGATTTGCCGGTTGTGCGCGTCAAATCGGGCACCAAGGAGTACCGCGTGCCAATGGAATACCTTCAAGTGCACGAAAAACCGCAGCGCTTCAAGAATCTCATCGATATGCGGATGCAGGATCGATTCATCAAAGCGGCCACCCGAAAACCGCACGTCTACCAAAAAGAGACGATCGAAATGCTCAAAGATCTCGATTTCGACTCGAAAGAGGGTCTCGACTTTGTCAAAAAGTTCGGCCTGTGCTCCGAGCTCAAAATGATCGAGTGTCCCGGAAAAGTGCTCAAAGAGCCGCGTCTCGTCAACAAGGACAACGAGCCGATCAAAATGACGCCGGTGGTTCGCGGTTTTCAGGAGAAGCAGCTCAACGTGGTGCCCGCGAAAGAGCTGTGCTGTGCGATTTTCGTGCTGCGCGGCCAAAACGAGACGGAGGCGTGTTTGAGAGAGAGTCACGTTTTGTAGGCTGGCTGAAAAGCTCGCGAAAAACCACTCTCTTTTTGTTTTCAGCCAACTGTACGAAGAGCTCATCGACGGTTGCGAGTTTCGTGGACTTCGAGTCGGAAAAAACGAGACGAATCGGGCGGCGCGATCGCTTCTTCAGTGGAAAGATGACAACGGAACGACGAAATACGCGGTGAGACGGAGTGACGGCTTGGTGTCGATTTACGCGGTATAGAGAATTGAGGGGGTGTCGGAACCGCGCTCTACTGGACTTGACCTAAATTCAAGTTTATAGCCGGTGTGGGCTTCATTAGAGCTCGAAAAACCATTGAGATTGGCCTAGATTCAAGGTCCATGGGTCTTGCATGGAAGAGACAACTTAGTGTCGATTTACGCGATGCGGAAACTGCGCTACACTGGATTTTCAGTAATTTTCCGTATCTAGCAGACTTGATCTGCGTGGCAGGCTTGCACGAAATGAAATTCGAAACTTTTCTGAAACTTGCTCTAACTTTTCAGTGCTTGTGCCTATGAAAATGGTGCAATTACAAAAACTATGAAACTTTTTGTGATATTTCGAATGGCGCAACGAGAATTTGAAAAACTAAATTTCGAAAAGTATTATGCTGGTTTTAGCTGTTTTTATTACTAAGAAGATTAAAACCAGCATAATACTCTTCAAAATTGAGATTCTCAAATTCTCGTTGCGCAATTCGAAAGACCACAAAAAGTTTCATGGTTTTCGTAACTGTGTCACTTTCCTAGGCCTAAACACCGAAAAAAAATTAGAGTCAGTTCCATAAAAGTTTCGAATTTCATTTTGTGCAAGTCTGACACACAGGCAGAGTCGGCTAGAAACGGAAAATTACTGAAAATCCAGTGGAGTGCGGTTTCAGCATCGCGTAAATCAACACCAAATAGTCTCTTCCGTGCAAGACCCATGGACCTTGAATCTAAGCCAAACTAAATGGTTTTTCGAGCTCCAATGAAGCCTACACCGGCGATAAACTTGAATTTAGGTCAAGTCCAGTAGAGCGCCGTTTCGACACCCCTTCACTTCACTATTCCGCGTAAATCGACACCAAATCGTCT
Source organism: Caenorhabditis sulstoni (assembly GCA_963966605.1). Lineage (NCBI taxonomy): Eukaryota > Metazoa > Nematoda > Chromadorea > Rhabditida > Rhabditidae > Caenorhabditis > Caenorhabditis sulstoni. Next base: position 2,282,617 of record OZ016479.1, read on the forward strand.
CTTCCGTGCGAGACCCGCTAGAAACTCGCAAACAACACTCTGTTGTTACAGCACTACAGCGGTTGCCCGCTCATCGAGTCGGCGTCGAGCTTCCTCGCCGCCGCCACAGACGCGAAACGCCAATTCGACCGACTGCCCGACGCCGATCAAAAAGCGCTTCTGTTCATCGTGATCGGAACCCCGATGTACAACGCGTACGGCTACGTCAAATATCACTGCGACACGCGGCTCGGTGTGGCGAGCCAGTACATAAATGTGCACACGGCGAATCAGATTCTCAAAGATTTGCCCAAATCGCACCGAATCGCCTATCAGTTGGCGTTGAAGATCAACGCGAAACTCGGCGGCGTCAATCAGGAGCTCGACTGGTCCGAGAGTGCCGAGATGAGTCCCGAGGAGAAGGAGGCGCGGAAGGCGGAGCCGCTGAAGATGTTCGTCGGCATCGACGTCACGCATCCGACGAACGGAAGCGGCATCGACTTTTCGATCGCCTCGATTGTGGCGAGCATCAATCCGAGCGCCACCAAATACCGTAATCGCGTCATCACGCAACAAGAGTGTCGACCCGGCGAACGGCCGGTGGCGCACGGCAGAGAGCGAACCGATATTCTCGAGGGAAAGTTCATTCACTTGCTCAGAGAGTTTGCCGAGGTAAAAACCAGGCTCAAACCGCTTTTTCAGCTTTGTTTTCAAGTTTGCGCGTCAAATATGATGCAATGTGTGCAAACACCGCGCGACCGCACACTTTGCATCATATCTCACGCGCAAAGTTTTGAAATGTTTTTATTTTCAAATTTTTGCTCCAAATTCGTCTACTCAACTGGTTTTCGTCGTGAAAATGATTCAAAATTGCAAAAAACTAGATGAGTGACAAGTTTTACCTTCAAAATCCGCGTTTTCGGCTTCAGAAGAGATGAAAATCGTAGAGAACATTCTCGCGTTCGGCCGGAGAAAAGAATGTGAATGAAAAACTGTCCCGGCCGGAGGCCATAAAAGTACGAGAAAATAATGGGGAAAAACTCCCCATTTTCCCTCCTTTTTCGGCGTTTTCACACGATTCCCTCTCTGCAGAACAACAACAATCGAGCGCCCGACCACATTGTGATATACCGTGACGGCGTCAGCGATTCGGAGATGCTCCGCGTGAGCCACGACGAGCTGAAATCGCTGAAAAGCGAAGTGCAACAATTTCTCGAGGAGAGGTCCGCGGAGCCGGCGCGACACCCGAACTACACGTACATCGTCGTCCAAAAACGTCATCACACGCGATTTTTTCGCCAAATGGGCGCTGAGCCGAAGACGTCGGAGGGCGCGCAAAAACGGTACGCGGACGAGATGAAGGAGACGGAAAACTCGGGAATCGCGAACGTTTCGTCGGGAACCGTCGTCGACAAGCTCGTCGTTTCGCCCTACAAATTCGATTTCTGGCTCTCGTCGCATCACGGAGCGATTGGAACGTCGCGGCCGTGCCATTACACGGTCATGTACGACGACGCGAATTTGACGCAGGACATTGCCTATGTGAGTGGAAAAAACGCTTCAAACAAGCAAAAATGATCGGTTTTCAAGTTTGCGCGTCAGTTAAGGTGCAAAGTGTGCAAACACCGCGACCACAGACTTTGCACCCTACCTCACGCGCAAATTTTTTTTCCGTGATTTCTAATTGTTTTTGTTTTAATTCTTAGTTTCTCGATGGAAATGCACAATTTCAAACGTTGTTCTTTCAGAAAATGACGTACGAGCTGGCGTTTCTGTCAGTACGGTGTCGCAAACCGATCTCCCTGCCCGCCCCGGTCCACTACGCGCATTTGGCGTGCGAAAAGGCGAAAGAGGTCTATAAGGCGGCGTCGCGGCAGCAGATTCACGAGATTCCTCCGATTGGCACCGGTCGGAGTCTCGGTCTTCGCGCGAAACTCGAGGAAATCATGCAGCCGAGCCAACTCTATCCGGGAATGTCATTTGCTTGAACAACAATTGGCTCCGCCCACTTTTTCAAATCGTGCCATGGAGCGCGTTTATTCATTTTTATTCACCCGTGTACTTACTTGTTCCTGTAAATTTTTCATAAAATGTACGGTTTCCCTTTTATATTCAACATTTTTTTCGCTTTTTCCATGATTCCAGTCGAAATTCGGTCGTTTATATCTCAAATTTCTCCCGTTTCCCCGCGAATCTCCAACAATTTTCCAGGTGATTCCACTGTCACGCCGCCTCTTTTCGATGATCGGAACGCATTCGGGAAAGTTCCATTGTGACGAGGCGTTCGCCTGTTTCATGCTGAAACAATTGCCCCAATTCAAGGATCACGGCATTGTTAGGTGAGAAATATGGAGAATTTTGAGATTTCTACCCGAAAACCATCAAAAACACGACGGAAATAGCATCAAGCGCGAAAAAATACCAATTTTCCGTTCGGAAAATGATCGGGGACTAGAAAAGTCCACTCGAAAAAGTTAGGCCACCCATAAAATCAACGAGTTTCTTTGTTTCAGAACACGCGACGCGGCCCAACTAGAGAAATGCGATATTGTGGTGGATGTGGGCGGAGTTTTCGATCACTCGAAACGTCGTTACGATCATCACCAGCGCGGATTCACCGACACGATGCGGACGCTCGAAAAACTGAACTTTGACACCAAACTGAGCTCCGCCGGACTCGTTTATGCTCATTATGGGAAGGATGTGATTCAGCAGGTGAGAAAGTGCATTTTCAACCGTTTTAAACTTCTTCTGCCTGCCAGAAATAGCTAATTTCCCCAAAAACGGCAATTTTTAAAAGTTTGCGCGTAAAGTACGGTGCAAAGTCTGCAGTTGCGGTGTTTGCACTCTTTGCACCATATTTGACGCGCAAACTTCAAAACTTGCCTGAAACCGTCTATTTTCTTGCGAATCTTTTAATTCTTCAGATTCTGGGCGGTTCGGTGTCGCCCACGATGCTCGACCTCTTCTATCACCGCCTCTACGAACAATTCGTCGAGGCGATCGACGCGATCGACAACGGAATCGCGCAATACGACGGCGTTCCCCGCTACCATTCGCCGGGAAATTTGTCGGCGCGCACCGGACAGTTCAATTCGCACTGGAACGAGCCGGAAAACGACGCCGACGAGCGGTTCGGTCACGCGATGGCGTTCATCGGCGGCGAATTCGTGAGCACCGTCAAATATCTGGCCAATGTGTGGTGGCCGGCTCGCGAAATCATCGAGACGGCTGTCGAGAAGCGATTCGAGAACGACGCGTCCGGACGGATCATCGTCATCGAGAACGGCGGTTGTCCGTGGAAAGAGCACTTTTTCGATATCGAGGTCGAGAAAAATATTCAGGACGATCGAATCACCTATATTCTGTTCGAGGGTATGCGTTTTTCCCGAAAATTTCCTCTAAAAATGAGATTTGGCGCTTGCGCGTCAGATCTGGTGTAAAGTCTGTGGCTGTGGTGTTTGCAGACTTTACAGCACATTTGACGCGCAAACTCGAAAATCGGCGAAAAACTCGTTTTTCAGACTCGACAAACTCGTCTTGGCGCGTGCAAGCGATTCCAGTCGACAAGACGTCCTCTTTCGAGAACCGTCTACCGCTTCCGGCGGCGTGGCGAGGACTTCGCGACGCCGAGCTCTCGAAAGAATCCGGCATCGACGGCGGCGTCTTCGTCCACATCTCCGGCTTCATCGGCGGAAATTTGACACGTGGCGGAGCTCTCGAAATGGCTCGTAAGGCTCTGGAGCTCGGCGAGCTCGAGCAGGAAATCGACTCCAAGAAAATCAAATTGGACGCCTAATTTATTGACTTTTCAAAATTTTCGATTAATTTAATTCCAAGTGTTTCCAATTTCAATTTCAAATTCAATCGTTCTTTCTTTAAATTGCATTTTGAATTTTTTTCTTTTGAATGAACTTTCCCTCGCTTTCCCCCCCTCTCACCGTCTAATTCTCTCTTTTTTTCGTGTCACGTGCTTTTTTTTCCCTCTCCCGAAAAATGGTCGTTTGATTCTTCCCATCTGACCTATCTTTTTCTTTGTTTTCTCTTCTCTCTCACTCTCACTCTCAAAATTTTACACTTGACTTTTTATCAGCCACGTGATTTTTGTTGAATGCGGAAATAATTTTGAATTTTGAAAAAAAATTGAATACCGCTAAATTTTTGAAGAAAACCGTTAAAATTCCGGAAAAAAAATTATATTGAAATTTTTAAAAAATTTTCAGAAGCATTTTCAGCTCGTGGCTGAATTTTTTATGTCAAAATTCAAAAATAATTTTATTTTCCCGCTCAAAAATTGAAATTTAAGTGAAAAAATGTTATTTATCGGCAATTTTCAGTTCAAAATGCGCGCGAGCACGAGTAGTCCGTGTGCTGAAAGTGTCTGGAAATACGTGGGAATCACGGCGGCGACGGGCGCCGTCGTCGGCGCGTTTCTTCACTTCTCGCGACGAACCGAGGACCGGAACGTCGTCGAAATCGAACGTCTTCAGATGATGGTCGAGAATATCGGGTGAGCGACGTTCTGACGTCTTCTGGAGGCTTACCATTGCTTTCTGACGTCTTCTGAAGGCTCACGAAGCCTCAGGAGCTTCGTGATGTCTTCTGAACCCTTCCAACGCCTTCTAGAAGCTATCAGAGACTTTTTGACATCTTCTGAAGGTTCACAAGGCTTATTGGAGCTTTCTGACGTCTTCTGAAGACATCAGAAGCTTCTGAAGCCTTTCGACGTCTTTTGGAAGATTCTGAAGACTTTCAATGCCTTCTAAAAGCTTTCTGACGTCTTTTGAAGGCTTCTGGGCGATTCTAGAAGGCGTCAGGTCTTCTGAATGCTTCAGACGACGTCAGATCGCTCCTACTGTTTCAGCGTCAGAATAGAGAGCATCGAGACGATCGTCAAAAACGTTCACGACGAGCTGCGTGCTCAGCGAGCCATGCGAACGTCGAGCAGCGGCGGAGCACTCAAAAATGTCACGTTCAAACTGGGTAAGCAAGTGCGCTCCATTGAGAATCTGCAAATTTCGGCTGTTTTTCTTTTCCAGAAGCTTCTCGAAACGTCGCCACCGGCTCGAGACTTACGAGAACCAAAAGTTGGACGTCAATCACGTCCGACTCGGAATACGGTGACGCTGAAGAAGAATGGTAAGAAAAAAGAGCTCCGTATCCATCAATATGTGCCACTGAGTTGCTACGCAGCCAATTCTGAATTTTTGATCGCTTTTAACGAGAAGAACTCTAAAATTTTGCTGAAAAACGTAGTTTTTGTTAGAAAAAAAAAGTTTGCGCGTCAGATCTGATGCCGCTGTGTCAAAAGTACGCAAACACGCTCACGCGCAACTACGGACTTTGTGATTTTTCGTTTGATCACCTCATTTTTCCCCGCGATTTTTTCGCTTTTACGAAGAATGTTTTTATCGTAAATTTTTTTAATTTGAAGAAAAAATGTTTTCTTTTGCGCATTTTCAGCCGGTTCATATCGCCGGTATTTCCTAAAACAGAAAAATAACAAAAATTTAAAAATCGATCGAAAAAAATTTTCATTCAAACTGAGAGACCAAAAATCACCGATAACTAACAAGAAGATTAAAATTCACCAGAAAACTAATAAAAAGAGAATGAGATAAGATTTGCCAAAAAAAAACGGCCCATCTGGTGTCCCGCAAGGATAAGATAGTGTAAATCATTCGAAAACCACCCCAATGACATCATGAGATTTATTACACCGAGCCGGATTCCAATAAATAGTCTGAGTGAGCCGTCTCGTGGGCTCATTTCTCACGAGAAACAGCTGCTCGTCTCACCCTCCCCCCCCCCCCCAGACCCAAAACTCAATTTTTCGAGCTCAATGAGCACTATGAGAGCTCTTTCCGTTGTTTTCGCCGTGACGTGGGCCGTCGCGAACGCCAGGTAAGCGAAAAAGAAGACAATGCAAACGCGCTCTGTTGAGAAGTCGCGGTTCTTCACTTCTTTTGACGTAAAGCTGACTTTGAATAGGGCGGAATATGCGCTCCATTGAGAATGTAGTCGGGGATCAAAGAAGCAAACGAAGAAAACCGTTAATCTTTTTCTCGCAGGTATACGGACGTGCGCGCTTTCGGCGACAACAAACCGGTCGAAATTGGAATAGGAGACGGACAGATTTCATCGCAGGTCAGTACTCTCCGTTCAATGTTTCTTTCTTTCTCTTCTCTTTTCTTCTTTTTTTCTTCTTTGTCGTCATTTTAACTAGAAATCTAGAAGTTGGCGCAAAAAAATTAAAGGCGCATAACTAAGTTTTGCGTGTTGGGTCCCGCAGCGAAAGAGCAAGATTACGGTAGGCGCTTATTTTTCAAAGTGTTTTTGCCCGCTCAATCAAGGAATTTTTTCTGCTTTTTGACTGTTTTTTTGGCTACTTTTCTTTTTTTTTCCAAATCTTTTTCAAGAAACAGCAAATTATTCTGTTTTGTAGCAAAAAAAAATTAAAAACGTTGAAATTTTGCGCGAAAAATTTAAAGGCGCATAGGCAAGTTTTGTGTGTTGGGTCTCGCAGCGAAACTATCAAAGTTACGGTAGGCGCTAAATTTGAAAAAAAATTTGCCCGCTCAATTTAGCTCTTTTTCCCCTTTTCTCGATTGTTTTCCGGCTGATTCTCGCAGAATTTTTCTCAGTTTTCCTCTGAAATCAACCATTTCGTTCCGGGATTTCACCGTTTTGCCGCAGAAAATCAAAAGAAACGCATCTTTTTGTAAAAGTTATATTCCCAAAAAAGCAATCGTTTTCCCATTCCCAGTGCCCGGATGTTTATCGATTCCTCTACCAAAACAAAATTTGAAATAGAATTCAGTTGAAAAAAAAACAAAACAGAAAAGGCGCTCCCGCTCCGGGCAGAGTTGTTTTGTTTGCTAACGTGTAGGCTACACACTCTGCCCGTCTGCGCTCTCTTTCACTTTTTTCTCCTTTCGATTCTCTCTCTTTCTCTCACTTTTTCTCTTTTTTCCCGCAAACAAACCATGAATCATGTGTTCTCTCTTCTTCTTCTCCCGATTTTCCGGCCAGTTTTCAGTTTTACTGATAAGATTTTGGTGGGAATTGTGCTTCGTTTCCCACTTTACGCAACGTTTCCCCTCCCATCAAAAACCAATATTTTCTTTGCAGAAAATGTCGTTTGCCGAGCTGGACGCACTGTTCGGAACCGATCAGGTTCAGAAAGGATATGATGAGCTCAAAAAGGTTAGTTCTTTTACAGAAAAACCCCCGAAAATCGATGAATTTGAGCCGAAATCCCGGAAAATCGATGAAAATCGGTGATTTTGAGTCGAAAGACCCGAAAATTCGATGAATTTGGGCCTAAAACCCCTCGAAATCGTCGAAAATTGACCCGAACCCTCCAGAAACCTGCCAAATTTTCCCAATTTTGCAGCGCTACGACGGCGGCGAGAAGTCGATCGACGTGCTGTGGCGTTTGGCGAAATTCTGCAACGAGATCGGCAATCGTGTCGAGAAGAGCCAACGAAAGGCGATCATCACCGAGGGCCAGAAGTTCGCCGTCGAGGCGTGGAACACCGACTCGAACGACTTTTTGGCGGCCAGATGGGCGGCGCTGATGTCGGGAAAAGTGACCGAGTATCTCGGCACCAAGGACAAAATCGAGGAGGGAAAACGGTGCAAGGTGAGGAGGAGGAGGGGGGCGGTGCGGGTCTCGCCACGAAAGTGACGGGTACCATAAACTTTTCGCCCGAACACACTCATGCGCCTTGAATCTCTTTTTTTCGAACCGAATCTCTTTTTTTTTTGAACTGTTTCTGTCGTTGCGAGACCCGAAACGGTTTCGCGTGCCGATTGTCGACGGAGCGCGCTTCCATCACCACTCATTTCACTTTCCAGGAGTACCTCGACCGCGCGATTTCGATTCAGCCGAAAGAGGATGCTCTTCTGCACCTGCGCGGACGTTGGGCGTTCTCGGTGGCCAATCTGTCGTGGCTCGAACGCAAAGCGGCCGCCGTCCTCTACTCGGAACCGCCGACGGCCACTCTCGCCGAGGCCATCGCCGACTTCGAGGCCGCCAACGAGGTCAATCCGGAATGGATCGAGAACCTCGTCTATCTGGGCAAAGCGCTCTACGAGAACGGCGACAAGGCGTCCGCCAAGAAGTACTTTGAGGCGGCGATCGCCATCGCGCCGAAAAACGACAACGAGAAGGAGTTGCTCGCCGACGCGGAGGCTCTCAAGAAGAAGTGCTAAACTAAATTTTCCCCGATTATTGTAATCTCTCTCTCTCTCGGCTTTTCTTCACTTTTTCCCCCCCCCCCCCATATTTATATTTTGCATTGATGTTCATATAAACTAAGTGTAATTTTTAGTACTAGCTAGGTTTGTAGGCGAAATCGACATTATCCCCTTTTTCTGCTGTAACTCGATTCCAGAACTCTTCCAGCTTCTTCTTCACGTCTTCCATCGTCGTTTCCAACTCCTCGCCGCTGATTTGAAAGATTTCCGCCGGATCGCCGTTCTCTTTCAGGCTGACCAGCAGGGCTTTTTGCGCCATTGGCGCCGATTCGAAGCGGGCGTCGTTGTTGAAAGCCGACGCGTAGGCGGCCAATTGACGCACGTAGCCAATGTAGGAGAGGCTCCAATGCAACTTTTTGGTACGTGATTAGCAGTGGGGCGCACTTACCTCTCCTCGCCTTGCTTGCTAAACGCCGACTGCGCCGGGGCGGTTTTCCAGTCCAGAATGCACCACGAATCACTGAAAAATTATTGGAAAATATCAGAATTTTGGAGAGGTCAGAGAAAATGCGCTCTATTGAGAACTTTGATGAAAATCGGCGATTTAAAAAATTGAAGTTTTTTTTTTTTAATTTTCCAAAAATTTAAATTTTAGAAAAACCTTCTCAATTTTTTAGCAATTTAAATTTTTTTTTTTAATTTCTCTTATTTGGAAAATAGATTAAACAATTTTTTTTAAAAAAGTAGATTTTCAAAAATTTCCAGAGATTTTTTTTACTTATTTCGGAAAATAAGCGTTTTTTTTTTGCGATTTTCAGAAAATTAAATTTTTTTTTTGAAATTAATTTTTTTCTCAATTTTTTATATTAAAAAAATAATTTTCTCTTGTTTAAAAATTAGATTCAACAAAATTTTTTTTTAAAAAATCAATTTTTCAAAAAAATCCAGAATTTTTATCATTCATTTTGCCAAAACCATTTTGGAAAACAAGGTTTTTTCGTGATTTTCAGAAAATTTGATTTTTTTTTCAATTTTTTTTCTCTATTTTCTGCGATTCCTAGTATTTTTTTAAACATATTTTCTCTAGTTTCGAAATTAGATTCAACAAAATTCAAAAAAAAAATTCAATTTTTTAAAAATTTCCAAAAAAAATTTCGCATTCACTTGTGCCTGACGAGCGCATCGAATCGTCCCTGAAACGCCAATTTCGGGTGTCTCACGCGTTTTTCGCAAATCGCTTCCGCCGGTTTTTGAATTTCCAAAATGAGCGGCAACGCGGATTTCGCGAAATTTCGAATCGCCGCGTCTTTTTCCGCATCAATCTGCAAAGCAAATTGACAACGTTTTCGCATGTAGAAAACACTTTTTGCAAAAAAAAAAAAGAAAAACTGACAATTTTCCACAAATCTTGCTCATTTTTCGTCGAATCCGCACGAGTTTTGAGCAACTCTTCGCATTTCGAATGCGCTTTTGTGCCCAAAACCATTCGTTCTGGAAATTGAAAAAAAAAACATTGTTTTGAAAATTAATTTTTTGATAATCAGGATTTTCTGAGATTCGGAAAAAAAATTTTTTTTTGAAAAATATTGCAAAAATTACAAAAAAAAATTATTTAATCTTTTTATTTGAGAGCACAGCATTTTTTTTTCAAATTGAAATTTTTTTGAAACCCATCTTTTTCTGGAATTTTGCAATTTTTTTCTTAAAGTTGAAAGAATTTTATTTTAATTGAGAATAAAGTTGAATTTTAAAATTTTTAGTAAAAAATTTTTTTTCACATTTTTTCAGAAATGCAAAAAAAATTAACAAATTTTTTTTTTTTTGAAAAATTTATGAAAAGATGAATTGTTTTTTGAATTAATATATACACATAATTTCTTTTTCAAAAAATTATTTAATTTTAAAAAAAATAATTAGAAATTTCGAGCCTTCAAAGAGAAAATTTATTTATTTTTAATTCTTTAATCTAAATATTTAAAAAAATTAATTTTGCAATTAATATTTTTCAAAAACATTTTTCGGGAAACTTTTTAAAGCAAGTTTAAAATTTCCGAAAAAATTCAATAAATCAAATTTCGAATTTTTTATCATTTATCAAAAATTTAGAAAAAAAAACACACCAGTCATTCGAGACTTGAAGGCGGCGAGGCCGACGTCGTCGATTTGCGCCTTCTGCCACAAATACAACGCCTTCTGATCGCCGATCGCCGACAAAACGGCCGAAAGCGACGGACGGCGGAGTTTGACGTCTTCTGGCGACTCGAGAAGACGTTCCGTCGGGAAGACGCGAGAATCGGCAAAATCCGACGGCGTCGGCGGCACGACGTCAATCAGTTTCGCAAAAAACGGCCAGATCGACGTACCGTAGCGAATTGTGCACTTTCGTGGAACCATCTGCAGCTTTTTTTCCTTTTTTTTGCAAAATTTGTTTGAAAAATGTCTGAAAATGAGAAAAGACAAGAAAAAAAGGGAAATTCGATAAGAAATAGTCAGAAAAACTATTGAGAAAAAGTAATAAAATTCGAAAAAAAAATTAAAAAATTAACCTAAATTTTGGGGAAAAAAAACATGAAAACAATTAAACGAACAAAATTGAGAAAAAAAAATGAAAATCGAAAAAATTCAAATTTAAAACAAAAATTCAATTTTTCTCTGAAAAATTCCATTTTTTTTGACAGAAAGAAACCAAAAAAAATCAAAAAAAAATTTGAATTCGCGGAAAAAAAAATTCACGGAAAAAACACTAGTCTAAGAGCTGAATAGCAGGAAAATTCCAACAAAAAATTCTAAAAAAATTCCAAAAAAATTTCAAACACTAGTTTCGAGGCGATAGATGCGATTTCTAATCTGTTTGACACGAATCACAATCAAAAATCGATCGACAGGGGCGCCGATGACCGGCAAAAAATGAATGTCGACGACGTCAAGCACGTTCTCGATGGGCGGCACAAACTCGGTTTGGATGGCGGTGTCGAGCGCGAGCCGCAGGTAGTCCTGCTTTCCGGCGCTCAGCTCGCATCCCGAAACGCGTCCGACGGCGTCGCAGCCGAGCAAAACGACGGCGAGACGACGCGAGTTGAACGCGTCGCGCACGATTCGCTGAATGTCCGACGTCTCCATGACGGCCATCTCGTCGGCCGTTTTCAGATAGACGTCCGTCGATTTCAGCCCGCCGACGTCGATTCGGGCGCCGAACGCGACGGTTCGACGCTCTTTTCCCAGCGAGAGCAGCTGTTGAATCGACTTTTCGGCGTTGCAATCGTACGTCAACTCTTTGCACGAGTCGATCCAGCGAGCGTCGCGACGCGCAAACTCGAAACGTGGCGGACGGTGGATGGCGCCGGTGCGCACGTTGAACGACGTCCCATAAACGTTTCTGAACACGGAGAATCGGAACAATTTTAGGGAAATGAGAATTTTTTTCAATTTTGGAAGGAAATTATTGTGAAAATTAGAGTTTTTTTTTTTGAAAACTAAAATGAAAAATTTTTTTTTTTTTGAAACTTAAAAAAATTAAGGGAAAATTGTGAAAATTGGAAAAAATTCTGAAAAACATTTTTCTAAAATTTTATTTTATTTTCTAGTTTATTAAAAATTGAAAAATTTTAGTTTAATTTGATTTTTTTTTTTGGATTTTTTCAATTTTAAAAAGAATTAATTGTGAAAATTAAAGATTCTTGTGATATTTAAAATTTAGAAATTTTTTTTTTGAAATTTTTTTAAAAATTTAATTTTTTTCTAAATTATTAAAAATTAGTTAAATTAAATTTTTTAATTGCTGTATTTTAATTTTTATCTTTTTTTAAATATTTCGAAAACTTTGTAAAAAAAATCTCAAATTTTTTCGAATTTTAGATTTTTTTTTGACGATAATCTGGTGAATATTTCAAAATTACAGTTGAAAATGAAAATTTTCGATTTTTAAGTAATATTTTTTTAATATTTAATTTTTCAAATTTTCTCCCGGTAAATTTTCAGAGATCAAAATTTAGAATCAGAAAAGAACCCAATTTTTAATTTTAATTTTTCCTATATTTTCTGGATTTTTCTTTCAAATTTTAAACAATTGAAAAATGATTTTTCAAAAATCACTCAATTCCGCTCGAAATTTCAAGCCAAAAACCCACCTTTTCGACGCAAAATCGGGCACATCGTCGACGGAAACCGCGTGCTCTTCCTCTTTCATGTACTGCAGAAAACTGTCCAAATCGAAGCGTTTCTCCGCACTTTCCGAGCTCGCCGAGTCTTTCGACGCCGAAAAAGCGGTCTCAATGCCGCTGTCGGCGTCGTCGAGCAGTCGTCGATCGATTTCTTCGGGCTCCGAATCGTCGAGATCGTCGAAAAGGCCCGCGATGGGCGGCTCGGCCTTCTTTTCCGAAAGAACCTGGCCTAAAAGTGAGTCCAACAGGGATTCTCCCGAATCTTCCGCGTTTTCCGGCGTCTCCAACGGAATTTCTGGAATTTTTTGTCATTCTTGCCTTTTTAACAATTGTTTGAACACCTATTTCGCTTGGAATCTCCGAATTTTCAGTGTTGTTCGGAGGAATATCGATTTCTTCCGACTCATCCACATCGCTCAAATATTTAGAGAAATCCTCGATCTCCTCGTCGTCCTGCAACATTTTTCGAGGTTTTTTTTTGGAAAAACATTGAAAAAAACGTTTACCGAATAGAAATCGTGCTCTTCGAAACGCAAAACGCTCGCCATTTTGTTGTTTTTGATGTGGAAAAATTGAGAAATTCGCGGTTAGCGGGGAAAAAAACTCGGTTACAGTAGCTTTTTTAAAGGCGCATACCACATCTTGAAAATGGGTCCCACACCGATTCACAATTTTGAAAACATGATTTTTAGGTTTTTGGCAGAGTTTTTGCGTTTTTGTTGGAAATGGAGCAATTTGAACATACTTTCAGACTGAAAAAATTTATATTGTTCAAAAATGCATAAAATGATGGTTTTTGTTTTATTTTTGGTTACCGCCGCCCTTTTGCCGCTAGGTCCGCAATTGCGCGTGCGCTTCGGCGCACGCACACATTCGTTTTTCGAATTGTCGCAGTTCGAATTTTAAATCATTTTGGCGCCTAAAAGCTTTAAAATCTTCGATTTTCCAGCTTTTTTCCGTAAAAATGGACATGGAAGTTGATGAGAAACCAATTACGGGCACTTCTTCGTCCCGCCTGGCCCCAATTGAAGAGGTGAGTCGATTTTTCCGAGAAACCAAAAATTCTCTTCGAAAACGCCCCGTTTCCCCAGGTGAAACCGACTCCAAAGCAAATCAAGCGAATCGCCGCTCACAGTCACGTCAAAGGGCTCGGAATCGACCCGGATTGCGGCGAGGCGTTCGATGAGGTGCGAAAAACGCCGGCGTCGGCCTAAAAACCCAATTTTCATTGTTCTTTTCTGCAGGCCGCCGGATTTGTGGGCCAAAAATCGGCGAGAACCGGCGCGTCGATTGTCGTCGACATGGTGCGCATGAAAAATATGGCGGGAAGAGCGATTCTGCTCGCCGGACCGCCGGCCACCGGGAAAACGGCGATCGCTCTGGCGATGGCGCATGAACTCGGCGACGGAGTGCCTTTTGTGCCGATTGTCGCGTCGGAAGTGTACTCGAGTGAGGTGAAAAAGACGGAAGTGCTGATGCGGAGCTTCCGCAGAGCCATCGGCCTACGTGTCAAGGAGACGAAAGACGTCTACGAGGGAGAAGTGACCGAGTTGAGCCCGATCGAGTGCTCCGACACGTCGGGGCTCGGCAAAACCATCTCACACCTCGTGCTGTCGCTGAAAACCGCCAAAGGCTCGAAACAGCTCAAATTGGACCCGAGCATCTACGATTCGATTCTGAAGCAGCGCGTCGAGGTCGGCGACGTCATCTACATCGAGGCGAACTCGGGAACCGTAAAGCGCGTCGGACGGTGTGACGCCTACGCGTCGGAATTCGATCTGGAGGCCGACGAGTACGTGCCAATGCCGAAAGGCGACGTACGCAAGTCAAAGGACATTGTGCAGAACGTGACACTTCACGACCTGGACCTGGCGAACTCTCGTCCGCAGGGACGGCAGGGCGACGTCTCCAACATTGTTTCGCAGCTGATGGCGCCGAAAAAGACCGAAGTCACCGGTGAGAAACAAGAAGATTAGCGCAAAACTGAACTTCCGCCACTTCCAGACCGTCTCCGCGCGGAAATCAATAAAGTGGTCGACGAGTACATTGAAAGCGGCGTCGCCGAACTCATGCCGGGCGTTCTGTTCATCGATGAGGTCCACATGCTCGATCTGGAGTGTTTCACGTACCTCTACCGCGCTCTCGAGTCGCCGTTCGCGCCCGTCGTCGTTTTCGCGACGAACCGCGGAAACGCCACCGTCCGCGGGCTCGACATCAAATCGGCGCACGGAATTCCGCCCGAGATGCTCGATCGTCTCATGATCATTCCGACGTTGAAGTATCCGGAGCACGAGATTCGCAAGATCATCGTGTATCGCGCCGAGGCGGAGAACGTGCAGTTCGAGGACGCCGCGTTCGACATGCTCAGCAAAGTGGGCACCGAAAAGTCGTTAAGATACGCGCTTCAGCTGATCGCTCCGGCTCGTTTGTGTGCGCAGTGCAGTGGAAGAGAGATCATCAGTGTGAGTGGAGAAGGCGTCAACTTTATAAAGAAACTATGCCATCAAAGCGAAATTTTGCCAAAATACTGTCTGAAACCTTTCAGAAACTATCACGGCGGTAGTTTTTCGGCCGGAAAACGTAGTTCTAGGTCACAAAAATTATAGTTTTAGTATATTTTGTCCGTTTCAAGACATTCAAGCCGCTATTTTTGACCACTTACAATCATTTCTGATAGTCTACCTATGAAAAACCAAGGCCACCCTAACAAAAGTAACATTGAAACTGGGAAAGTGTCACACCAAGGTTGACAAGCTAAAAATGGCGATTAGCGGTCAGCCGCCTGATATCGGCCGGTCATCCGCCATTGGCGCCTTCCAGACTCTTCAATCTTTTAGTCAAACTTCTTTGCTAGAATAGTCTAAGAGTACTAGAACATGTTCCAGGTGGACGACATCAAGCGGTGCACCGACTTGTTCCTGGATCGTGGCGAGTCGGCGAAGAAGGCCGAAGAGACGAAGAAGAAGGAGGCGGAGCGACAGGAGGCCGAAAAACAGAAAGAGGCCCTTTTTCTCAACGTTTAACTAGATAGTCTCCCACATTCTCCCCTCATTTTGCCCCCGTTTCCCCTGGTTTTCTCGACTTTTTGTCAAGTTTTACCCCCCCCCCCCCCTCTCCTCATCCCTTTTCCACTTTTAACCCCGTTCTTTAGATCCTCCTCATTTTTCGATTGATTCTCATTCCGTTTTCCGTTCCTTTTCTTTTCTTTTTTTTTTTCCCAATTGGTTTACCATTACTCGAATTGTTAATTTGTCACACGAAAAAACGTTGCTCTTCTCCTCTTTTTTTTCCCGCCACGTTTTTCAGGAAATTTCTTCAGAATTCGAGAAACATCGTCGCCGTCGTCGTCGTCGTCTCGCAGTGAAGCGGAAGAAGTGCACGGAGAGCTCCCCCCGCCCCCTTTTCGTAATGCTCCGCGAGCCGCCCTCCGGGGGCTTTGCTCCCCCTCCCATCGATTCCCTTCTCTTCTCTCTCTCTCTCTCTCCCTATGTTTCTTCCTCTCTCTTTCTCTCTCTCTTTTTCTCCGTTTTTGGCAATGCGCAGGGCAAAACGGAGGAAAAGTAGAAGAAGTGGAAGGAGGGGGGTGGAAAGGAAAGGAGAAGACAAACGTCTTCTGGGAGAGCCGCGCGAGCAAGCTCTCCCTCCTCTTCTTTTTCTTCTTCTTCTTCTTCGTCGCCTTTTTACTTTTCTTTCTCTTTCTCACTCTCTCTTTCTCCCTCTCTTTCTTGTTTCCCCCGATAGTTTTTCTCCCTATAATTATACCTAGAACTGAAAGTGCCAATTTGAACAAAAAAAATCCCGGGGTCATTGAATGGACCGCGGGATTTTGAAGAAAAAAAAACGCGATTCAAATTGACACGTGGATTTTTTTTGTCGTTTTTTTTTTTGAAAAACATGGAATTCGCACGGTTTTTATCAGTTTTTGAGGGAAAAACTGAAAAGTTTCCGGAAATAATTTCCTTTTTTTTTGAAAATTTCCGGGAAATTTTCAAAAAAAAAAAGGAAAATTTTGAAAAATAGTGGAAGTTTTCGAAAAATTGTTTGAAATTTTAAATTTTAGAAAAAAATTAGAAAGAAAATATTGAATTAAAAATTTTTTTTTGAATTTTGAAGATAATTTTTGCAATTTTTCAATTTTTTTCACCAAAAAAAAATTTTTTTTTTCCAGTAAAAAATTTTTTTTCTGAAAAATTACATTTTCTTTAAAATTTCCAAATAAAAAATTTTTTTTTTAATTTCCAAAAAACAAAATTTTTTTTCAAATTTTCCTCATCAGCGGTCCGTCAAAAACAGAATCTCTTCGTTTTTTTTGTATGTGTCCACATAATCGAATGCGCCGCTTTTTTTGCTGTGTGTGTGGTGGAAAAAAGAGAAAATTTTCTTTTTTTTTCCGCGACGACGACTACTAGTTTACGAGATTCAGAACAGGCGAAAACGGGCGGATTCTGCGATGAATAATACAAATTTCCGGGAAAAAAAACAGTTATGCGCTTTTAAACAGCCAAAAAACAAGTTGGGTTACTGTCGACGAAATGCGTCGAATCTGACGCGCAATTGCACAATTTTTGAAATGTCTACCGTAATCCACACTACACCCCCTTCTCCGGATTTCTTTTTTTTTTCATTTCGCGCATGAGCCCCTCGCCGCCACTTGAGCATCGCAAAAAGCCATAATCGGGCCCCCTTCTCTTTTCTTTTTCTCTTTTCTAGAAAATGCATAGAAGAGAGAGAGAGAGAAAGTGAGAAAGAGAGGGAGAAAGAGAAAAAGAAAAGAAAAAGGAGGGTAATAGCGGAAAAGGGCGCGACGGCTCTCTTGCCCAGATTGATGACCTAGATTTAGTGAGGGCCATCTGGTTGGCGGGTGAAAGCTGACTACATATAAAGTGAATAGGAATTGAAAACGACGCTCTATTTTTTTTCTCTTTCTCATCCTCTCTTTCTCTTTCTCACTCTCTCTCTCTCTCTCTTTTTCTATTATTTAGGTGCTTCCGGTTTGGGTTTTTTCTTTTCTTTTTCGGTATCCCAGTAGTATCATATTACCCCCCCCCCCCTCTTTTTTCCGATTCTGCTTCTATTTTTGTCATTTTTATGGGTTTTTTCTGCCGGCGCGCGCTTATCATCGCCCTCTTCATCGTTAGCTAGGTTGGCTCACTTGGCAAAGTGGTTAAACTTTAGCCGGTCAATCCGACACTCGCGGGTTCGATACCTCTCCGTGGCAAATTCTTTTATTTTCGGTTTTTCTTGCCTATTCTCACTTACCAAAGGTTATCTGCTGTTTTTGAGCTCATCTTTCAACGATGCTCCGTTGAACAGGTCTCGTATAGGAGACACGTGTCGATTTACGGGCTCTTTCGAAAACTACGGTTTTAGCGATAAAAAACCGGAAAAAATTGCGGTAAATCGTTCGTAAATCGACACGTCTCTTCCATGCGAGACCCCCGGAAGAACGGAGTATTGTTGGAGGATCAGCCGCGCGGTTATCACCGGCCTTTCCCTGCAATTTTCACTTGATCGCGTTTGGTGTAACAATTGCGTTTTAGCCCGACAATCTGACACTCGCGGGTTCGACTCCTCCTCATGGCAAACTTTTTTTTCTTCCTTTCTCTTCCCCATTTCACATTTAAAATAGCTTTCAGTGTTCGACGAACAGTGCCAAATCCAAAACAAACGAAAAGCAGTGGTTCCATGTCGTGGCGCGAGGGCGATTTCGATCCGCACGGCGGTCGAAACGCGTTCCGCCTCGCCGACGACTCGAAACAATCGTCGTCGGAGCGGGCGGCGTCGATGCGACGCGCGATGCGCTCCTTCACCCAATCGATCGAGGACGACGTCGGCGGACCGCCCGAACTACCCTCGTGCCTTGACATTGACCAGCTGGAGAGGAGCACCAGTGGCAGTAGTAGTAGTATGAAGACGTCCGACACCAACGACACGATCATCGAGGTGAAGGGCGTCGGTGCGCGCGTCGATCCGCAGTTGGGCGAGACGCAGAAATACAAAATGGCCATACCCGGTCCCGGGTACTCGGAGCAAGAGCACGAGCTGCACAAAAGTCTGATACGCGGCGATCAGGACGACGAGGAGGGTGTCGCGGAGCACGTGTTCGCCGCCGCCGCCGAGCCCGTCGTCACGCCGCCGAAGAGCCTGAACTTTGCGGAGACCGCCGAAGAGCTGCGGCACGCCTACGATCAGAAGATCCGAAGACGTCCGACGACGCCGACGTCGGCGTGCGTCCTCGACGGAATCGCGTTCTTCTCCGCCGCCGCCGTCGCCGCCGTCGAGCCGGCCAACGATGGAGCGTCGGCGAGCGGCGAGGTGGAGAAGATGAAGGTGTCAATACCGAGTCGACGACGAAAAACTGAGAACATGAGCGAGTTCTTCGACTCGATGTCGGCCCAAATTCCGGGCGCGCGACGAATGAGCCAGTCGGGAAGGACCACACCGCTTCACGACTACGACGGCGACATTTTGGACGAGAACCCGCAGTACAAGGATAAAGTGCGTTCACCTGTGTACTACCGTAATCCGCTCACATCCCCCTTCTGTTTCAGGCGCCGCCAGCTCCTGTTGTGCACCGACGGTCGAGTATCGAGTGGGAGAACTTTGCTGATATGGAAGGTGGGTGTTTGGGTAATTGGCTGCGTCGCGGTGATACGAAGCTTGAATGTCGGAAGAGCGCGAGCATATGACCACATCTTAAGCTTCTGATCGCAAGGTTGTGCGTGGCGCAGTGGTTAGCTTTTGACTTCACAGGCAAGACGCCAAGGGCGAAATTTGGGCCAAATCCGGGATAACCCACGGGTGATTTCGGTACAAGATTTGCTATCAAATTTGGGCCTAGTCTGGGCCAAATTTGACCCGGCGGCGCGCTGACCCGGCTTTGACCCGGCGTTCACCCCCCGCTTCGCTCGCTCTGCGCCCCCTTGCTTGCAGTACTGGCACTGCTTGTAAATGGAACACGTGGATGAAACACATACATTTATTATCAGGAATTGAAAAAAATTAGAAGGTCATATAAAAAGAAAATTAGAAGATCATATAATTAGAAGCTCACACTTGAGACCACTTTTTGATTTCGCCATGTCTCCAAAGCTTCTCGTGTCTTGCTACTCGGTGAGGTTGATGAGTGTTTATTGGGAAGCTCTTTGTCAAGAAGGTGGATCATGTTGTCTCGTTGGTTTTCCGGGTCTATCTGAAGAAACGAATCGTTTTGATAGTTCATCAGCAGTGCTCGAAACTCACATAAGTTCTCAAGAAAAAATATTTTCTGAGCACACCAAAAGTCCTCATCGGAAGTCCGTGTGATTTTTGATTTAATTAACCATTTCCACACCGATCTTTCGAAAATTATTTCTGAAAATAATTAGATGTGTATAATGAGCTAACTGTCTCACTATAAGGCAAGTATATAATGAAAGGCAAAATCACCTTTAATTCGACCCTTTTTTCCATTTTATTGACTTCATACATAGCACTCATTGAGTACTACTCAATCGAATCCTCGGTAATAATTGCGAGAGAGTACCTAAAAGAATCATGAGATCATGTTGATAACAGGAAACCATCGAGAAGTAAGTAAAACACAATTGAAGTGAGGGGAAAACGACAGATTGAAAAACTTAGAAAAAATGCAGAGTAGGGGCGTTAACCCGGATTTCGCCCGGTTCTCATCCGGGACTCGTTCAGTGGACGAGACGAGTCGTTCACACTCACTGCTCCCGGACTCGCCCGGAAATCAGCCGGGGATCGGTACTCGCCCGAATTTCGCCCGGATCTTACCCCGCGACGCGAGGCTCGTTCACACTCACCCCAGATTCACCCGGAAATCACCCGGGACTGGGGACTCGCGCGACGGTCGGAGACTTCACCCGGATTTGACCCCTGTTTCACCGACGATTGACCCGGAACTCCTCTCCGGGTCAAATTTGGCCCAAATTTAACCCGATTTTGACGTTTCACCCGGAACTGGCCCGAATTTCGCCTCTGGCGTGTTGCCTGTGTTGGCAATCCGAGACTCGCGAGTTCGACTCCCAACTGCCAATTGTGTCTTCGGTGACCCTTTTCTGCATGAAAAAACACGCACACTCTAAATGCGAAGCGCGCGCACACACACGTCCTCCTCCGTTCCACATCTCTAATCCCCGCCGCTTTCGCTTCTGCTCCCCCTGCTTTACATACTCAACATGCGCGCTCTCTCTCTCTTTCTCGCCAAAAATTGATCATACATGCAGATTCTCGCGCCTTTCCCCCTTCTTCTTCTTCGTTGAGAAAAAGAGAAGTCTCTCACGATTGCATACACTTTCTCTCTCTCTCTCTCTCTCTCTCTTTGCTCATTTGAAACGAATGGGGAGGAAAAGAAAACGAAAAAGGAGGGAAGAAGAAGAAGAAGACACGAGGGAGGGGCGGGGGGGGGGGGGGGGGCAAAACTCAGGGGGGAAGCTCCGTTGAGAGGGGAAGAGTGAGAGAGAGAGAATTAAAACTGCGCGATTTTCTCTTTCTTCCTCTCTCTCTCTCCCTCTCTTTTTCTTCTTCTTCTTCACACTGGAAACGGGAAGAGGCTACTTTTGAATATGCGCACTCTTTCTTTTCACCCTTTTCTCCCCTTATTTTGCCCTCTCTAGCACTTGTTTTGTCCAATTTCCAATTTCAATCCGAAAAGCTTGGAAACCCCGCCCCGCGCGGTTATCACCACCAGTCGACCCGTAATTTAGATTTTCTTTAATAGCGCAGTGGTTCTATTTTAGCTTTTCAATCTGACACTCCCTGGTTCGACTCCACCCTACCGCAAATCGTTTTCTCCCTCAATAGACACCCTCCCCCCATGCTCATTACGAGTCGGGGGCGGCTCCGCGGAGCCGCCGAGCAATTATCATGCTCATTGAGCCACATTATAATCCAATCTCAGAATCGACTTCACATTAGCGTCCACGTCCACGCGCATGCGATTCACTCACTTTTTTTTGTAGAAAAAATGGAGCAAGCCGAGGAGAAGGCGAAAAAAGTGGAGGCGGATGACGTCATCAGTGCGCCGCCACCGCCACCGCCGCCAGATGACGTCACCAAGGAAACGTCACCGCCACCGACGACGACCGACAAATCCAGCAGGAAAAAGTTGGCGTTCCACGGAAAAGTAGGTCAAATTCTGCAAAATGGAAAATCCCCCTATCTCGCTCTTTTTCAGCCGCCGACCGTCGAAATAACGTCTCCAGACGCGCCGCATCAAGGGGTGAGTTGGTGAAATCCGAGACAATCGCATCGCATCGGATTACCCCCCTCTCTCAACGAATTCACGCCTTCTCTTTTCATTTTTCATTCCTATTCAGGCCTTCCACGACAATACGCCGAAAGAGCCGAAAGTGGTCGAGGTGAAGGAGGAAGAGGAGGAGGACGATTTGCCGACGTTCTCCGAAGACATGACCGAAGCGCGACAACAGATGGAGAAAGAGTCTCGTGATGTGGTGACGCCTTCTGCAGAAGACGTCGTCGTCGCCGCTTCTGAAGACGTGCCGACGCCGATCGCTGCGGTTGAGTGCCAACAAGAACAAGGGGAGCAACAGGAGGAAGCCGCCTACGATCCCAACGCGTATCCAGGTCAGTGACCTAGTTTTTCTTTTTTGTTTTTTTTTTCAATGAAACCATCTCATTTGCCAGGCTACATCTGGAACTATGACACACAAGAGTGGGAGTACGATCCGAACTACGTGGCGCCCACCGACACCGATCCGACTGGGATGGAGGCCCAGGCGGCGGCCTACGCGCAATACGACGCTTCTGCCGCCTATCACACCACCTACCAAGACCAGTATCAGGCCTACGAGGACACCACGTATCCGGCGCAGGCCTACGACTATCCGACCGAGCCGGACGCGCAAGACTACGACTACTCGGCGTACGGCGGCTATGAGGGCTATGTGGCGGCGTGCCGGGCCTACGACGAGGCCGTCGCCGCCGGCCACGATCCGAGCGCTGTCTATGGTCAGGGATACGGTTACGATCAGCAGGGCGAGTATCAGTATCAACAGCAGGAAGTGGGCGGCGGAGTTGGAGCGCCGGACGACGATGCGCCGGCTCCGGCTCCAGATGCTACGGGATACGAGCCGAATGGTCAGGAGTACGCTGGGTATGGGGACGCCTATCAGGGCTATGACTATCCGTCGGCTCCGGTCGTTGCTCCGATGGAGCCACTCTTCAAACAGGCTCCGCCCCCTTCTGACCCATTTGGATGGGATGCTCAGGCTCCGGCTCAAAGTGCTCCAAATGCTCAGGAGCTCTCCCCGAGCCATGAGACACCAGCTACGGCTCCGGCTCCGGCTCCGGCTAGACCGCCACCCGCACGACCGGATGCTCCGAAGAAGGTCGAAGAAGCCGCCGCACCGCCACAACCGCCTCCAGCCAGCGCCGCGGCTCCGGCGGCTCGGCCACCACCACCAAGACCGGCTCCGGCCGCCAAAAAAGAGCCGGAACCTGAGCCGGAGCCCGAGGAGGACGCGTGGGCGCAGTTTAAACGGATGACAGAGAAGGTAAGAAAATTGGGAAAGGCAAGGAGGGTGAGAGTGCGGCGAGTTTATGAACGCCCCGCGCTCTCTCGCTGCGATGTCCTTCGTGGTGTAGGCGGGAGAGCGCGCGACTTGCGAGCGTGACGACGCTGGTTCGACCCACCCACCCCCTTTCGCTACGCGGCGGTGAATGAAGTTGCACAGACCTGTTCCTAGAGATAATGAGGAAGACGCAATCCATGAGCCTTTCATTTTCACCTTTTCAGTCAAGTTCATTTTCTGTTTCAGGTCACCAGCGCGGTGAAATCCACCGAATCGACACTGAAGACGTTGGAGGAGACGTCGGCCGCCAACGACATCAAAGACGAGAGCTATCTGGCGAACATCGGCGGCTCGCAGGGTTTCGTGAACGAGTCGACACAAAAAGAGATCCAACGGTTGACCGAGGAGAAGAAGATGGAGAAGATGCAAAAGAAAAAGCTGAAGCAGCAGGGCAAGAAAGCCGCGTCGCCGACACTGGACCCCGACGAAGAGGACGCGATGGATCGTGCCGCCCAGGAGTTGGCGATGAAAATGGCGGCGATGCGAACCGATATGGGCGATTGGAAGGCGCCCGAAATGATACCTGTCAAAGAAAAAAAGTTCGCGGAAGTGGAGCGGAAGGATTCCGCGTCGGCGATACCGCCGCGCAAAAAGTCCTCCATCAAAGATGTGCAACAAGACTCGGGCGGCTCACTCGAACTACCGCCCCACCTCGCCGCACAGTACCAGGACTCGAACGCGCCGATACCGAAAGGCGATCTGGCGCCCGACGATCCGATTCTGACGGCGCCCGCGTGGGCCGACTTCGAGAGCTCCGAGCCGATGTTGCCGCCCAGCGAGTCGGGATTCTTTTCCAATAAGACGGCGTCGAACGAGGCGCGCGAGATGGCGGCGACGTCGACGCCGTCCGACGCGGATCCGTTTGTGACGACGTCGAGTGTGACGATGACGTCGGAGCAGAAGAATGATCCGTTTGCGCCGCAGCAGGCGGCGCTGATTGACGAGGTGAGCTTACGGGCGCATTTGGTGTAGTGGTAAGCTTTTAGCTTGGTGATCTGACACTTGGGGGTTCGACTCCAACCTATGGCAAACCTCTTTTTCACTCTTTTTCTTGCCTATTCTCGCCATCGTTCAGAGCTACGATCCGTTCGCCGTCGTCGCCGTCGAAGAAGTGGTCGCGATGGCGAAGGCGAAAGCCGAGCAGGCAGCCGCGAACGCCGAGCACGACGACGACTTCTACAACGGACGTCACTCGCCGACGCTGTCAACGCCGACGCCCGAAGGCGGCTCGCCGATCAGCCAACACCGGCCGAACGCGTTCGACGACGACTTCAAGTGCGACGATCTGGCGGGCGGTCTCGACACGCCCACACCGCTCTACGACGAGGACGATTCGCAGCCGCTCGCCGACTTTCTGCCGAAATTCGACGGCGAAGGGTGGGAGCTGATGGTGCGGCACCCGATCAAAAAGAAGTCGTTCATGGCGGAACGTTGCTGGAAACCGTGCTACGTTCGTCTGCACGCCCTCACCCTCTACGTCTACAACGACAAAAAAGACGCGCAACCGATTCAGGAGCTGCTGCTCCAGGCGACCTACTCGCTCTCCGACACCACACTTCAGGCCTACGACGTCTACGGCAAAATTCACACCGTCAAACTGCAATACGTCATCTACAAGGAGAAAGTGGGCATCCGGCCCGGACAAATCAGTCGTCTCGTCGACGGTCACATCACCAAATACGGACTGCCGCTCGAGCACTCGGCACAGTGCACCGTTCTGCTCAAGTTCGGCTCGCTGAACGCCGCCCACCTGCAGAGCTTCGTGACGACCGTCGAGGATCTGCTCTTCAAGTGCAAGATTCAGCGGACGGCGAAGCCGGTGTACAAACAGGACGAGGTGCAAATCCACTGCTACGACGAGTACTCGGCGTTCGTCGACAAAGACGGCGCGCTGTCCGATCAACGCGCGCGCGTTCGCCTCTTCTGTCTCGCGTTTCTCACCGGCTCGCCGCTTCTCGAGGTCGGACTCAACGATCGGCGGCGGCAGGGAAAGGAGATTGTGCGACGCAAGGACATCCTTCCGATGTACACCGAACGATGGATTCGATTCGAGGCGCTCGAGTTCCACTCGATTGTCAACAAACAAGAGTTCGACAAGGAGCAAGTCATCGCGTTCAGTCCGCCCGATGGATGCTTCTTCGAGGTGGGCATAGTCAAAATTGAGTTAAAATTTTTGAGACCTTTCAAATGGCGCAAAGAACGTGTGAAAATCTCAACGTGGAAGAAAGTTACGCCAATTTGAAAAACGAGCTTCAAGACGCTCCACTAAAACTTGTGTAACTCGGCTGAAAATTGTGATTTTCAGACAATCTTTGCGCCATTTGAAAGATCTTAAAAATTTCCCATATTTTTTGTGATTATGCCATTCTGATAGCTATCATCACCAAAAAGTTAGGGCCAATCGAAGGTAACGGTGGATTGGCGGTGTTTCGAAATTTTCGACAGAAACGCTGTCCGAGCTTCGATGAACATTTCAATTTGCTTGAAATTTTTTTTGAGTGGATGAATTTTGCTGAAACTATTCGAATGGCGGAGAAAGCGTCTGAAAATATTGATTTCCAGCTGAGTTATGCGAGTTTCTGTAAAATGATATTAAAACTTGCATAACTCGGCTGAGTTTTGAGATTTTCAGACGTTCTCTAAACCATTCAAAAGATTTTAAAATTTCCTATACTTTTGCTCTGAACGGGAATTGTATAGCTCTTAGGACAAAAAAGTTATTGCCAATTGAAACTCACCGTTAGAATGCTTGCAAAACAACGAAGATCGAAATCTGGTATAACTCGCTTCAAAATCAACATTTTCAGACATTCTCAGAACCATTCGAAAGATCTTGAAATTTACTATATTTTCTATAACTACACCAACATCATAGCTCTCAGCACAAAAAAGTTGAAGCCATCTGAACTCTCTGCTTTCAATTTTCAGATAATGCGCTTCCGCGTCCGTCCGCCACAAAACCGCGAGAAGGCGATGACGGTGAAGGCGATCATGAAGATCGCCGGCTCAAAAGTCGAGATTCGTCTCGAGGCGATGGCGGCGGCGCAGATTCAGCGAACGCGCGGCTCCGACGAGCGTCGTCAGATCCCGTGCGAGGACATCGCGATCCGCTTCCCGATACCCGAGGCGTGGATCTATCTGTTCCGCGAGGAGCGTCACTGGGGCGTCGGCTCGATCCACTCGAAAAAGTTGCGACCCGGCAAAGTGAAGAATCTCAAGGATCGGCTGCTCGGCGCCGTGCAGGCCAGCGAGCCCAATCTCATCGAGTGCGCGATCGGCGAGGCCAAGTACGAGCACGTCTACCGATCGCTCGTGTGGCGCATCCCGCGACTGCCCGAGAAGCATCACGCCGCCTACAAGTCGCACCTGTTGAAGTGTCGCTTCGAGTTGTCCTCGTTCGATTTGATGCCCGAAGAGTTTTTGCCGCGTTGCGAGGTGGACTTTACGATGCCGTTGGCGACCGTCTCGAATACGGTGGTACGGTCGGTGTCCGTCGAACAGCACGAGGATAGTGACCGCGTCGAGAAGTTTGTCCGATATGTCGCCAAGTATCAGTACAAGGTGAGTCCGAGCGGTGTGTCTCTGGAAATCGGTGAAAGACAATAAGGTTCGGTAGAGCGCGTTTCCGTTCCCATTCGGAAACTAGCCGTTTGTGCGGTAGAGCGGTAGAGCGCATGTGAAATTCCTCGGAAACCGCGCAAAACGGTGGTTTTTCAGTGGACCTTTGCGATTTCAGCGCAAACCAACCGAAACTCTTCGCAGTGCAGTGGAGCGCATTTCCACCGTCTTGAATGTTCTGTTTTCAGGTCGAGATCGACTACATCCAGTGCGCCGACCTGGACCTCGATATGGCGGATCCGTCGGTGAACGCGGAGGCCGCCGCGGCGCCCGTCCCCGAACTCCATCAGCCGACGTTCGATCCGAGCACTCAGGCGCCCGACACGCAGCAAGGGTAAGTGACTGACGCCACTGGCCGACTTGAACGCGCCAGTGGCGCGCGGATGTCAAGCGGATGTCTCTGGCCAAACGACTCATTCCAGATACCGCATCGATTTCAACGAGGCCGAGATGGGCGGCGCGTCGCGTCGCGACGATTCGAGCTCCGACGAGGAGCCCGACAGTCACAAAATGCCGATTATTCAGATTGATATGAAAAACTATGGATATTGAGTAGAGACTAGTGGATTACTGTAGTTATCGATTGACTTTCACCGCATTGTTTTGTCACTTTTCCATTATTTATTAGCTTCTCCACTTGTGATCTCTTGCAAATAATTTATGAATCAATATGATAATTTCGAAAAGTATTTATTAGTAGTTGTAGAGAGATTTTAACAATTTCAATAAAACTAACACCTACCGTAACCCGGCTCGATCCCCCTTTAAGCCCAAAACCTCGCCGCCCCCCAATGCGCAGTTTTTCGTATATTTTTGCGACGGCTCGACGCATGCGCGCGCGCGTTTTCCATTTCTCTTTCTATCTCTACGAAAAAGAGCACAAAAACGTACACCTCGCCGTCGCTGCCCCCCTTCTCCTCCTCATCGGCTCATTCATGCGTCGGAGAGCTCCGCGAGCTCCAACGAGAAGACGTGCTCTGCTGTTGCGCTAGCGCGCTCGCTCGCTCACAAAAACATGGGCTCTCGGAGCCGCAACGCACGGAGCTCATGTTTGTGTGTGTATGTGTGTGTGCAAGCGAAGGGAGCCAGCGCCCTCGCCGGGTTCCAGACCTAATTGGATCTCGCGTGCTTGCGTGCGCTAGCGCGCACAGGTGTGCGTGCGCACCCGCCACTCAACACGGACGTAGTGGGCTCGCGGAGCCCAACGTTGAGCTCGTCACTTTGCGATATCTAGGTCACGGAGCAGTGGCGCCGGAGCCCATCATGGGCTCTTCAACAACTGCGGTTTCTAGGTCAAGCAGAGGTGAAAAGTAACAATAAGGTGCCTAATGATGTTTTGGAAGATGGAGCCCGAGCATTTCATCGTCTTAGGATCATGGCCTAACTTTCCGCTTCCCTTTCAAAATCCGGAAAACTAGGTCATCTGGCCATAGGGCATTGGGTCAAAGATCGCAATTTGGGGCTCAAGACCAACTTTCTGGTGACTGACTGACTGATGGACGCCGATTTTTTAGATTTGGATTTGGGTTTCTAGGCCACGGCCGAGGTTTTGAAAATTGTGTGTGTGCGTAGTAGTAGTCGCGGCGAGAGAAGTCGACTACCCGTCGCATAATCGACGGCGTCCGAGCGCCGAAGAGCCCCCGAGAGCAATCATATTTTGTCGGTCTTTCTCTCTCTCTCTCTCTCTCTCTCTCTCTCTCTCTCTCTCTCTCTCTCTCTCTTTCTCTTTCTCACAATATTTTCGCCTTTTAATACCCCCCCCCCCCAGCCTTTCTCCCTTCTACTGCCAAAAACGGCGGTGCCGCTGCCGCTGCTGCTGCCTGATCAGCATTGATTCTCTTGCGGCAGAATGGAAAGAACGAAGAAAGAGAAAGAGAAGAGAGAGAGAGAAAGAGAGAAGACGTGCCGTCGTTTTTCTCTTTCTCCCTCTCTTCCTCACTCTTTCGCCGGCGGCGGCGGCGCGGCCTCCATCGGTCTCTCGGCGGCGCCATCTCTTTTTCAGCGGCGAGAAAGGGACAGAGAGAGACAGAAATTGGGGCTACTTTCTCTCTCTCTCTCTCTTTCTCAATTTCCCTTTCTCTTTCTCCCAGATGTATCTTTTTGCCTTCTCAATGTTGCATCTGTTCGCAGTGTTCCCACACAGTGTAAACGCCCTCGCTCCCGATCAGAATCACACACGTTCTGACTCTCGCGTGTCATATCACGTCGACTTTCATGTTACAACGACGTCGATTCTGACGACGTCGATCTGACGACGTCGACTGCGAAGACGTCGTCTTCGTAAACAAAGACGTCGTTGGAGCGGGCGGCGGCGGCGCGCCGCAAACAGCAGCGTAAGAAGAGGGGGGTCGCCCCTGCACACACCAGTTTACAATTTTGTCCCCCCCTTCCCCCCCACCGCAATGTTTTTTTGCCTTCTCGTCGTACCCCTCCTCCCCCCTTTCCCTTCTTCCCTTCCTTCCTTCCGACCTTGATACACCTCCCCACCACACTACTACGCGTCTCGATTTTCGCTTCGAGACCCAAACTCTATTTTCCGATTTTCTGAACACTCAACTTCTATGCTTGCGCGAAAACGCGCTCTTTTGAACTAGAAAACTGGAAAAGCGTATGTATGTCACAAACCCGATGCTCAACTTTGACATGGTATATCTTCGGAACTGAGCTAGTTGGAAAAAAGTGGTCAACTACAAAAATATGGGAAATTTTGTGACGATCATATTTGTAGTTGACGACTTTTTCACAACTCTGCTAGTCTCCGAGATATAGCGGTTTGAAGTTGATCACTTAAAATGACCTCAACCCGATAACTTTTGCGCCCAGCTTCGAGACCCATTACCATGATCGATTTCCAGCCCAAAATGACAGAGTCGGTGGCGCACGAGGGCTCGCCGAGCCAGGACCCGCTGGAAGAGGTGCAACCGCTCATCGAGGCCGTCCAACGCCATCCGTGCGTCTACAATCGATACGATCCGCTGCACAAGGTGACCGACTACAAGCACGAGATATGGAAGGTGATCAGCATCGAGGTGGGGTACGACGGGCAGCCGGTCGAGTTGGAGCGCAAGTGGAAGCACATGCGCGACAAGTACGTGCGACTGCGCAAACAGGACAAACACAAGGCGCCCATCAAACCCACCAATAAGTGGTGAGTTTGAAACGAAACGATGGCCTAGAAACTTGCAGTGAGAAAGTTAGGCCAAGCGGGTCAGGTCCATTCGGGAAGTAGGCCGAGAATCGAAACCTGCGAAAGTTAGGCCCTGACAGATTGGGCCAAAAGGAATGTTTCTGGGAAGGGTGACCCAGAAATTCGGGCTCTAGCCTTACATTTACAATTAGGCCGAGTGACATCTCGAAAGTTGGCCGAGAAACTCAGGGTTAGAAAAGTTAGGCCACATGTGTGAAAGTACCACCGCATCAGGCCTAGGCCCAAAAGATGGAAAGCCGGGCATGATATTAGGCCGAACGCCTCGGTTTTCCAGGTTCAACTACTACAACCGAATGTCGTTTCTGGACCCGTACGTCGAGCACCGCAACCGCAAAAGCCAAAAAGAGTACTCGCAAAGTCGGCCGAGCCACTCGCCGGACGAGCTGCTCGACGACGACTACATCGAGGAGTTCAACATGAAAGAGGAGATGGCGTTGCTCAAAACGGACGGTGGCTACGAGTCGCCGCACACCTCGTCGAGCACCTCGTCCGGCGGCGCCCAAACCGACTCACCCCCGCCTCCACCCTCATCGATGACGACGACGACGACGACGACGACGACGACGGTGACAGAGTCCGATGATATGCGACTGTTGTACGACAAGATTCTGAAGACGGAGGAGACGTCGGGCGAGTGGCACTCCGTTTCGTCGAGCGGCGAGCAGCGCGCGTCGCGGAAGCGCAAGCCGATTCCGACGCAGATCCTTCCGGAGACGTCGCCGACGACGCCTCCCGAGAAGGTCGTCAGGCAGCGAGCGATGATCGACGATCCGTTGAAGGATCTCGACGAGGATCAGGTGCGTTCGCCTAGCTTTCTCTTGGTGGCCTAACTTTCTCTATTCGGGCCAATGACCTAGTTCCAAGACATGTTGAAACATTGAAGCTATGGCCTAACTTTCCTATAGTCTGAATCTAGGCCAGCAGGAAGTTTGACCTAGATTCTCGATGGCCGAACTTTCTCACCCAGGCCAATCCTCTAGGATTCAGCTGGCCTAACTTTCCCATAGTCGTTGACTAGTCCATCCAACTTTACCTAGTTTGTTGCTGGCCTAACTTTCTTACATTTACATAGGTATTAACTAGTCCATCCAACTTGACCTAGTTCGTTGCTGGCCTAACTTTCTTATAGGTGTTAACTAGTCTATCCAACTTGACCCAGATGTTCGATGGCCTAACTTTTCCATAGTCATTCTCTAGGCCATCCAAGTTGACCAAATAAATTGGTGGCCTAACTTTCGCCCCCGTGTCTTCCAGGTCACCCTCTTCATCCGCTCCATCGCGCGCACTCTCGTCGACATGGACTACAAGAAGTTCTCGATGGCGCGCGTCGAAATCTCGAAAGTACTGTACAACATCGAGTACGGCAAAACACAATACCCGGACCGAGGTGTCACGTGACTCCGCCCCTCACCCATCCGATCCGAACCAAACAAAACGAAACTCTCGAAAAATGTGATCTCTGCGACATTCCGACAATCCGAATCATGATCTGATCTATGTTTTTTTTTTTAAATCTCTTGGCTTTTTGCGTTTATTGTCCTTTCCGTACCCGGTAACCTCTCGATAGTTGTCCGTAGTAGGCCGATAAACATTTCATTATTCTGGTAAAACAAAAGTGGCTCTAACTTTTTCATGGAAAGTGTGACAAAAGTGACACAGTGACAAAAAATGTAGAAAATCTTATTTTCTTTTGAATGGTTCAAAGAACAAGTAAAAATATTGATTTTGAAGCGAGTTGTGCAAGTTTTAGTGCAAGTGTGTGTAAAAGTCACAGTGACGTCACGAAAACTTGCATAACTCCCTTCAAAATCAATATTTTTCCACGATCTTTGAACCATTTTGAAGATCTTAAAATTTGCCAACTTTTTTGTAATTAAATCATTGTCACGAAATTGACCAAAAAAAAGTTATTCGGCGTTGAAGTTTCACAGGTCGACCTCCTCGCCCTCAACGTCTCCACCGTCCTCCTCTCCTTCTTCCGGCTCCTCTTCTCTCTCCTCCCGGTGTCGTTCTCTTCTTCCCTCCGACGGTTTCGCAAAACAGAAGACCTCACGATGATAGGCGACGTAGACGAGACAGCAGCAGAACGTCATCAGAAGCACGAAGATCGTCAACGCGATGAACGCGTCGTTGTCCGTGTAGACGAGCGTCGGAATCGGCCGCATCGTCGTCGACGTCTTCTCGATCTCCGCTATCGACTCGACGAGAAGACTCGTCTCGTTCGGTCTGCAAACGCGCTCTATCGCACGCACCGCATCGAAACCTTTTGCGACAAACTGAGTGAACGACGGCGTGACGTCGGTCACGTTCGACACCTCCAAATCAGTTTCGATGGTTGCATTCAGACTGGAAAACCCGAGATCGGAGATAGCATTCACTTCGCCGTTTCGTTTCGTCGGAAACTCACTTCATAGTCACTTTCGGCGCGAGTTCTTCAGATTCAATGACCATGCCAAGGGGTACAGTAGTCCAGTGGTCTCAATTGTTGTTCTGGTCGAGTGTATCGGATCAGAGTGCCACGTGTCTCCGATATCACTTTCTTTTCTTCAAAAGTTCCCTCCTTCAATCGATCTTAGTCCACAACTTTTGACTACTGTACCTACCATTTTTCCACAGCTCTAGGTTGGTACCGTAATCCCGAACCATCCCTCATACCGACTGATCGATAGTGCACGATTACTGTAGAACGGTGAAAAACAGTGTTCAAGCGCCTAGGAAACCCAGAAACAAGCCATGGCATAGAGGCCCGAAAGCCTAAAAGCCCAAGTTGACCTAGTTTAGCCATCTCGGGCATCTCGGCCAAATCTGAAAAAGTTCGCTAGAGCGCGTTTGCACCACTCGGAAAACTCGAGAAACTCAGCCAAAGTCAACTTTATTGAAAAAGAGCAGGAAAGACAAAAGATTGATGTTCTACTTTTTCGCCGCCTTCGTCGACTTTTTCGACTTTGCCTTCTTACTCTTCTTCTCCCCATCCTTCACTTTCTCTTCCTTGGTCGCCATCTTCTCTTTCTTGGAGGTCCCCTTCTCTTCCTTGGCGGTCCCCTTCTCTTTCTTGGCGGTCTCCTTCTCTTCCTTCACCTTCACTTTCTCTTCCTTGGCAGTCCCCTTCTCTTCCTTCACCTTGCCTTTCTCTTCCTTCACCTTCACCTTCTCTTTCTCGGCCGACTTCTTCTCTTCCTTCACCCTCCCTTTCTCTTCCTTGGAGGTCCCCTTCTCTTCCTTGGCGGTCCCCTTCTCTTTCTTGGCGGTCTCCTTCTCTTCCTTCACCTTCACTTTCTCTTCCTTGGCGGTCCCCTTCTCTTCCTTCACCTTGCCTTTCTCTTCCTTCACCTTCACCTTCTCTTTCTCGGCCGACTTCTTCTCTTCCTTCACCTTCCCTTTCTCTTCCTTGGAGGTCCCCTTCTCTTCCTTGGCGGTCCCCTTCTCTTTCTTGGAGGTCACCTTCTCCTTCTTGGAGGTCCCCTTCTCTTTCTTCTCCTTCTCCACCTCCTTCTTCTTCCCATTCCCATCATCCGCCCCCTCCAACTTCCTCTTCAACTCGGCAATCTGCTCCATCCGCTCGGCGCGCCGTCGATCCGTCTCGCGAATCTCCGCGTCCGCAATCATCTGATCCGTCAGCGCGCGCACTCTCCGCATCTCCCGCTTCTTCCGCATCAACGCCTCCTGCGCCGTGCGCTCCTTCATCACCTTCGCCTTCACCGTCGCATCCCACACCGGATCCTCGTCGCCGAGAACGCGTTTCATCAGACGTCGCTCGTCGATCCGCAGCTGCTTCTCGTCGCGCCGCCACCGCGCCTCCCGTTCAGCCCGTCCGAGCAACGTCTCAAATTCCAGCGTCTCGCGAGCCAACTCCAGCGCGTCCACCTTCCGACAATACTCGTCTTGACATCGAGTGTACAGGCAAACGTCGGCAATCATGACCAGGGCCAAGACGCCCAACGAACCGGCAAACACATACTCCCAGTGGTAGGGTCGCGTAAACTCTGCAAACTTGCACTTTCAGTCCTAGCTCTTGTCATTTTCAGATAGAGCTAATTGCGAGGAATCGATTGATACCCCAACTTGACTGTCTTGAACAAAGTTTCGCAATCGATTGCGAAATCGATTGCGAAATCGATTGCGAAATCGATTGCGCAACCACAAACAGCGTATCTCGCCTATGCAAAGTCCAAAACAGTCAAGTTGGGGTATCAATCGATTCCTCACAACTAGATCTCTCACAATAAACTACTCAACTGACTCTAAACTTTTTGCCTCAAAAGTTACGACGCAAAACACAAAATGCTCACCATGGTGCGTGGCAAACAGATCAAAGTAGTCCGGACTGCACAAATCGCGTCCTTCGCCTCGCGCCGTGGCAATCAGCCTCAAAAACTTGTCAAACATCCGTCGATTGTGTCGAATTGCCAGCGGATAGTGGTCCAGCCAAAACTCCACAAACGGCTGCAACTTCAAACTTGAATAACTCGGAAACTAGAGAAGTTATGAAAAAGTGGTCAACTACAAACTTGTTCAACATAAAATTTCCCACATTTTTGTAGTTGACAACTTTCTTCCAACTTTTCTAGTTTCGCAGATATAGCCCGACAAAGTTAGACCTCCTACCATGGAGCTGTTCATTTTGCGAAGACGTGGAAACTCAACGTCTCCGAGCAACTCGTTCTTCTCGAATCGAATCGCCGGACCCTCGTCGTTTGCCAGATACGTCAAATTGATCATTTCGCCAAATTCGGCGAATCGATTTTCGCGCAGCACAAGTCCCTTCAAAACGCGGCGAATCGAGGCGAGTTTGCCGCGAACTTGAGCCAAGTGCTCTGAAATTTCGGGGGAACAAAAAGAGGTCACAATTTGTGCTCCGTGCTCACCGGCTCCGTATCCTTCGATGACGAGTGGAAATGCGACGATTGTCTCGCAACCGTCCGGCAGACGTTCGATTCGATCACCGTAGCACACTGAACAATCGGATTGTCGGCGACCGCGACGCGACCGCAACGCGACCCACCTCTTGTGTTCTCTCCATTACTGACGGAGTGAAGAAACACAAACAGAATGGACACTCGTAACAGATGCATTTTTTCATTCGGCCGTCACGTTTGCCGGACTTGTCCCATATATATAAACTGATTCAAATTTCGCAATCTCGCGCCTTTTATCGATTCGACGTGACACGTGGCGTGACACGCGACGTGATGACGATAAAAACAACGTTTTTTTCCGGGTTTCCGGGACGAGGTTGTCACGTTTTTCGATCGATTTTTCGACAAACGTCCACTCGTGACGTCATTTTTGCGGAAGCGGACCGGGTTTTTTTTTGGCAAGTTGAAAATGAGCGATCTAGTTGTAAATCAGAAGGTTCTACCGGATATTTCAAAATCCAAGTGGGATCAAAACACGTATTCGGGTGAGTGGAATCGATGAGAGGATGGGGCACGCGACGCGACCGCAACGCGTCTGGAATTTAAGTTCCCAGTAGGTTGGCAAAAATACGCGACGCGACCGAAACGCATTGACAGTTTCTGTGTTACAAGGGCATTTACACAACACGCGACGCGACCGCAACGCATCTTGAGTTTGAGTTCCAGTAGATTTGACAAGATACGCAACGCGACCGCAACGCATGGGCAGTTTTTTTCACTTCCACTTAGTTTGAAAAAATACGCGACGCGACCGCAACGCGTCTGGAATGAAAGTTCCCCGTAGGTTACCCAAAATACGCGACGCGACCCACATGGAAGAAGACCGCGACGCGACCGCAACGCACCCCGCATTTCAGGCCGAGTGGCGCACTATTTCGCCTCGACGAACCCGCTGACCCTGTTCACCTCCTCCGCCACCCAAGAGCACTCGCGTCGCATCGTGCTCGACTACAAAAAGGGCATCGTGAGCCCGACGTTGACTGTCGACGAGCTGTGGCGTGCCAAAATCCTCTACGACTCGGTGTATCACCCGGATACCGGCGAGAAAATGTTCTTTCTCGGCCGAATGAGCGCCCAGATGCCGGCGAACATGCTCATCACCGGACTCCTGCTCACCTGCTACCGCACGTGTCCGGGCGTCGTCTTCTCGCACTGGGTGAACCAGTCGTTCAACGCCGTCGTCAACTACACGAACCGCAGCGGCAACAGTCGGACGACGAACCGACAACTGCTCTGGTCGTACTTGTGCGCGACGGGCGGCGCGACGGCGGCCGCGTTGAGCCTCAATGGGATGGTCAAGAATCGGCACGGGCTCGCGGCGCGGTTGGTGCCGTTCGCCGCCGTCGCGTTGGCGAACGCTATCAATATTCCCATGATTCGAGCAAAGTGAGCACTTTGAGTGGGTTTTGGGCGGAGATCCGAAAAAGCGCCAGCATAGTTTGTTGGCGCACTTTTGGTGCGTTATCGTAATTGATACCAGAAGTTTGATATATGATCAAAACTAGCAAAAAACTAAGAATTTGACGTTGCACTAAAAGTGCGCCAGCAAAGTTTTGTTGGCGCACTTTCGGTGCGTTATCGTAATTGGTACCAAAAGTTCGATACATGATCGAAACTTATGAAAACCGAAGAATCTGTTGTTGCACCGAGAGTGCGCCAGCAAAGTTTGTTGGCGCGCTTTTGGTGCGTTATCATAATTGATTCCAGAAGTTTCATATATGATCAAAACTTGCAAAAAAACTTAGAATCTGACGTCGCACCAAAAGTGCGCCAGCAATTTTTGTTGGCGCAATTCTCGATCCACATGTAAACCATGAAAACTTGCGTAACTCGCTTCAAAATGAATATTTTCACACGATCTTTGGGCCATTCGAAAGATCTCTGAATTTCGCATCACGTTTCAAAAACGGTTTCAGTGAGCTGACCAATGGCATCGAATTGTGCGACGAGAACGACGAGCTTGTGGCGAAATCGCGTCGCCTGGCGGCTCTTTCGATTGCTCAGGTCACTTTGAGCCGCATCGCAATGGCGATGCCCGACATGGGTACTATGCGACTGAGAATACCGTAACCCGGGCTCTTTTTCTTTGCAGTGCTCAGCCCGGTGATAATGAATCGTTTCACACGGAGCACCTATTACAAGACTCGGCCGCTCATCCAAAAATACTCGGAAATGCCGATTCAAACGTTTTTGGCGGGAATCGGGCTCTACTTCACCACACCACTCGGATGTGCGCTGTTTCCGCAAAAAAGTGCGATCGAGGTGGAGAAGCTGGAGGAAGCGGTCCGAAACGATATTCAGAAGAGCCAGAAGACGTTGCCGAAAGTGCTGTACTATAATAAAGGTCTTTGAATGTTCATTGATCGGACATTTGACCCATTTCGAGACTTGTCAAGTCATAGCTCTTTTTGGAGCATTTTGAATAGCAAACAGCCACAAGAATGGAGAGCACGAAGAAAAAGAGCACAATGATCATGATGATGGCACATTCGGTGGGTGCGCTGCTTTTGGTGGAGGAGGAAATGACGGTGGAAGATGGCAAAGTTCGAAGATAGGGCTGAAAAGACGAGGATCGAGAATTGCGTCAACACTTTTTGCTGGCGCACTTTTAGTGCAGCATCAAATTCTCTAAATGAGTCACTAATTGTAAGGGTTTTTATCGAAACTCAAACTTCTGGAATCGATTTTTGTAGTGCACCAAAAGTGCGCCAACAAGTTTTGCTGGCGCACTTTTGATGCAGGTTCAGATTTCCAGTATTTCGAGTGATTTCTTCAAGGTGAGAACAAAAGCTGCTACCTGATATCAATTTCAATACTGCACTAAAAGTGCGCCAGCAAATTTTGCTGACACACTTTTGGTGCAAGGTCAGATTTCCAGCATTCCGAGTGATTTCTTCAAGGTGAGAACAAAAGCTGCTACCTGGTATCAATTTCAATACTGCACCAAAAGTGCGCCAACAAATTTTGCTGGCGCACTTTTGGATCATGACGCAAAACCGTTCTTCGGTGCAGCTCTGCCGTAAAACTTGGCTCAAAACTGGTACCAGCCTAAACTCACCATCGCTTCGGGCGGTCCTCCCGGTGAAACCGTGCGTTCCAGCAACGGTTTGTGTAAATGTGCCATTCTCCAGAAAAAAAGTGTGTGAAATACAGTCGAGTGGTCTGTTGGCCGATAATCGGGTGGATCAAAAAAAAAAAACTTTTTGATGATTGATATCGTTCTTCTGTTTGACCTCAAACTTTCAAAACGGGCAGGTCAACAAACAATCGGAAGGGTTTTTTTTTGCTCGTCTATTTTTATGCGCACTCGCGCTCGAAAATAGATTTGTTGAAGGAAGTGGAAAGTAGGTCATCGTGGGAAAGTCAAGAGAGAGAGAGAGAGAGAGATAGGTGTGGCCGAGGAAAAAACTAGGCCATCGGCGCGCTTTAGTGACTTTGACCCTGTTAACTACATATTAGGGTGAAAAGACTGTTATACCATGACCTAGAAAGTTTCACTCTGCAAAAACTAGGTCATACAAAGGAAAACTAGGTCATCAGCGAACTTTTTGATACCATATAGTCCATATTCACTCCAATAGAACGGCACCTTTGAAGTGCAACTTTGACAGGGTATATCTCTGAAACTAGAATAGTTAGAAAAAAGATGTCAACTAAAAAAACGTGGGAACTTTTGTGTTGATCAAGTTTGTAGTTGACAACTTTTTCATAACTCTTCTAGTTTCCAAGATATTGCGGTTTAAAGCTCACTCACTAAGAAGGGTCGTTCGATTGCGCTATAACAGTGCATCTTGATGTCATGGCCTAGAAAACTGTACCATGAAAAAGTGCGAAAACCAGGTCATCAAGAATAGTTTATCAAAAAAAAAAAGAGTGCTCGTGTCAAGCCTCCGAGCACCGAGAGCTCATGAACGCGTCCAACCTCTCTTGCGCCTGATGTCTGCGGTAGAAGAAGCAGCACGAGAAGACGATCGACGGAATGATGCAGAGTGCGGCGAACACCGCCAAAACGATCAGGAGTACGGTGGCGAAGGAGGTGAGACTGGCGGCCGCGCGGAGCATCAGCGGGCTCCGTGTCGTGGTCCATTCGTGCAGGTGGGATAGGAGGAGGTGAGCGGCGGGTGGGATGGTGCTGATAGTGGGGGATACGGTAGTCGGGGATACGGTAGTGGTGACGTTTGGTGATGTTGGGGTCAAAAGTGTTGTTAGGAGTAAAGTTGCGAGCACTGGAGTTGACGTGGAATTGTCGTCAGGGAGCGTTGAAGTAATCATCGTCTGGAATGGATCCACGTGGAAGATACGAGGAACCGCGCTCCACCGCATAAAGTGCGGTGGAGCGCGGAGTGCACTCATTCCAACTCACTTTCAGATCTGTCGCAAGCTGTGGGAAATGGAGCCGAATGAAATGAACCGACCAATGAGAAATGCTTTTATTTATCAATGACTCAACAAGTAGTGCAGGTGGGTGTCACGTCACGTCACGGTCACGCGGTGGGCGCCTCCTCGCCAGTGCCGGTTGCCGTTGCGCCGGTTCCGCTCTCCGCCGTCGGCTCTTTGCCCGACTTGCCCGACTTGCCCGACTTGGCCTTGTCGGAGCGTTTCGCCGATTTGTTGTCGGCGTCCGTCGGCGTCGCCGCTTCCGGAGCATTGTTGCCGCCGCCCGTCTCGACGTCTTCGGCTGTAGGCGTCGGCGCCTCGTCGGTCCGCTTGAACTCGGCCATACGCTTCCGCTTGCGTCGCGAGCACCAGATGATGAGCACCCAGAAGGCGATGATTGGCGCGGCGATGCCGAGCAGAATCGCGATGAGGATGGCGATGTTGGTGCCGGTCGACGTGGCTTCGGTTTCGGCCATTTCACAACTGAATGCTGATTGTTGTGGGGGGTATCGATTGATTTAGAGGGGACTCACCGTTGGTTTGCGTCCAAGCAAAGTGCTATGAGGGAGCGAGGAGTGGTTGTGAAGGAGAGAGGTAAAGGTGACACATGGACATGTGACCGGGCCATTGGGGGGCTGGGGGACACCCGGGTAGCATACTTACAGGCTGCTCTGTCAGCGAGATCACGTGAAAAAGGGCTTAGTGTTACAGCACTCTCGTTTTCATGATGATTACTGTTACGGTGTCGTTCGTCAAATCGCAGAGTCACTAGACGGTGCAATGCGCTCCACCGCACCTGGCAAATTGGAAGAGTGCGGTAGAGCGCTGTTACAACAATATGTGAACTAATGTTTGGGCCATCCAAAAAACCACGAAATCGCAAAGTTCAAAGTGCGCTCCACTGCACCTACTGCGCGTCTCAAATCGGCGAGTGCAGTGGAGCGCAGTTTCCACATCCTGCAATTCTGTTAACACGGTTTACTCAGAAGACATTGATTCGGAAAAAGTGTAAACGCGCTCCATCGCACTATTCTTTAATGGATAGAAAAGTGCGGTGGAGCGCGGTTGCAACATCCTGAGAATCTTTCGAATCGCCCTCTACCGCACTCTGGGTATTGGGTCAAATGTTGGAAAACCCTGCGTCTCCTCGTTTCATGCACTCTCTCTCTGTCTCGCTTGGACTGTTAAACTGGAAGTGCATTGGAGCGCGGTTGCAGCCTTGTGTCATCCTTCGAGGTTTTGACCTAATCCCCTCAAAACTTTGTACCCCCCCTCCTTCCTGCTGCTTACTTCCTCTTATCCAGTTTGTCACTAAGATCACATCCTTCTCCCCTTCATCCGTTAAAGAGGGAGAGAGAGAGAGAGAGAGAGAGAGATTGCTCCGAGAGCACAAGATATGTTTGTTTCTCTTTTCTCTTTGCAAAAAATGCTTCTCTCTCTCTCTCTCTCTCTCTCTCTCTCTCTCTCTTTCTTCGATTGCATCGACAAACACATTTCGAGAGGTCAAGGCGCGACAAAAAGCGAGAAACCCGTTTAAACTTTGAATTTGAGCTCGTGTGCCAAACCCCCGTTGCCACGTCACACGCCGTCATTCCGCGGAACGCACACTTTGCCACATGACATTCGTATCTCATTTCACTCTGGTGACAATGTCGCTTCAAGACCCGACCTTTGAGCTCGAGGGCCCAGCTCAGTTGCTCCGCAGAGCACCGCCGCGGGGCTCAATGACGTGTCTTCTCTCTCTCTCTCTCTTTCTCTCTCCACCACTTTTCTCTTTCTCCGGAGATATAGAGAGGAAAGGAAAGAGGAAGGATGCACAAACAACAAATGACGCCGAGAGAGCCCGCGGGCGAAAAACGAAAACGACTGTGGAGCTATCCCCCACATCTCTCTCTCTCTCTCTCTCTCTCTCTCTCTCTCTCTCTCTCTCTCTCTCTCTCTCTCTTCTCTCTCTCTCTCTCTCTCTCTCTCTCTCTCTCTCTCTCTCTCTCTTTCTCGAACTTTCTTCAAACCACCCCGCCCATCGTCGTCGGTCGCAAAGCGATTAGTCGCGGCGAATTGTGCTCCCGCCGGAGCGACGGCCCGGCCTAGAGCCAGTTTGATACACGCTAGACTCCCACTCCTATCCGCATCACTTTTTGGCCTAGGCCCTTGGCCCAAAGTCCTTGGCCCATCTAGTAATGAGCAAGGAATAGGCCCGGCCTATAGGCCCATAGGCATAGGCCGATTGGAGGTTGAACTAGCTTAGGCCAGTTTTCCGCTTTTCCGCCTATATGACCAACAAGCCATTCCTCGTGCTTAGGCCTAAGCCAAATTTCCAATGCTCAGCCTTTCGCATCTAGGCCCAGCGTACCTTGGCCCTATTCAAGTTTAGGCCCATACTCGTCTCTCCGCTACACCACAACTACCGTAATCCTACACTAAATTGCCTTATTTTTAGCACCGAAAAATGACTGTGACCTACGAGCCGCTGCAGTCGTCGCAGTGTAATCGTACTAGCACCACCACCACCAACAACGAGGAACCCCCGTCGCCGCTCTCATCGCTGCTGCTCCACAAAAACATTCCGACCGAGGTGGTCCGCGAGTTGGACGGCGAGAAGCTATTGGATCGGAGCACGTTCTCGACCGAGTTCTCGACACACGACTACCTGCGCGACTTTTACACGAGTGTCGATGATCCGGCGATGCAGATGGTGTTGACGTTCCTGCCGAACATTGTGGCGCGCGTCGGCAAAGTCGACAAGATGCTCGATTTTGGCGCCGGACCGACGATCCACGTGGCGGCGTGCTATCGCGAGATGGCCAACGAGGTGGGCGGTGATATCGGGTTACCCAACCGGAAGAGCCACATGTTCTTCAGCTGCACCTGGCCGACTATTTGCCGCAAAATCGCGACGAGCTGCACCGCTGGGTGAACAACGAGAGCAAGTTCGACTGGAAGGTGCCGCTGCGCATGATTCTGACGCGCGAGGGGAAGAGTTGGGACAAACTTCCGGAGATCGAGGCGGAAACGCGCGAGAAGGTGAGCGACACTGGTGATCGAAGACAAAACATTTCGACCACGGCAGGACTCGAACCTACAATCCCCAGATCCGAAGTCTGGTGCCTTATCCATTAGGCCACGCGGCCACACTTTCGTCGCTCTCTGCGTGCGCTTATTTGCTCGCTGCCCGACACGCGCGCGCACACTCACACAAACAAAATTTCTCTCTTCAGATCATGGACATCTACCACTGCGACGTCTTCCAAAACCCGTCCGTCGACTGTCCAAAAGACGTTTTTGGGAAATTCGATGTAACCGATCATCGCGCGAGTGCGCTTCACAAATTCCATCCAATTTTCAGACGGTCGTCACCATTTTCTGCGTCGAGTACTGCTCGAACACGTTGGCCGAGTACTATGCGGCGATTAAGAATATTGCGGCGGCGGTGAAGCCGGGCGGTTATCTGGTGTACGGCGGCATTTTCGAGGAGACGTGGTGCTCGTTCGGCGGACGCAAGTTCACGTGTCTTTACATCACTAAGGAGGTGATGTTGGACGCGTTGCGCCAGGCGGGCCTATTTGTGGATGAGGCGGATCGCGGGTGTGTGTTGTACGAGGTGAATGGCATGTTTATGGTTAGCGCCAAGAAGGAGAAGGTTTGATCTGATAGGGAGGCGCGGCGCGGTCGCGTCGCGGTCGGTTCCCATCGCGTCGCGGCTCATACCTTTTGTATAGTTTACTTGTACTTTTCTAAGATGTACTCTCTTATTTTCTTCCCAATTTATTCAACTCATACGAATCAACAACCAAATCAAGTATTTATTTGTCTTTTCTACTGCGGACTTTTGCTGGTTTCTACTACTTTTGCTCTCCTTATTTTGCCCGAAATAAACAGGATTTAGATGATGCAACCAAACGCGTTTCAATTTTATTCGATCGCTCTTCTCGACACACATGTAAAATCGATAATCGATTAGATTAGCATGCCAAAGAGCTGGTGCCGAAGCGGTTCAACAGTTGAATGTTGTCGAGACCGATGACGTAGTTGTTGTGCAGGTCCTCGACGACGAAATGGAGCACGTGCTCGCCGGGCGCGATGTCGAAATAGTGGTTTTTCCAGCGTTGCGCGTTGGCGTCAATGTCTCTGTGGAATGATGGGTTGGCGCGTTTCTGGTGCGTTGGCGCGTTTCTGGTGCATTTATGCGTTTATGGTGCGTTGGCGCGTTTCTGGTGCGTTGGCGCATTTCTGGTGCGTTGGCGCGTTTCTGGTGCGTTGGCGCGTTTCTGGTGCGTTCGCGGGTTTCTAGTGCGTTGGCGCGTTTCTGGTGCGTTGGCGCGTTTCTGGTGCGTTGGCGCGGTTCTGGGGCATTGACGCGATTCTGGCGCACTGGCGCGTTTCTGGTGCATTGGCGCGTTTCTGGTGCGTTGGCGCGTTTCTGAGGCGTTAGTCCATTTCTGGTGCATTGGCTCGTTTTTGGTGCGTTGGCACGTTTCTGGTGCGTTGGCGCATTTCTGGTGCGTTCGCGCGTTTCTGCTGTATTGGCGCGTTTCTGGTGCATTGGCGCATTTCTGGTGCGTTCGCGCGGTTCTGGTTTGCTAGCGTTTTTCTAGTGCCTTGGCGCGATTCTGGCGCACTGGCGCGATTCTGGTTTTTTGGCACGTTTCTGAGGCATTGGCGCGTTTCTGGTTCCGATTTTCCGTTTCTGGTTCCGACGTTTCTGGTTCGCGATTTCGTCAACCTGGCGCACTTCAGGTGCCCTAGCGCATTTCCGGTCACCTGGCGCACTTCGAGTGCCCTAGCGCGTTTCCAGTGCCCCTCAACTCACTTTCCCTCCAAAATGACTGGACAATCCTCGTCG
The DNA here is from genome assembly GCA_963966605.1 of Caenorhabditis sulstoni. Classification (NCBI taxonomy): domain Eukaryota; kingdom Metazoa; phylum Nematoda; class Chromadorea; order Rhabditida; family Rhabditidae; genus Caenorhabditis; species Caenorhabditis sulstoni. The sequence continues at coordinate 2,326,518 of OZ016479.1, forward strand.
TCGTCGACACACACCCGAAGTCTGCCTCGAACGCCCGCCTGATACACAAAAAAGTCGACTCGAGCCGGTTCGGAGACGCGAAACGGGCGTCCCGACGACAGTATGAACGTCTCGGCTGGGGTGACTGTAGTTCCGCCGGCGAACAGAAAGTAGCCACCTGAAAAGCGTTGGGATCAGGAGGTTGGCCTAGAAAACTCCTCGGCCTCCTCACCTTTTCTCAAGTCCGTCGGAATGCCTGTCAACGAGTTGAGCACGGACTGGTTCGACAGCTGCCACTTGCTCAGTGTGCTCCCATCGTCGGAGTGGCTCGAGTTGGTGGAGCTGGTCAGGTAACTGCACAGAGTCTGAAACTACCGTAAACCGTGACCGGAAATCCGTGACCATGCTCTCACATTTTCATCGAAATCACAATCGACTGCGGTGCAGAGCGACGCGAACATGGGTCCCGTCCTCGGGCCGCCCAACTCCGATCCGCCGCTTCTGCTCGACTCCTCGTGCCGGTGGCTCGTCGGAGCGCCGTAGTTCACGGCTCGCGACGTCGTCGGAAGTGTTCCGATTCTTTGATCGAATCGATCGTCGATCCGAACATCGTTCCCGTCGAAATCGGCGAGTTGCGCCGTCAAAGTGGGCGGAGTCTCGTCGAATGTGCCACCGGCGCCTTCCGACGAGCCCGAGTTGGACGACTCTGGAATTTGACGGACAACGTGTGTGTTTTGATACCATCAATTCGGAGATAAGAATAATTGGAAAAAATTCATTGAGAGTGAAAGAAATCGAGGTTAGAACAACAACAAAAAGTACCCGTTTGAAAGGCGCAAGAACAGTGCTAACTTGAACTGGCTCTAACTTTTTTGTGGTGAACTCTACAAAAATAGCGTCAACATAAAAATTGAAGATAATTTTAAGATCTTCAAAATGGCGTAAAGATCGTGTGAAAATATCAATTTTGAAGCGAGTTATGAAACTTTTTCGTTTTACCACTTCAGTTTTTGAATGAATTGCATTGAAACTTGCGTAACTTTCTTCAAAATCATTATTTTCACACGTTTTTTGCGGCATTTGAAAGATTTCAAAACTTTTTATGTGTGTGTTCTCATACTATTAACCGAAAAATTCGAGAAAATTTCATTGCGAGTGTGAGAAATCGAGATTAGCAGAACAACAAGATGGGACCCGAAACTAAAGTGGCTGTAACTTTTTTGTGGTCAACTTTACAAAAATGGTTTAGTGACAAAAATGAAGATAATTTTAAGTTTTTTGGAATGGTGCAAAGAACGTGTGAAAATCTTCACTTTGAGGTGAGTTATGCAAGTTTTAATGAAAAGTATGGAAAGACGTGCATAACTTCCGTCAAACCCAATGTTTTTCCACGTTCTTTGCGCCATTCAAAAGATCTCAGAATTTCCCCTCAAACAAATCGCCGTCGCGCGGCCTTCCGCTTCATCATCTCCGCCATCATCTTGCGCGTCACTTTCATCGGCACTATCGGTGGCGGTAACAAGCGAACGTCGTCCGTCTCCATGGGAAGACCCAGAGTGCGTCGCATCAGCCGCTCCATGAACACCTTCTTGAGTCGTCCGAATCCGCCGGGCCGCTTGATGTCCGACAGGTCCATGCCTTTCGTCAGCCCGTCCAGGTCCGGTATGTTGCGAAGCGCGCTCAAGTCCTGGACGGCGCCCGATGGAAGAAGTTTCGCAATGTCGGCGAGTTTCTCGGCCACCTCCGACTCGCCGTCGGTCGGTTGTTTGAAGATGATGAGCGGCGTCGAGCTCGGCGTCGGAGCTGAAGGCGTGGTGGTGGTGGTGACGTGGAAGATGCTGCGGTGTAGAGCGACCATCGGATCCTCGGTGCTCGCGATCCGCTTGATCGGGCTCATCGTGATCTTTTTGCGATTCAGAAGGCTCGCCGGGTAGATCGACGTCTCCGAGATTTTGGCGGGGAGTCCGAAGGTGTTCGGGCTCAACGTCGTCGTCGTCATCATCGGTGTGGTCACGTCTTCTGGACCGGCGTCGTTCCAGAGTCCAAACTTTTTCGCCAAATCCACCAGACCTCTTTGTTGGTCCGACGGATCTGTGGGTGGCATCAACGTCGGTTGATTCGTGTTGTAAAAGTGCGATGAGGTGACGGGACTTCGTCGGACTTCTGGAGCGGTGGGCAGGGCGCCGAGGTCATCTGAAGGTGTCCTCGGATCCAGGGCGGTCAGCGAGCGGACAAAAGTCGGAATGTACGGTAGTACCGGTGCGGTCTGTTTGAGAAAGTTGACAAAGTTCGCGAACTGCTGCTCGTTGGAAATGTTCTGACTCGGATTCTGCTGCGTCGTCGCTTCAGAAGACGTGCTCGACGCTGGAGGTTCAGAAGACGTCGTAGGGAGCTCAGTGGGCTCAGGAGTCGTCGTCGTTGTTGTTGTGGGGGTAGAAGTCGTCGTTGACGTCGTCGTCGTGGTAGAAGTCGTCGTCGTCGTCGTCGTCGTCGTCGCGTTGCCCAACCTATCCGCCACATCCTGCGCCACAATCAGCATCAGCTCGCCGTTATACAAGTTCGACGCGCGATACGATTGCCAGTCGTGATAGCCGATTCGACGGATTTCGCGCCGATCACGACCGTATCCTAGGCGAAAACAAACACAAACAATCGCCGATAACCACGTGAGTTCAAGTTTTTCGGCATTTCTCTTCTATCGAGTGGATGGAGATGGTTGCGAGGATTCGATTCATATCCCAACTTGACTGTTTTCAAGTCTTGAGAAGCGAGATACAGGTCTGAGAAGTGAATGTTGCGAAATCGATTGCGCAATCGATTTCGATTTCGCAATCGCTTCTTATAAGTCCAAAACAGTCAAGTTGGGATATCAATCGAATCCTCGCGACCAGATCTACCCAATAAAACTATTGAAAACGATCTACGAGTCTAGCATTTGAAGGTATGGGGTGCGTGAGATTTGCCGAAAAAGTTGTAGTCGATGAGAACTAACCACATAGTGTGGCCTCGAAGACGATGTCGTCGAGTGCGATGATCGAGGCGGGCGGCGAGTAGATCGTTTTGAAGACGATCTCGAACGGCTGCGCGATGGGCGGAAGTTCGACGGCCCGGAAGATCCATTGTTTGCCGAACGTCGACGAGACACCGTCGTAGCATCTGTAGTGAGGATCGGAAGATCATTTTTATTTTTAGACCCCCCACTGGGGAAAAAAGTGGGTGACATTGGAAAAAAACAAATATCTCAGCGAGGGTGTGGAAGGTAAACAATGAGATTAGACGGAAGTTAGGCTGGTCAGATAAGCGGAGCGGCACTAGAAACCTTGTTGGGCTCATTTAGGCTTCTCAGGCTTGCAATGGGGGCCTATTGAACTCGATTAGGCCGGTTAGGCCGAGTAAGGCCACGTGGGAAGCTCTCACCTCATCTGACTCAGATCGCGATTGCCGGGCGGTTGCCGGATGCACACTTCCAGCTGCGAGTCGAGTCCCGTCTTGTAGTACCAGTACTTGATGCTGGCCCCTCCCAACTGACACGTGACCACCTGCAAAACGACACCCATCTCTCTTCCCGGATCTTCGAATTCCGATGTGTCAATACCTCCGACACCAACAATGCCATCATTCTTCCCATCAATCCGGCGGTGAACGCGAACGGCTTGGCTGCAAAATGAGTGGATGGTCGAGACGCGACGCGGATTAGATTAGTAGGAACACTTTTCTCTCTTTCCCTTTTTTATTGCCTTTTTGTTTTCTTTTTATTCCTTCCTCCATTTACAGCTCAACAACATGCCCAAATACAAAGATCCTTCGGCGACGGGGGCGACACTTACGATTGTGCTCGTCCATCGGCATGATGCGATTCTGGGCGTCGGCCTCGAGAAGTGAAGCGGTCTCGAAGTGACCGGAGACGTCCGAAGAATTACGCCAGCGACATGTGGAGGTGAAGTCACAGTTCAGGTCCGATGACGACGAAATTTCGGCTGGAAACGGGAGAGCTAAATTAAAGCGGCTCCAACTTTCTTCTGGTGAAGCCTATCAGTTTGGTGTAGTTTTAAAAAGTATGGCAAATTTTGAGATCTTTCGAATGCCGCAAAGAACGTGTGAAAATATCAATTTTCAAGCGAGTTATGCCAATTTTCCGTCTTATTAAAGGCTCGCGCGCTGAAGCTTGCATAACTCCCTTCAAAATCAATATTTTCACAAGCTCTTTGCGCCATTTTGAAGACCTAAAAATCACCTACATTTGTTGTCAACAAACCATTTTTCTAGGATAAACTACAAAAAAGTTGTGCCCAAATCTATGAGCAAGTTCCTACCGTGCGCCCTTTCGTCGAGTACCGCCAGAACTCCAATCAACGTCACGAGGAGCAAGTTTCTTTTTCGCATATTGTTTTGTGAGGTAGGCGATGAATAATAGGTAGGAGAAGAAGAAGAATAAGAAGAATAATAAGAAGAAGAAGAAGCTAGCCTTTCCCCGTGTGACCTATAAGAAAGTGGACAAACTGGTCACAGGTCCAATTATCTTCGCCCCCACACGGAGAAATCCGAAGCGATGTGGGGAGGGGAGGGGTAATTGAGAAGAGGTGACAGTGGAGGAGAGGTAAAAGTGAATGTCCGAATGAGACAATTAGGCGTGTAGTAAGAGTTGTGGAAAAGCGAAACCAAGTAGAACATTGGTAAGAGTGTGTGTGTGTGTATGCAAATGATTTCGTGGCGAGACCCATTCGATTGACTTAGTACTTGTTCGGCCTAAGATTCGGGCCTAAACTGATTAGGCCTATCTTAGTCGGAAGCCTTTGGTAACCCAAATAGGCCAAATTCACCTTGACTGCATATTGGGCTTTGTTCTATGAAGTAATGGCTAGCCCAGACTTATTTTGGGCTCAAATAATAACACAGCCCGAGAAATGCTACTCTTTTCTGATATGTAGAGCCTAAGGCCTAATTCGGCCAATGGCCTAGTGCGAGCCTATTTGACTTTGACTTAGATCTGGCCTTTGGTCTTTAGTTTTCGGGCCTTGGGCCTTAGGCTGAAGTCAGTCTCTCAAACAGACCGAAATCCTCTCTCGGCCTAAATTCGCATCTTCTCAGGCCTCCTCCTCGGCCCGTTGTCTTCTGGAACACTCTGAAACCTTCAAAAGTGACCTGAGAAGTTGACAAAATCTTCATAACCACAACGAAAATCGATAATCAGTCTACTGTTTGCCGGCCTCCGCATCGGCGTCCGCCTCCTCGCCGCTCTTGCCGCCGTCGTCCGCGTCCGCGTCGGCGCCACCGTTCGCGTTCTCCTGCTGCTGACTCGAACTGTCCGGATCCATGTAGTCGGCGTTGAAGCCCCCGCGACGCATTCTCGACACGACCAACTCGCGCTCCTCCTTCGCAAACACCGTCTCGAGATTGAGCACTCCTGCAAATCAAGAAAAAAAAACCCCGGAGTGACGCATTTCGCGGCGACGAGTAGGTCAAGCGTGAAAAGTGGGCGAAACACTCTCGCGTACCGATGTTAAACGTCTTCTTCGCCACTTTTCCGTTGGTGATGTAGCTTTTCGGAAGTGCAAACTTGACTTTACGCGCGCCCGGCTGCAATGTATGGCCAAGTGTTAGGACATGCTCGATTTCACTTTGCTATGCGTGTGCGTACCTTCAGTTTCGAGTCGTCACACGTGTGGTACACTTTGAAGACCGGATCGATGGGCGTGAGTTCGGCGGTGCCGCCTTGCAGCGAGAAACGCCCCTCGGCGTCCGTGTAGCCCTGGTCGAGCAGGTCGTCCGGATCCGGGCCTACAAGGTCATTGTGGGCTTCAGGGTTTTAGGCTGAACTTCTATGTGGGCCGCCAGGAGTCCAGGAGCCTATGACTAGTTGGATTGAGGTCAAAAGGGGCCGTCCAGAGACTTAAGGCCGATTTTTGAGTTGAAAGACTACTATAGGCCGGCCCCCACTTGTAGCATGGCCGAGCTAAACTTCAATAACCACTGGAAGCCCTTCTCAGGCTTCAAACCGTTCTAGACTTTGGGATGGGTCGTTTTTAGACCCCATAAGGTTTTAGTCCGGGCATAGGGTCGAACTAGACGTGACGGACTGAGATCTGCCACCTAAGGGCCAAGACCATTCTAAGACCCTTCTAAGCTCGTCAGATGGTCTTGACTCTAGAAGTCAGGTAAGGTCTTAAGGCCACCGGAAGGTTTAGGCCAAACTAGGGTTGACTAGCCGATGTGAGTCAGGTCTTTGACTCTAGAGTCTAGACCAAGCTACGACGATCTTGCATGTTCTGGAACTTCTGAAAATGTCCAGGCCGCCTTATCGTCTAAACATTAGAAAGAGCCTTAGGCCGATCTCGAAGATGGTGTATCCGATTGAGTACAGTTCAGAAAACCATCTTTGCCGCCTGTCAACGCCTTATCATCAAAAACTGACCAGAGTACACCTGAAACCGACAGTCAACACGCCAAACAAACAAACCAACGAGGAAGTTGGTAGACCTGGCCTAACTTTTCCCCACGTTTTCTCGGCCACACTCACCGGTGTCCTCCTCCCACAGCTTGACGCGCACATTCTTCGCCGGCCCACTTCCGCACAACAGTTGTCCGGTGACGGCGATCGATTGATCGCGCATCGCTACCGTAATCCCGAACAGCGCGACGAGGAGGATGAACGATGGGCGGCTCATCTGGAAGTTGCGAGTTGTTTTTTTGGGAGGAAAACTCTGAAAAGTGAGACAGGCGAGTTTGAAAGCGTAGGAATGAAATTGGAAAGTTTTGGTGTTGACAAAGTGTGTGTGTGTGTCTCGCGAGGTTTTATCACTGGAAAGTGTTATCAGTTTTTTGATCAACTGACTCTCCTCTATACACCCATTTTGGCTAGTTTCGATTTAGGCTCCGCCCACTTTTGTGACAGCTATAGTCAGTGCACCGCGCTCCACTGAACTAGCACGGTGAATCGGCTATTGATGTAAAGAAAAGGAATGCTTATTTTCAGATCTTTTTTTTCCAGACTTGGTCTCTCTCACCCGTCATTCGTAATCTTCTCCCAGAATACGTAATACCTCCGTGCTGCTTACCTCATCAAGTATATATTCCTCGCCCCCACCGTGTGAATCATCTTTGGAGGTTGTGAGACGCCACTGGCGGTTGAGGCGTTCATCTTGGCGTATGTCATGCGGATGTCGGGCGGCTACCGGCCAGTGGACTAATTTCATCCGCCAGCTCTGTTGCTAATTTTTTATCGAGGTTATGTCCGGCTTTAGGTGCCGCGGCTCGAATGGTCCGTGTGGCGCAGGCGGTAGCGCGACAGTTTTGTAAGCGAGAGGTGACAAGTTCGAATCCCCCCCCCCCTCCCTATTGTTGTTTTTCGTTCAATCGAAGCTCCCAACAAACTGGGCACTGATTTCCAGACTTGCGATTTTCGGGCTGGGCCCGGGCTCAGCCCGGGCTCGGCCCGGGCCGGGCCGGGCCGGGCCGTGTTTTTTTAGAGCCCGGGCCCGGCCCGGGCCCATCGAGCGAAAACTCGGCCCGGCCCGGGCCCAGCCCGTTTTTGAAAAGCTAAGTAGGGGCTCTCCAATTTTGACATTCTGCTTCCGCCCATCGAAATCGGAGCCCTCCGATTTCAGAGTAAAGCAAACGCGCCCCACTGCATACATTTTCTTGAAGTTTTTATCGAATTTTGTCCCCTTTATTTGAAAAATGATCAGCAAAAACTGTCTTAAAAAATTACTTTTGAAAAAGTTAGTCCTACCACGGGCCCAACGGGCCGGGCCGGGCTCAGCCCGGGCCGAGCCCGGGCCCAGCCCGGGCCGGGCCCGGGCCGAGAAATTTTCTATTTGGGCCCGGCCCGGCCCGGCCCGGCCCGGCCCGTCGCAAGTCTGCTGATTTCCACGCAGAAATTCGATACTCCCCCCATTCAGCAGATGAGTTTTCGTATAAACACACCAATGCCTTCCATCCCACTCGCAAAGAGTTCGTCTCGTTTCCGATGCTTCTTCGCCCTCTCGTCGTCCATTTCCTGTTGCTCGTCACTTCCGTCGCCGTGGCTCTGTTTCAGTCGTACGGCGTGCGCGGTCGGCTGCTCTGCGGCTCGACGTGGGCCGGCGCGGTGCGAGTGCGACTTTGCGAGCGCGACGGACGTCTTCATGAGCTTCTCGAGGAGGACGTCACCGACGCCGACGGGAATTTCAGTTTGGCCGGCGGCACCGCCGAGTTCACGACGATCGAGCCGATTCTGGAGGTGTTGCACAATTGTGGCGACGCCGGAAAAGTGAGTGATGATGGTGGACGAGGGAAGTGCGCTCCGCTGAGAGAAAGTCAGTTTTGCAAGTTGCAGGTGGGTTTGCGTCGAGCGCGTTTCGGACTACCCCAATTCTACATCACCAACGGTCAGAAGGCGTTGAAGACGTTCGACGTGGCGATTCTGAATTTGGAGACACACTTCCTGGGAGAAGACCGCGAGTTTTCGGAAACCGATGCTCATTGAGCCCGTCCGCTTCGAATTGTACGGCCTCTTTTTGTTCGTTCGTTCGTTCTTATTGTTGTTTTTCTTCCCCCTCCCACCCCCAATGAAAAGTGATTCTTGACTGCACTTGACTGGATTACGGTCGGCTCCGCCCAGCTCTTCCATTCGGAGCCCGTGTGCCGAAAGAAGAAAGTGGGCGGAGCTTCGACGAGGAGCTCATGGGGGGCTTGGCTCGCCGAGCTCCACACACACACACACACTCCTCATCACTCTTGCTCGCCGGCCGCAGCAAATAAGGAATATGACGACTGCCTCCTCCTTCTCGCCGCTCATCGGTCTCATGCTCATTGTGCTCGTCGCGGCTCAACTCGAGCCACACAACTTTGACGAGGTGAACAGGTTATTCTTCGTATTTTGTTGCACTCACTTGCTCCGAAGTGCTCCGAAATGGGGGGGGGGGGGCTCTTTTTCGAAGCTTCCTAGTTTTTCCCATGTTCGTCGGGAAGCAATACATAGTGAATGGAAAAACGGACGGGGAGGATATAAATCAAGAGTGTGGAGTGGGCTCCGCGGAGCAAAACGGCAAGAAAAATGATGATGGACCGGTGCGCGCAAGTTTTGACGTCTTCTCCGCGCTATTCTTAGCTACCGTAACCATTGTTTGAGCTATAACTCGACACATACAGTTTATCGATTCTTGTAAACAGGTTCATTAGGTAGTTCTAATCGTGAGGAATCGATTGATATCCCAACTTGACCGTTTTGAAGTCAGGAGAGCTGAGATATAAAGGGGAAACAAGTTAAAGTTGCGAAATCGATTGCGAAATCGCTAATCAGTCTCTAACTTGGTTCTCCCAAGTCCAAACTAGTCAAGTTGGGGTATCAATCGATTCCTCGCAATTAGATCTATCACATGAAGTCATGGAATTAAGCCTAGCACCTCATTGCCGAAAGTTACAACCGGTTAACTGAAAAGTCGACCAATTTTGATCTACACATTTCCGTTTTGATCTTCATGACTAACGCGAGAGGGAAGCCCTTCGATTCCGAATGTAATCATCGTTGAAAGCCTTCTTCCTGATTACGTATTCCGGAAGCGAAAAAGGGAGAGAGAGAAAGCGAAAAGTGATTCTTCCCAGGAGACTTCAGTAAATTAAACAAAGTGCACGCTTTCTTTTCCGACATGAAACCGAGTGGTCCGGAACCGGAAAAGTCACTTTTCACGGTTCGAGACGCAAAAGTCTCGACAAGCGCTCTCGTTTTCGGTTTCCCACTTCTATTTTTTTGGGAGGGAGGGAGGGACTAGAAAAAGCTAGGCCATCCCGGCAGTGATGGGGTAGTGTCAAGTTGACAAGCGCGAAGTGTTCTACTTTCGAATTCATTGCACTGTGTCATTGATGATGATAAATGATCAATGAATGCGCGTGGAAATGATCAAAGCACCGAACTTGACGACAAAATGCACCAAGCCTCCCTCACCGTCAATTCTTCCAGACACCCCTCTATTGGCCGTCGGAGTTCAAGCGTAGCCCGTCGGGCGGCGGCGCGCACGCCGATTCCGAGCTTTTCGCGTTTCCGGGTCTTCGTGGTCTGCGCGGGAAACGCGATCCGACGTACCATAAGCGTGTGCCGATGATGTCGTTGAAGGGGTTGCGCGGAAAACGCGCCCGGTTCGACGGTGAAGACGTCGAGCAGTGAGGAAAATGTGAGTTCAGATGAGCCTCCGCGGCGCCATTGGCGTTCCCGCCCGAGTCTACCTTCGTGGCGTAACCGGTAACGCGTCGGCTTTACGATCTGACGCTTGCCGGTTCGACTCCACCTGCCTTCCAAAAGTTTTTTTCTTGCAGAAAATCGTGCGCCCGCCGACGTCATCCCACTTCTTCTAGTCCGAATGAACTTCTACTCTCTCTCTCTCTCTCTCTCTCCTTTGTGTTTGTTTCCTCCATCCCCACGAGAATAATAAAGCCATCCGAGTTGTTTGAAATCGTAAAGTGTGAAAGTTAAAGTGGGAAATAGTTAATTAGTAAGCGGGTAGTGTATATGCAAATACCCTCCTTCTCGCTGAATTGCGCGAACACAACAACGAGAACAAAGGACGCCTACACACAAAAGACACGTGTGTGTCCTCTTTTGTTTTCGTGAAAGTCAATGGGAAAGGGAAGGAGCAAAAAGTTTTCTGGAAATTGGGGAAGCGGGGATCGGGTTGGCCTAGAAAACCCGGTCGCGATTCACTAGGCCATGTTTATAGGACCTCTTATAACTCTGCTGGCTTTCAGTTTTCACGAAGGTTTAAAAGACTCGGCCTAATTGGTTTTCTAGGCCAACCCGATTGCCAGAAAGCATTCTTCATGTGTTTCTCCCAACGATGCTCCGCTAAGTACTCCGCTGATTCGATCGGGTAATAGAAGGGATTTATATATGCATATGCTTTTTAAATTTAGGATTACAGGTTAAAAAATGCTTAAACTGGGCAATGTTAGAGGGTTAAAAGAGAGACCTCTAGGGGTCGATGGTTATTATAAATATACCGACAAGGAATCCAATGTGAGAGGGACCGAAAAAGAAAAACGACAACGGGAGGTTCAGCGTTTCAGTTTCAGTTGGCGACATCTCGACGTCGTCTCCGGATCGTCCTCGCGCGGCGATCGGCTACGGCTTCTCGTCTGACGTCCCGATTCGGCGACCGTCTTCAGAATCGGCACCTGAGTTCTGGCGGTCGGACGCGGCGGAAGCTCTGGAAACCATTTTTCGGTTTTTCAAAGGAAAAAGTTTGATTTACGGAGCATGGCGGCCATGATCTGCCCGACTTCGTTCTCGCGACGCTCTTTTTCGGCGATCAGCTCGGTGAAGAAGTCGATGAAGCGGCCTTTCGCGTAGGCGTACTGATCGTCGTGCTGTGTGCGATTCATCTCGGCTCTCGCCTCGTACTCGTCGAGAATCTGCGCCATTTTCAGCTCGTAGTTGGCTCTGTTCAGCTGAAAACTCGGGAATATCGATAGAAACTCGCGGTTTTCGAGCGGTTTACGTCGTGTTTTCGCTGTTTCTCCTTCAAAAGCTTCTCTTTCTCGGCCAAAAATTGCTGACACATGCCGGTCTCTACTTGTTCTCTATAGTTGGCCACTTCGACGGCTCGGACACCTTTGTGCTCGGTGCGCAGCTCCACGTATTGATTTTCGCACAAAACCGCGCGTTTCAGAATGTTATATTTGCTGGAAATCGATAATTTGTTTTCAATTTTCAATTCCAACTTACAGTGATTCGTATTCTTCTTGTGTTAGCGAATCTTCGGGCTCCTCTTTGACCTGCGGTTTTCCGGATGATCTTCCGCTCGCGCGATCGTTGCGTTTTCCGTTCTTTCTTTTTCTTCCACCCGAATCCATTAATTTTTATCGATTTTCGCTGAATTATCCGGAAAAAATGCAGAAAAAAGCGGTGAAAATCGTGTTTTTCGGCGGCAAACCGGGAAAAATCGAAGACGAAAATGTGTGGGCGGAGCCACGTGACTCGAAAACGCAACCGCCGCACGCGTTTTCGCAATCCCCCCGCACACCTCTCACCCGCCCGAATCGCGCGCGAAAAGACAAATTTTGAAAGCTTCGCGCCTCATCAAATGACCGCCAGAAGCGATTTTCTGCTAGACTACTTTCAAAAACTTTACATTTTGCTCAAAGACGACTGGCTGAGCGCAGCGATCGACTATCTACACGAGAATGTGCGCGATTCGAGGCAACTAGTGGGTTTCGGCAGGGAAAATCGATATTTTCCTGGCGCGTTTGTCGATCTTTTGGTATCGATTTTCAGCCGAACGAGCGATTCGCCAGCCTGGTTTTTCATCAATGGCTCCACGCCGACTTCGATGCCACCTCGTTCGCCGTCTTCGCCAACCACCAACTCGACACAAACGCGACGAAACGGCGGCTCGGCGCGCCGCTTGTCTGCCAAATTCAGAATTTTCGCGACGTCGGCTCGGCGTGCTACGCGCAACTCAACAGTTTGAGCGGCAATTCGAAAGACGACACCGACGGCACCGGATTCGAGCGAGTGTTTCGCGAAAAAGAGGAGAATCACGACGAGAAACCGTCGCGCGTGCTCAAAATGACGGTGACGGACGGCGAGACGGAGTTGAAGGCCGTCGAGTTTTGGAAGATTCCGACGATGTCGGTGCACTTGCCGCCCGGCTCGAAATTGCACATTTGTCCGTCGGCGGCGATCAGAAGCGGCGTTTTTCTCCTGAAACCCCACAATTCGAGAGTTTTGGGCGGTGAGGTCGCCGCGATTTTCAAGGGCAACGTGCCGATCGATCAATTGGCGCGAAGTTTGGGAATTTCGGCTCACAAACCGGAGAAGAAAATGGCGCCGGCTCCGATGGTGCCTTCCGCGAATGTTAGTCGATATTTAGCCAAAAAACCGGCGCCGCGACCCGTTTCGCCGGATGTTCTCGCCGAGTCCGATGCTTCCGACGATTCGTTTGACAATTTCGAAGCTCCGAGCTCAGGTTTGCACAACTCTTCCGCCTGTTTCCAGTCGCAAAACGTTCCAGAACCGCAACGAGTCAACGTTTCGTCGCTTCTGAATCGTCGGCACGCCGAGACGGAGGAGTTTGAGACGCGGAAACGGCTGTCGGCGCCGGTGACACCGCCGTCGACGTCGACGTCTTCGGCTGCCGCCGTCGTGGTGCGTTTTGTAGCGGTTCAGAAATTCAATGCGAAAAACTAAGAATTGTAGTGGAAATCGGTCTGGAACTAGTGGAAAACAGTGAAAAACCGGAGAAATTGGGATCTATTCCGGCCCCTGAGCCCATTTTTTCCGATTTTCGATAGAAACAAGGCAAAACTGTGCTCAGACAAGAAACGTGCGCGTTTTGGCGCGATTTCGCCGCTATTGGCGGTTGCTGGGGCTCGTTTTGGCGTATGTCAAGCCGACGTCGGGCGGTCACCCATCAAACTCGTTTTTTTGAGCGAAAACCAGGGATTTTAGTACAGAACAGCGGCCTAGGATTCCATTTTTCCGTTTTTCAGACCAGTCTCCGAGGCAGCGGAATGCTGACGTCTCGCCGATCGGATCCGATGGATGATCTTCTCGAAAACATGATCGAGCAGGGCGAGGAGCCCGTTTCTCGTCCCAAACCCACAGTTTCATCGCTACCTCCACCGAAAAAGATGATAAAAATGGAGAGGGCGGACAGCAACGACGACGACATTCAAATAATCGAGCCGGCGGAAAAATCGATAATCAAGAAGGAAGGCGAGTCGCCGCCCGAGTACGTCGAGCTGATGTCGGAAGAGCACAAAGCGCTGGAGTCGTTCGCGCGGCTGAAATTGACGAGCCTCGTCGAGGCGGGCAAGAAGATGCGGTATTCGGTGGGCGCGCGGCGCTGCTCGACGCTCGCGTTCATCGAGGAGATCGCCGAACCGTTGCGAGTCGTCGACGGGCTGTGGACGATGAAGGTGGAGTTGAGGGACGATTCGGGCGACTCGACGGCGCTCATCGACAATCGAACACTGGAGAAACTGCTCGGATACACGTGCGACGAGGCGATGGTATGGTTTTCATCTGAAATATTCCAACGACAATCGGTGGGAAAAAAATCGATAATTTGCAGGCGGTTCGAAAATCGAAAGATTTGAAGAAGCGGCAGGAAGGGAAACGACGTTTGGAGGCGTTGGAGGAACAATTGCAGCGGCTCGATTTGGTTTTCGAGGTGGGCGCCGAATTATCGATTGATTTCGACGTCGTCGATTCCAGATCGAGTTCTTCGCCGGCACCAACGCCACGTCATCGTGCCCGGTTGTCAGATCGATGACGACGTTGGCCGAAACGCTCGACATCTTCTGATTATAGGACAGCAACAACAACAACAACAATATAATCTTGTCTAGGTGAATGAAGTGAACTAAAACTGACAGAAACCTGCCTAAATATGTAGGTGATAGATTGACAGATTCTTCCGGTTTTCACCGAGGTGTGAGCACGAATTGCGGGATGAAAAGGGATGTGCCGCACACTTCTCAACATGGTGCAAAGTGTGCTGAATGACCATCGGCTCACACCTCGGTGAAATCCGGAAGTGCGTGTGCGCGTGTGTAGATCAGTGACTCTTCCGGATCACACCTCGTGCCCAGCTAGGGATTCCACGTGTCAATGGCGGGAGAATCGATCGGACGACGTCGTCTGGCGGAACGCGGAAGAGCACCTGCTGCCTGGGCGATTTATGGTCCTTCCGGTCCCCTTCCGCTTGTGTGTTTTACAACTCTTCGTGGTTTTTCTTTGCTCTCTTCTCTTTCAAGTGTGTTGAGTGCCGCGTGGCAGGTATATTGCTTGAGAGTGTTCCTGGGATGCGCCTTTTTTAGGCAGCAGATGGATTCGCAGTCATTTTTTCTGATTTCTAAAAGTTTGACCTAGTTTTCAGGCCTTTTCAGGCTATGTCAGGCCTTATTGAGGTCATTAGGTTTTCATCCGTCTTCCACGTCATCCGACCCATTTTCGAGGCCTTTTGAGGCCGGCGCAGGGCTGTTCTAGACCTTCAGTTCTCGGGCCTATTCATTATCTCCATGATTCGTAGGCCGTTGGACTATTCTTCATCCCACAGGCCACAGGCCATCTCCGATCGCACCGGTTTACAACCCAATAACCGAGTTTACAACCAAAAGTGTGAAAGTATCCTACCAAATGTGAAGGTATACCACAAAAGTATACCATTTCCAATTGTCATCATCCACATTGTCATCGTCGTGCCACGCGACGATGACGATTCCGGGCCCATCCAGTCGAGGCGGGTGCCAAAAGTGGGCGGAGCCACTTACTCGTGCTCGAAAGGGGGCGTGGCCTAGTGGCACGTGGCAAAACCAGAACGCGCCGTCCTCATTCGGTCTTGCAACCTCGCCACGAGCCAGTCGTCGCCTTCCGCAATGCTCCGATCTATTCTCGTCTACTGCCTCGTGCTCGTCCTCACGGCCTCCGCCACCGGACATCTGCGGCTCGAGATCACCGCGTCCACCGCCTGCACACTCCGGATCACCACCGCCTTCTCCTCTATTCCGCTGAAACTCACCACCGGCTCGACGCAGGCCACCGCGTTCCACTTCCGAAGCGGCGAGCACGCGCTCTTTGTCGAGTTCTCTCTGAACGAGGCGATCGGCGAGCCCAACGTTTTCGAGTTGCGCGGCCCGGGACGAGTGCTCCGGAAGGTGGTGCAGCGTGGCGACGTCGTCGTGCTTATTCAGTCTGTCTACGAGTGCGATTGGGGATTCTACGGTGACCGGTGCACCGAGACCCGAAAGCCTCGGACGCCGATCACTTCTACGACGTCTACTACTTCTACCACCACCACTACTACTACTACTGTCTCCACCTCCACCTCCACAACCACCAAAGCCACCCCGACGACGTCATCGGCTCCGACGTCTTCTGACGACCGACTCATCACGACCCTCTGGATCCTCATCGCCGTGCTCACCGTGCTGACCATCATCGCCGCCGCGCTGCTCATCCACCAGACCTGCTGCCCTCAAACTGTCATCCACGCCGAGATCGAGATGATGTCGCCGGCGTTCAAGCTCACCACCAACGACGACAAGTCAAAGATGTGCTCCGACGATCGCCGCCCGAGTTTGTACGATGCTCCGCCACGCTACACTGCGCTGCCCTTTGAATCCAAGTTCACCACCGCTTGCGAGTTTTAAATTGATCTCTTTGTTTTGTTTTTCAACTTTTACTATAAACTTTATCCTTCAATTGTAATAATAATAATATAAATGCCAAAAATCAATAAAAATTTTAAAATTCTAGACAAACGTTTTGATCACACAAGAATGCTGTTTTTGGTAACCCGAACATGAATTCCAAGCTCAGAAAGATATGACAAAAAAAAGCTCGCCCACTTTCATCCGATTCTTTATACATGGTGCCGTTTGACGGCTCGCCGTCGCAACGCCGACGTCTTCAGCTTGTCGTCCGGACTTTTCGAGGTGGCGAGCTAGAAGACACTTGTGACGGCATGAATAGGGTCTTCGGACGAGATTAGCGGGTAGTGTTGTGCTTTCGGGCTCACAATCAAAGCCTCGTAGGACATTTGCGGGAGGAGGTACTTGTGACGGTGGACGAGGGTCTGAACGAGAGAACCAACATTGAGGGGAAGAAGGAAGCTGACAAAAAGGGGGGGGGGTGACGTGGCAGATCTGATCGTACAAGATCAGATCTATCACTTTCGACTATCTCACCCTCAAACTGTTCGACACCTTGTACTGTGCGGTGTCGACGATCGTCGAGAGCACAATGAGCACTTGTCGCGAGAGCGGCGGAATCACGTCGGTGACCTGAAGCATTCCGCGCGACGACTGAATGTTCACCGATTCGGAGCAGTCGACGCCGACGTGCAGATACTTGTGCTCCTGACAATTGTCGGCCATGATGATCATGCCGCGAA
This sequence comes from Caenorhabditis sulstoni, assembly GCA_963966605.1. NCBI lineage: Eukaryota > Metazoa > Nematoda > Chromadorea > Rhabditida > Rhabditidae > Caenorhabditis > Caenorhabditis sulstoni. The sequence continues at coordinate 2,343,365 of OZ016479.1, forward strand.
AGTTGCGCGTCAGCGTCCGAATCACGACGCCGTCCTCGGTGCTCTTCACAACGTCGCCCTCTTTGATCACCAACTGCTTCAACGCCTCCATCGCCTCGGCGGTCGAGAAGGCGACCGAGTCGGCGAAGATCGGCTCGGAGCTGTGCACGACGATGTTGATGCTGCCTCTTCGCCGCGTCTGATAGGTTTTGAGACTTTGACAAACGACCAGATAGTGGCCGGGTGTCAGGAAGAACTCGTCGATGGCGAAGTGATTGTCGGCGATGCGCGACGAGACGGCCTGAAGTTCACCGATTCGGCCGTCCGGCGAGATTTTGTGCACACAGAGCATTAGGTCGTTCTGAAACATTGGGAAGAATGAAGGATGGCCTAGCTTTCCCTCAACTAGCTGGAACACGGCCGCGGGTCTCACAATGAAAAACGACTGAAATGGGCGTGGCGCATGCCTAATATAGTGATTTTTCGCTGCGAGACCCGCAGCCGCTGTTCCGCCACTCACCAGATCCTCATGATTCTTGCTCGTCTGAAACGCCATAAACGAGACCTCGCACGTCTCCGTGACGACGAGCCGCAACGTCTTCTGACGCATCTCGCCGACGCGTTGAGTCACGCGAAGTTCGCTCCACTGCGGTCGCAACTTGCACACCGTCACCGACGCGAACCGTCGCACAAAATCGTCGAGGTCCATCCAGAACGCGCCGGTCTCGTCGCGACGCGCGCTCACGAGTCGGCGCCGCATCTCCGCCGGCCAGCCGGGCCATCCGTCCGACCACTTGCCGTTCCACACGAACTGACCCCACGGGTTGCGGATGCGGAGCAGTCGGTGCGAGCTCTCGTTGACGACGTCGAGAATCGAGTAGGCGTGATTCGTGAGCAGGCCCATGTTTCGGAACTCGGACTCGGCGACGGCGTCCTCGAACGCGCCGCAGTGACAGCACATGAGAAATCCGGACTCTCTGCAAGAATCGGGGAAATCTTGCTTTTCTGGCTCAGAACTGACTCACTTGGAGCTCACCAGCTCGGCCCAAAACGTGTCGACGTCGTCTGGAGTGCGTGTTGTCGTCGGCGGACAGGTGTAGTTGAAGCACGATGCGCCGGTGAGCATCGTGAGGCCCTGTGTCAACGATGCTCCGTGCAGCTTCGAGTAGCTGCCGAGCACTTTGGCGAGCGCTTTTTCGATGAGCGGCACCCAGAGCTGGTTGCGTCGTCCCACCGCCATCGCCATCGAGTTGTTGGCACGGTAGCACGGAAGGAAGTCGTCGACGATGATCACTTTCCACTCGCCCTCCACACAAAGTCTGAAAGATGGGGAGGTTGACCTAGAAACATGTCTGAAAATCTCAGTTTTCAGCCGAGAGTCAAGAAAACTTGCCCAGCTCGCTTCAAAAACTCACTTGATCTGATAGACTCCACATGGCGAGTAGTCGTTCCGCGGCACAACCTCGTTCAACACTTCGGGCCGTTCGGCAATCAACGCCATCGCGCTCATCAGCCAACAATCGCCGACGAGCGTGCCCTGCTCGATGTCCGACGGTCGCGGATCGTTTTTCACCGTCCACCGAAACGCGCGCCCGTCTTTGGTGAATATCTGCGAGGGGCGGAGCCAGTGGAGAAAATCGGGTTGCTCGACGCGTTTTGTGCCGTTTCGCGTGAAATGTAGTGTGCCTATTGAGTTGTTCGTGTGAAAGAACGCGTCGTCGATGAACGACGTGTTGAGTTCTCTGGAAAAAGCTGGTTTTGGCGGTTTTCTAGGTCATTATTCAAATTCAAGTTTCGCGCCTTGTCTAGTGGAGCGCGATGTAGTGCGCTGAAGGAAAAGTCGACGCATGGCTCAGTCGGTAGCGTGTTCGCCTTATAATCGAAAGCTCGCGAGTTCAACTCCCCCCTGTCACCAACTCACGTGCACGTCTTCACAATCCTATCGTAGATCACATCGCTCTTCTTCTGCGCCTCCTCTTTCACTCTCGACGTGATTTGAGAGCTCATCGAGGGATGGTGTTGGTGCACGGGCTCTTCTTGCTCCGGCTCCGGCTCCACGGAAGAGTCCGACACGTTTTGGTAGCGATTCTGAAGGAGGGGGGAAACAATGAGCACAAAAGAGCCCAGTTGGAGTGACGGACGGGGCGCGCTTCCGTTTCTATGGACGCCGCGCGTAAATAGAGCCACCGAGGGGGGGGGGGGCGTGGCCTCGGAGATTTCGCAACTCGTAGGAGGGTAGGGGCACAGACTTCACTTCCACTTTTGGAAGAAAAAAACTGCCAAAGTGGGGGAGGGGGGCGCACTTTTTGAATGAGTTCGTGCAGTAGGGCGCGAAAAAGGCGACGTACATAGAAAAGGAAAAAGGGTTGAAAAGAGTACAAATGGCACTTATCGCGGTGCGGTCACTCTGCTATTTTCTAGTACGAGAAAGAGCGATGGAGAGAGAGAGAGACGAAAAAGTGCATTTGACATTAGGCGCCGAAAACGCGATAGTGACCGCGAATTGCAACATTTTGCTGGCACACGGCCAAGTGTCGAGGAATGGCCTAGAAAGTGTGGTGCGAGCAAACAAAGTGAGGAACTGACAAAGTTCGACCGCTTGACCTAGATCTGAGCAAGTGAAAAGTTAGGCCACGTCAACAAAACGAACAACTAGGTCATGACCCAGGCTCACCAATTGTGGTGTCTCGACGAAAAACGTCGAGCTAGAAGCAGTGGACTGGTGTTGTTGACCTGGAAAATGAGGTTGAAAAAAAAAAGAAACTTGATTGGCGCCGAGCCGGAAATGGCATCATAGTGTAATTGGTTTTTCGAACCAAAAAAAAAGGAGTGTTTGTTTTAAACACACACACACTGAAACACGCCTCGATTTCCAGCCTTGAAATGAATCACTTTGAGATAAGTTTCGAGTTTTTGTGGCGCGCGGGGGTTCGAAATGACAATTACGGAAGTTTGATAGGGCATCGTGCGCGGGCGGAACGGGGAATCGTCACTTTTCATCGTCGTGCTCACTATATATATATATATACAGTTCTTCCGGTTTATTGCTGATCGTTTTCTCGTCTCTCGCGCCGATAAGCCCTTCCCGACGACTCACCTCGCGGATCGTTGGTTTGACCGTCGACGAATGGACCGTCGGGCAGCGGTGTTCTGCAGAGCACAAAAAGAGCACTTTAGCGTGTTGTTTTGTTTCTGTCTCACTTGATAAGGGTCACTATACGAAATGATGCCAATTTCCGGCAAATTTGAAGATAGGAAAGACATGGCCGACGTTTTGAGCAGGCGAGGGGAAAGTTAGGCCATGTGAATACGGTCATGACCAAAGTTTTTCTTCCACGGTGGTTTAGACCACGTTGAAAGTGTGAAGTTTGGTGCACGCGGCATGGCCTAAGTTTACTAGTGAAAAGTTAGGTCAAGGCGACATGGCTGAAGTTTCATAACTATAAACCTAGGTCAGAAGGAAGTGGCCGACGATTAATAGTCCGAAAGTTAGGCCATTACGATTGATGGTCATAACACCGTGGCCAAAGTTTTGACGTGGTAATTAGTTAGGTCAAATTAACAAAACGGAGTTTTGGCCTAGTTTTCGCTAAGAAGTCAACCTAGGCCATCTCCCCCTCCCAAAAAAAAATAATGAAAACTCACCGAAAATCGTAGACGCGGACAAAAGTGTGCGCGGGCTTGCGGTCCTTTCCGGTGATCAGCTCGGTCACGGCATTTGACACGTCACGCACTGAACATTGTCGGAACTCGACCGGAATCTCTTCCAAACTCACCAGTGTCACTGATCACCTTCGGCACCAAACTCATCGTCGTCGTCGTCTTTTTCGGCGGCGCTCCACCCGGTTTTCGTGACCCGCACCCGTGACAGTGAGGCGTGACGGGGTCGTTGATGAGTGTGCAGTAGGCACAACTCCACGCCGACATTCTGAAACGAATGCCACTTCTGTTGTACAGTGGAAAATCGAAACGGGAGAGGGAGAGAGGGAGAAAATTGAACGATGAGAAAGAGTAGGGAGGACAAACATTGGGCGGACAGAAAATAGTGGGCAGACAGAGAGAAAGAGAGAGACGACAAGGTATTTCGTAACATGCGTCGCTTCTCTTTCTCTCTTTTTCTTTCCGCGCACAAGAGAAGAGAAATAGAGTGTTAGAGGAAACGAGAGACATCATGCCAAGTGGAGAGACGCAGACAACGAACACTGCTGAACCGAACGAACCACTCTTTCTCTCTCTTTCATTTTTTGTCCTCGGTGAGTCAGAGGCGCGCGAAGAACCGAAGAGTTGAATCGGAAAACGATGGAAAGGGATGTTTTCAATTGACGGTTTCAGCCCCCGATTTTCAGTCCACCTCGATTCTTCGAGACGACTCAAAACCGACTCAAAGGACGTTTCTCAACTGAGACACTTCAAAACCGGAGCGTTTCGAGACGCAATTGGCCGTTATGACGTGGCAACTTCCCAGAATATTACAAACGCCTGAAATTTGTGAATAAGGACGGACGTTTCCAAATCCATTCAGTTTACAACTGTGAATCGAATGGTTCGATGCTTTCTTCACTTCTCACGTTCAGTATTCTTCATTTTTGTAAACCCAAACCCAAATTAGTCTAGACCTGTCCCGTTACAGCAAGTACAATAGTCACGATGTTGTTTGATTGTTTTGGGCTTGTTACAAATAAAACTACATAATAACAGTAGTACTAATTGTATCGTTAAGTTTTCCAGTCTACATTCACCTAACACATTTTCAGAGAATAAAATTTGAAAGCACCGCCGTACAGCATCGACCATAAACAGTTTACAGTTATTTAAAATTGCAATGATTATGCCTGGCCTCAGACACAGTTCTGGCCATAATTCTATGGAAAATCACTATTTCGCGGATAACTTTTCTCAAACATCACCGCTCGATCTGAGATTGTATTGTTGTATTAAATTCTTTAACATTTTTTTCATCGTTATAAAACGCACTGTGCAAAAAAAGAAGTTGAAGCCACTTTCGTGCTACCAGAGTTGCACAGAGTAAATTCTGCAAGTTACACGGAACTATTTACTCGTCATAACTTTTTTGTGGTGAATCCTATGAAAATGGTGCAGTTACCACAATTATAAAACTTTTTGAGACCTTTCGAATGGTTCGACGAGAATTTGGAAATCTTGACTTTGAAGAAGGTTATGCAGGCTTAGGTAGAACTTCTTTCCGTGAAAAACACTTCTACTGAAACCGGCACAACTTTCTTCAAATCCATGATTTTCAAATTTTCGTTGCACCATTCAAAAGGTCTCAAAAAGTTTTATAATTGTGGTAACTGCATCATTTTTATAGGCTGCACCACAAAAAAGTTATGGCGAGTAGTTCAGTGTTACTTCCGGATTGCAACTCTGCATCCCTATGCCAATAGTTCAGAATAGTCAAGTTGGGATTGAGTTCATTCTATCAGAAGACCCTTGTTGCCACCAAAACGTCTACATTCAATCGAAAATTCTGGCCGTGCCACAACCACATCGCCTATCCAAACAAACTCGATTTTTTTTCTGGAAAAGAGATAGAAAGAAGAGAAACGTTTCCAACTTTCTATTTTTAGAGCCCCCCCCCCTTTCTCTTCAAAATGGAGAATGGCAAAACGGTATCAATCGTGCGATGCATGATATGAATTGGCATACAAAAAGTGTCACATCTTCTCCACCACTCGGTGCGTGCGCGCGCGTCGTTTTCCGTTTTCACTCTCCTCCCTAAACTACTGGCATATAATTGGTTGACGCGAATGTGGATTCCAATACCCCCCCCCCCCCCACCAACAAACTTTTAAACCAAAAAAACGGTTCTCTCCACTCCTGTGTTCCTATCTTTAACTGCGTGCAAAACGAGCGAACAACAAAGAAGAAGGAAAAAAAAAAGAATGCGGCCTGATTCTTATTTTCCGCTGTCTTCTATTTTCAAACTGTCGATAGCTCCACATTGTGTGTATTGTTATTGTTATTTTTTGCTTTCAGACAGAAAAAAAAGAGATGGTAGGTTTGTAGTCTGTCGTATTACCACTTTGTTACTTTTGATCTACCCGAGCTTGGGGAAAAAGGGACTTTGAATTGGAATTGACTGGGTTTTGGGATTCTAGGCCAACTTGGAAAAGGTGGACTAGGCCATGATGATTTGGGATTCTAGGCCACCTAGTTTTCGGACCAGTTTGACATCCTAACAGTAACCAGACCTTGGGTTTCTAGGCCACATGGTTTTTGGGATTCTAGGCCATTGCCTTTGATCTCTAGGCCACCTAGTTTTGAACCAACGTTAGATTTAGATCATAAGATTTATGTACCAAGCTTTTTGGGTTTCTAGGCCAATTTGTAAAAAGTGGCCTAGTCCGTGAAGTTTTGGGATTCTAGGCCATCTGATCCCTAGGCCACCTAGTTTTCGGACCAGTGTGACATCCGAAGAGTAACCAGACCTTGGGTTTCTAGGCCACATGGTTTTTGGGATTCTAGGCCATTATCTATGATGCCTAGGCCACCTTATTGTCGGACCAGTTTGAGATCATAAAAGTAACCGAGCTTTTGGGTTTCTAGGCCAGCTTAGAAAAGGTGGACTAGTCCATAAAGTTTTGGGATTCTAGGCCATCCTACCTATGATCCCTAGGCCACCTAGATTCCGGACCAGTTTGACATCCTAAGAGTAACCAGACCTTGGGTTTCTAGGCCACATGGTTTTTGGGATTCTAGGCCATCGTACATACACAAAGATTCGCGGGTCGTGCAGTTTGAGTCTTCCAAAGCGGAAAGCAAAGCTCTTGGAATCCTAGGCCACTGCAGCGTACTTTGACTCGCAAAATTTTCCGTCCCCCGTCCCAGTCAAATCAACAAACATGTTTTCGTACTCACTTTTCTCATTCCCCCCCCACTCCGTTACCAATCAAAACTACCGTAATCCCACGCCCTCCCCCCTTTCTGCTTTCAACTCGAAAACTTTCAAACAACTTTATCTTATCACACTTGATCGGTCACTCTCTCGAGTTGATTTTCATCATCACTCGCGGCGCCGACGACACGAGGTTCTAAATTTAGGGTGCGAAAAGTGCTCGAAATAGCGTCCCGTCGTCGGTTGACGGTTTGAATTTTTGGTTTTTCCGGGTGAAGAGGGTGGTGCGCCGCACGACGAATTCTCGAATTTTCGAATTGTCGAACTGATAAGCGACGGTGAGAGCCGTCATTTCGTGTAGAAACCGGTTTTGACCTACCATCTATCATAGGCTCGTGTGCCAGAAACCTAATTGAAATCTCAGAAAAAGTTGATCTATCTATGTACCTTGAAGCGTGACCTACTTTGAAGCGTGACCTACTTTCAACTCTGACCCGTTTCGTCACACTCGATAAAGTTTGATCTAACATATTAACTTATCAGTCTGTTTGCCCTTCCGTTGAGAGTTGCCACGTCATAATGTTCAACACCGGTATTTCAACTCTGATCACCGACTATCATCAAAAAGTGCATTCCATCGGTTTGTCACGTGACACTTTTTCAACTACCGCCACGTCATCATACCCATACGACCGGCAAAATTTGATCTACCATACTCAATCACCGGAAGTACATATGTCCCAATAGAATCGCCACGTCACAACAGCACAACCGTAAGCTGTGACGTGGCAGGCAAGTTTTGATTTGATCTACAGGAGTACCTGGAGAAAGTGAATGTCTATTTCCCAAAAAAAAAAGAGAGACTATAGTCAAGTGCGTTTCTCCGGGTGCTGTGACGTCATCGCTCGCAGCCAGTTCCATTCTCTTCTCTTCGCTCATAATTGGACCCCCCCCCCTCTCTCTTCCAACCTTCCCGCCGTTCACTTCTTCCATCGATCGTCTCATGACAACCGATCGGCTTCTAGACCCGATACGATCGACTACTACATAAATTTGACCTACCAAACACCTCCCCCACCGACACAATTCATATTTCCAGACCTGCGTCTCTCTTCTCTCCACCCTCACAACCGAAAACTTCCGCTTATCAGTCAGTGTCACACACACACCACCACACACACAATCGAATGTAGTTGCCTTCACGCGCGACGACACAACCAAATGACATGCTCAATCATCATTATCGATCGATCGCCTCGTCGACACCTTCTCAACAATCTCACGCTGACGCTAATTGCGCTCTGCTGTATGTCGGCGGTGGTTCCGCGCGTCGCCGAGTGTCAGAACGTGCTGAGTCTTGTCGAGACGAAACACTCGTGTATGGCGTTGAACGCCGAACTGCGCGACGCCGTCGGATGCGTTTGTAAGCAGCCGAAACGGTACGGACAACCGGAGTGCTGTTGTGCCGGTGTCACGCATCTGCCCGACAGTTTGATCGCCGACGTTGGCTACTTGTGAGTTGTCCTGCTAGTCAACATAGAAAACTTCAAAATCTCTCAAAATGACACGAAATACGTCGACCCACTAAAACTTGTATAACTCGCTTGAAAATCGATATTTTCACACGTTCTTTGCGTCATTTTAAAGATCTTAAAATTTGCTATATTTCTTATAACAGGTACGTTTTTCTACGACCAACCACAAAAAAGATAGGGCAACTTTTATTTGAGCTTACAAAAACGGTTTTCGGCGAGCTCAAATAGACTTTTTTTTTCTTCCAGATACCTCCATAACACGAGTATTTCGGAGATCACATCGAATTTTTTCAACGCCTACCCATCGATTCGTGAGCTGTAAGTGAGCTCCGAATCAAAACTTTGGCAGTGTATATTTTGAAAACTAGAGTAGTTATCGAAAAGTTGTCAACTACAAAAACGTGGGAAATTTTGTGCTGATCAAGTTTGTAGTTGATAACTTTCTCATAACTCTACTAGTTTCCGAGATAGTGCGGGGTTTACGGTAGCTACAGTAATCCGGTCCTCCACGGTGATCTACCACCTCTTCAGTGAAATCGACGAGTCTCTGCATCTGGAGCACTTTGACGGCAGCTCACTTACCGTACTCCCGAAACTCCGCAAATTGTCCGTCGTCAAATGTCCGAATCTTCGCGAAATTTCCGGAAAACTATTGGTGAACAACACGAGGATACAGACGGTGTACGTGGCTTTTCTCGTCCATTTTCACGCGTTCCCCAAAGTTTCGGCTGTAATTCAATTTCAGCCAAATTTCAGAATTCTCAAAAATAATGGCTTGAGAACGATGCCGTCGTTGCGAATGACCGAATCGCATCACGTTTTGGTGGATCGCATCGATTTGTCGGGAAATCGGGTGGGTACTTGGAAACGGCTTCAACTTTTTTGTGTTCAGACGTGGAGAAACGGTTTAGACACAAAAAGTGTGCAAAAACTTGAGATCTTTCGAATGGCGCAAAGAACGTGGCAAAATATCGATTTTCAAGCGAGTTATGAACGTTTTAGTGGTGCCATGTGTTAAAACTTACATAACTCGCTTGAAAATCAATATTTTGCCACGTTCTTTGCGCCATTCGAAAGATCACAAAATTGTCTTCAATTTCTGTAACTACAACATTTTGATAGAGTTGAGCGCAAAAAAGTTAGACCCCTTGCTCCGTGCAACTCTGGAAAGTAGGTCAAATCAATCTCAAAACCAACAGTTTTCAGATCAAGTTCATCGGCGACTCAAAAGTGCGTAATGTTCGAGCCCGAACTGTTGTGCTCAGCGAAAACGATTTGCACGAAATATCCGGCTACGCGTTCACCGAGAGCCAATTTCTGAAATTGTGCGTTTCAGACATGTTTCAGAGAGACGAAACAATTGAGCTTTCCAGAAAACTCAACAACAACAAGGATTTGCGGAGCATTTCAGTCGACGCCTTCAAAAATATGGTCGGACTCCAGACGTTGTGAGTTTCGCCGTTCTATCGATTCGGTTGCCGGATTATCGATTGATTTGGCAGAGATTTGTCGCACACGTCGATCAGCAGTTTGCCGATAAACGGACTCAAAAATCTGAAGACGTTGGTGCTGCGCGATGTGCCGACGTTGAAGAGGTTGCCGAGTGTGCTCAGTTTCACCGATCTCGAAACGGCTCACTTCACCTATCCGCACCATTGTTGCCTGTTCAAGGTATGTACTTTCATTTCCAGGCTCCGCCCCCTTTTGCTCAGAACTTTATTCGAAGTATTCTTTTCTTTAGTATGTTGATGACGTCACGATGAACGACAACGGCAAGTATCAGAGGAACGCCAAAGAGATCCATCGACGCGTTTGTGAGAAGCGCGAACGGCAGAAGGCGTCGCGACGTCGGAAACGGGAGACGTCGAGTGGTGTCGACTTTCTGGAGATGCTGTTGAGAGAGTGGTCCGACAATAGCACGTTCACCGGACCCGAGGAGCACGACGACGACGAGTTGCCACGTGAGTTCGATGACCTACTTTTAATGTCTACTTGCGGGCTGTGACCTACTTTGGCCTACATTTTAGTTGTGACCTAGATTCTAGTAACTACCTAGTTTCATATTTTGACCCACATATGTACTTTCAAAGTCCGACCTACTGACCTTGCGTTTTGGCCTAGTTTCAACATTTGATCTGGCCATATGAGTTGATGGCTTACTTTCCATGTTTTGACCTACTTTCCACATTTTGACCTACTTTCCATGTTTTGACATACTTTCCATGTCTTGACCTAATTTCCACACTTGACACACTTTACAAGCTTCACGCTTTCACATGAATGTCAGTGTTGACCTAGTTTACTAAGCTTGACCTACTTTTCGCATACTGACCTCTCTTTTTGTAGTTTTGAGCAAGATTCAACCTTCGACTTGTTCTGACTATCTTTAACCTAGATTCTAGTCATGATCTACCTTCCCAGTTTGACCTACTTTCCGATTTTCGACCCGCCCATAAAGAAAACGCAATTTTTGCAGCGTTCCTCGAAATCGGCGCCGAGCCGTGTCAATCGGTGGGCGAAGAGGTGCAACGCTACTACTCGAACATCACGTGCTACCCGCAACCCGACGCGCTCAACCCGTGCGAGAACATCGTCGGCTACCCGTTCCTGCGCATCGCCATCTGGGTCGTCTGCCTCGCCGCCATCATCGGCAACATCGTCGTCTGGATACTGCTCGGCATCGTCTACGAGAAACGAATGCGAATGCACTATCTGTACATGATCAACATGTCCGTCGCCGACATGATTCTCGGCGTCTATCTGGCGGTGTTGGCGATCGCCGACGCGAAAATGTCGGACGAGTACTATCGGCACGCCGTGTGGTGGCAAACTGGTTGGGGGTGTCGCGGCGCCGGTTTTCTCGCCGTTTTCGCCTCCGAGCTGGGCATCATCTCGATGTTCTTGATCGCGTTCGAGATGAGCTACAACACAAGGTGAGGCCTAACCGGTGCGCCTAAACCTGGGCTAGACCCAAGAGAGTTCAGCCTGAGATGACCCTAACACAAATATTTAGTCTAACTAGTTCAAAGCTAAGTTAGGCCCAAACTTTTCCTGACTGTGATATCTAAACTATCTTGAGCTAGTATAGGCCTAAGCGAGTTAGGCCCAAATTGGCCTAAACCAACCTCCTGACAATTCCAGGCAATCTTTCCGCGGCCGACGCCTTAGTCCCAAAGTCGGCGTCCTTCTGATGGTCGGCGGCTGGATCTTCGCGTTCGTGATGGCCATCCTGCCGTGGTTCGGCGTCTCGTCGTACTCGGAGAGCAGCGTGTGTCTGCCGCTCAAAGCCACCACCATCTTCGACAAAACCTACCTGATCTTCGGCCTCAGCTTCAACTTTCTCGCGTTCGTCGCGATGGCACTGTCGTACGGCTTCATCGTGAAGATGTTGAAGGAGAACGAGACGCGCGAGGAGGATCGTGCGCTGATCATCAAGATGACGGTGCTCGTCGTCACCGACCTCATCTGCTGGTTCCCGACGCTCTTCTTCGGCTTCACCGCCACCATCGGCTTCCCGCTGCTGTCGCTCTCGTCGGCCAAGTTCGTGCTCGTCTTCTTCTTTCCGATCAACGCATTCGCCAACCCGTTCCTCTACGTCTTCTTCACCGAAGTCATCCAGCATCGCGTTCGCAGCAAGACCCTACCCGTCATCCGTCGCATCACGACCGGACCGCTCAACGCCGCCAGCTCGCTCTCCAACTTTTATCACTCGCAACCGCCGGGCGCGCACCGACGCAGTCGCGACGAGCCGGCCAGCCCGTCCGGCACGCATTTGGCAGTTACACAGGTACGCCAGGTAATCGCGTCGACAGAATGGAAAGATGACGTAAGTGGTTTGCAGACGACGTCGTTGAACAGCACACCGCGAGGATCGAACTTCTCGCGCGCTTCTGACGCCATGTTGTTCGACGAGGACGAGCGAAGGGCTAGGTGTGTGGGGTCGAATCGATAGAGCAATTCACGCTGATTCGATTGATACCCCAACTTGACTGTTTTGAAGTCAAGTGAAGCGAGATACAGGGAGATAAAGTTGAGGTTGCGAAATCGATTGCGAAATCGTGACCTTTGACCTTAACTAACTGTATCTCGCTTGCCAAAAGTGGAAAACAGTCAAGTTGGGGTATCAATCGATTCAGCACAAAAAGCTCTATCAAATTGGCTTGACAGTCATGATTTCGCAATCGATTTCGCAATCGATTTCGCAACTTGAATTTTGCCCCCTACTGTAACTTGGGATATCAATCGAATGCTCGCGACACGATCCATCTCAAAATGTCCAACAGTTCCTCTCACTTCCAGCGCGTCTCCACGCGTCTCGTTCGACATTCCGATCTCGCCGACGACGCCGCGCTCCGACCGCAAGAACCGCATCTCGCTGCTCCGTCGCTTCGTGTCCGCCATTCCGGAGGTGTCCGACCTGTCGGAGCACTCGAGCGAGAGCCATCACGAGCACGTGCCGCACCCGACGCGACGTCGACTCCGCACCTCGTGGAACCGGATTCTGGCGCTGGGCCGCCGACAGGACGGCTCCTCCGACTCGGGACGCGGCTCGTTGGCCTCGTCGCGCGGCTCACGCGATCAGAACGAACGCGTGTCGTTGACGAGCAACACGTCGTCACTTCTGAGTCCGCTGCTCTCGATCACCGCTCCGCCGTCATCATCATCATCAGCGTCCAACCCCAACAAGCTCATCCTTCCGCCCGACAAAAACCAAAACCGCCGTAAATCGACACCGGCAATACCGCTGCTTGTGGTCTCCGATTGTTCATAGCTATACCATTTCCATATGTTTCCTATCATCCCGCTACTTTGTCTTTTCGCTTTCCTTCCCACTCTCAACCAAACCAAAAAAAAAATCTGCCGTTTTCCGTTCTTTGCGGGTCAAAAATACGAGCCACCTCCTCCTCTTCTCTTCATTTCCCTCCCCTCCCCGTGAGAACTCTTTGGAATCTATAAATAATTTCACGTGTATCATAATGAATCTATTATATGGCTTCACAAAAGAAGGGAAACGGGTCGGGGCCGGTGCGCGGTATCGAACTTGCGACCTCTCGCACAAAAGGTGAGCGCGTTAGCCACTGCGCCACGCCGCGCGGTCAGAGATCTTGATCAGTTCAGCGTGTAGAAACGCGCGCGTGCTGTAAATATAAATACAGCTCGAAATAACAAATTTCGAGTGTGTGCGCGCGCGCGTGCGCCTAATTGGCATTCTTCTCGAGAGCTCCACCCCTCTCTTTCCAGTGAGCCCACGCGGTGCTCCGCGAGCTCGAAGGGAGCAAGTGAGCAAGCGCGAAGAGCAAAAGAGCCCCCCCCCCCCTTCCTAAACGACAATTAGTTCACGACGTCGTCTCTTCCTCCTCTTCTATCCTCTTTTTTCTCCTCCTCCCTTTAAGTACACTTTCCCCCACAGCGGCCCCCTTTAAGGTTATCAATAGAGCGCGTTTCCAACTCTCGCTGACTCACCTGTTTTCCCAACAACACGGAAAACGCGCCAATTAGGCGGCTCTTCACGCAAAAAAACGGAGAATCACTAGTGTTTTCTCATATTTTTTTGTTGTCCACTTTAATCCCCGCCTCCCCCTCACTGCTCGGATTTATCGGCGAAAAGACCTATTTTGCCCCATTTTTTCCGTTTTTCGTGTCGAGACCCATATCAATTTCCGAGTGACTCGGAGGGCCTGTTTAAGCTTGCAAAGGAATTTCGTGTTTTGCGGCGACTTTTGGTCTGAAAATCGCCCGAAAAACAGCTGAAATTGAAATTCCGTGTTAATCGATAATTTCGCGTCGAAAAACAGGTGATTTTGTGGTGAAACTTGCCAGTTTTTCGAATTTGTTAAATGCCGCTTTTCTGCCACTGAGAGGGACTAGAAAACTCGGCGGTGGCCTAGTTTTTGCGAAACCTCGGCCACCGACGTTATTCTCTTGATTTCCGACGGGTTTTTCGTGGATTTTCGCACGTTTTCGCGTCTTGTAGACTGGTCCAAATAGGCCCCGCCCACTTTTCGTCTCAAAGCTCGAAAACCGAATCAAAAGAGCAATTTGCGTCAAGTACCTTTCAAATTCGTGTTTTCGACGATCTCCAAACTCGTTTCTCGTTTGAAACCGCCAAAAAATGGGAAAAAATTAGCATTCTGCTCGTTTTTCGACGGAATTTCGCCGATTTCGCCGAGAAAATACCAGTTTTAGGCTGGAAAATATGAATTTTTGGGAACATAAAATGAGAAAAATCCAGATTATCCGAGCTGACCACCGGGAATGATGTGTTTTTTTCCGTTTCCTTTCCTCCCCCTCCACGAAATTTCCAGACGCTCAGATTTTCAGATCTCGCAGGCTGTCTGTCAGTTTCAGACGATTTCCAGCCCGATTTTCGATTAATTAATTTTGAGTGGTTTTTTTTTTGAGAACTTCGATAAAAGCCAGACAAGCGGTTTCTTGATTTGCCGAGATTGGCGATGGCGCGAGTGTTGCGCGTGGCCTACCTGGTTGCGTGCGCGTTTTGTAATCTAATGGTCGCGGGTTCGACACTCGCCTCGACCAAACTTTCTTTCTCTGCCACCTGCAAGTGCGCTCTACGGAGAACCCATAAACTTCTTTGTTTTTCTCCGCGAAAGAGATGAGGAGGGAAGTGCAGCGAGAGCGAGATGAATTCAATTTCCGTCCTTTTAGCTCCCCCCTCTCTCTCTTCTCGATTCCCTTCCGTGACGATTCACTTTCCACGACGTCTTCTTGTCGTCATCATCATCATCCGAATTTCCAGAATGTATCCGTTCAATCGAACCACCTCGATTCACGCCGAAGGCGTCTGTCCGGAAGGCGAAGTTGTGGAGGAGGAAGAAGAAGAAGACGTGGAAGAAGACGTGGAGCCGGAGCTCGTCGTCACAACGTCAAACGGCAAAACGTATTCGAGTCTTCACGCGCAACAGGTTCGCATGATTAGTTTGCGAGAAAAAAAGAACGTTTTACGACCGTCCACGAAGCCGGGAAACAGGGAAGTGCGCGTTGTTTTCGCCGGTTTCGCGAGGCCAAGTTTCAATCATTTTCACCTGTTTTTTCTTGTGTTTCACTTGAAACTCGGCTATTTTGGCTGGCCTGGTTTTTGGTGCTCTTTTGAGCCGAAGGCCGATGACTTGAGCTTCTCATTAGGCTCAAAAGAGCCGGAGGGGGATCGAATAACGTGATGACTTGAATTGGAATGAGATTTTTTTCGATTCTCGGAAGTTTTGAGAGTGAAGACAGCTGATGACGTGGCAGGCCTGGATTGACCTATTTTAGATTTGAGCCTGTTTGGGCCTGAATGTCACCAAAAACTTGTTTCTTTTTTTCTGTCGGAGCAGACACATTTCGACCCACCTACCGTAATCCCCAGACAATTAGCTCTGCACATATACATAATCCGAAAACCCAGACTACTAATGAGCCGTGTTTCCAAATATAACCTTTTCTCGACTTTTCCGATTCCTGGAGCCCATTTCGATTGGTATCACGCGATCTATTGGGGGGGGGGGGGTATAAAAATAGGGGGCATGCAAAGGTTGGGCTCAGTTTTCAGTTTTCTGCATATAGTCAGTTAGTGAGTCTGCCACGAGGCAGATTTGTGTAGTCTACTGCCAAAGGTCGGTCTAACACTTGTGACGTCGTTGGTCTACCCGGTTGAGCGCGTGTTTTGCAAACTGTGGTTCGTTGGTTCGAGGTCACCTCATGGCAAATTGTTTTTTTTCTTTCTTTTCCCTTTTTCTTCTCCTGGCTAATCCCGTTCCCCCCCCCCCGCACCCCCTCTAATCTTCGTCATTCATCCTACCACTGTTCCAGATGGACCCGGACTCGCAGCTAATCCAATCAGCTGGTCCGCCGCCGGGTTCGCCCGTCGAGAAGACGATACTCGCCTCGATTCTCGAGATGTCGAACATCAACGACAAGTGGGTGAAGACGTTCGCGCAGTCGACGACAAACAGACGCGACAAGAAGCGGAAGGCGTCGCTTTTCGAGTGCTCCTGGAGGTAATTTCCGCCTCCCCTCCCCCCTGAAAATACCACTACTACCAGTCTCTAATGTGCTTTTTTGTGTTCTGTTTTGTAGAAAATTAGAAAAGAAGCGGGTTGGAAAAAATGAAAGTACAGTAACCCAAAAACCTAAATTGTGTTTCATACTATAACTTTTTGGTTTTCGATTTTCCTCTAGTTTTTATTGTTTCATGCGATAGATCTAGTTGCGAGGATTCGATTGATACCCCAACTTGACTGTTTTTCACTTTTACGAAGCGAGATATGGACCGGCAAAGTCAATGTTGCGAAATCGATTGCGAAATCGTTAACTTTGACTTGTCTGCCTGTATCTCGCTTCGTAAGAGTTCAAAGTAGTCAATTTGGAATATCAATCGAATCCTTACCATCACATCTGCCACGTCATAACCTTGAAATTACTATCCAATCGATACTCTCGGAGCTGGAGCACCAAGTGCATCCCCCGCTACGAATCAAATTAAGAAACCTTGCTCTCCGGCGTTTGCCGCTCATTTCCAATCCGATCCATCCCATTTGGGGCCAAATGTGACATTTCCGGAACGCATCAGAATCTTGAAGAGAGAGAGAGAGGTCGACGTGGATTCCTGGAATTCTCGGCTCCAGAGAAAAAGAGAGAGAGAGAGAGAGAGAAAAAAAGAGAAAAAGTGACGAGTGGCGGTGGAAAACATGTGAATCCACACAAACATGCACTTGAGAAAACTCGACTCTGAGTTAGGCCGTAGGCCATCTTTCTGGACTGTGACACGGCCGAAACATGTGACATTGTGTGTTGCATACATAACAGGATTCCTCATCATCCACTCATTTTCCAGTCCAACAACAGGGATTTTCATTGTTTTCCGTCTTTCTTTCCCCCCCTTTTTCCCTCAATTAATTGTTTATTTTGGCACCCTTCTTCTTCTTCTTCTTCTCCGTCGTCGTCTTGTTCGCCATCGCCTTTTGGTGCCCCCGACGCGTGTGACGATGGTGCTGGACCAACAGAGTCCCCCTTTCTTTCTCTTCTCTGCTTGTGTCGTCTGTGTTTGGGAGATCGTGAACTTGTATGTTTAGTCTTTGTGACAGCTCGTCAAGAGGAGAATAGCGTTCTTTTTTTATTCCGACGAAAAGCAATCTTAGCGAATGAGGGGGGGGGGGGGGGGTATAACCAATTTCAATTTTAATCATGATCGCAGTCTAGAGAGACCCCACCTGCCGGTGATAAAATAATTGAGTTATTCGAGCGCTACGCCGTGGCCGCCGTTTTCGAATTTTCGCGCCAAGATCAGTGGAGCGCGATGAAACGATCTTGAAGGGGGTAGGAATCGAACTCGCAACCTTCAAAACGACAAACGCGCGCATAACCTCTGCGCCATGCTGCTCACCTGAAAATTCAGGTTGGAGACGGTAATGAAAGCGGCTCTTTCTTAGTTCCACTGAAAGCTTCTCCCCCCCACTTCATCCATCATCTTTCATGTTTCTTCCTGGAAACATCGCGCGAATCGCATCTTCCATCATCATCTTCTGACCTTCTCAAGATGCTCTCCGTCGATAAGCATGAGAAGACGAGAGCCCAGGGGGTGGAAATCCGAGGACACACCCACTTGGTTGGGACTTAACTAGAAGATGTGTCTTCTTCTTCCTTCTCCTCTTCCTTTTCCTTCTTGGATTTCATCTGCAAAGTTGAGAAGCGGCGTGGCTCACAAACTTGCTTTGCTCTCGTGGCCGGCTGCTGCTCATAAGGTTGACAGAGAACTCCGTGGGGACACCTTTCAATGTGAAAAGTGAGACATAGGGCTCGCCCCGCCAATTTTTATGTTCCTTTTGGACTTGGCGCCGAAATTGTGGAGAGCTGTTGAGCTTGAGACCACTGTAGCAAGGTGTTTTTTGCACTTTGCGCTTTATAGTCACTTTGATAGTTCTATGTGATAGATCTTTTTGCGCTGATTCGAATGGTACCCCAACTTGACTGTTTTCGACTTCTACCCACTGAAGTGCAGACCCTCAAAGTCAGAGCGACGAATTCGATGACTAACAAGACCTGTTAGTTGAATCTACTGGAAATTCGTAGTCAACACAACACCATTCAATTGCGTTCCGATTCCTTGAAAACTTATTAGTTCTTAACGATCCACATTGTCCAGCCGAATCCAGCTCGTTTTAAATTTCCAGCAGATGCACAAACTTCCCCCCGCCACCGCTATTCAAACAAATCCAAATAGGTGTCTAGGTCTAGGAGTTCCAGATGTCTTACTCATATTTGATCTCGAAACTCTCGTCTGACCATTGTGACCCGAACTTTTAGTCTAACTATCAGATTCGTGGTCTTCACTTGACTATTTAGTCACTCAAGGGATCTCAAAAAATGGAAGGAGCAGCGCTCCCGCGACCTTGTCATTTGCAACGCCAGGAGCTGCTGAAAACGGCGCCGGCGGTCTACCCGGTTGCGCGCGCGTTTTGTAATCCGGAGGTCGCGGGTTCGAGGTACACTTGGGGTCATTTCTCTTTCTCCTCAAAACTGTTCAACCTTGACTCTTCACTTGACTATGAGAGGAAATGCCCATAGACTATGGGCCATAGTCCAGGACGGAGAGTCACCAAGAAGCTGAAAACAATCGGAACACGCACATTCAAAACTTTCGGCTCACAATTCCAAATTCATGGGGAGAGAGGGCGGGCCGTGTCGGTGCTATTTCATTCATGAATTCCAAAACCAGACTATATCCTCTCCAGACACTCCCCCCCCTCCTTATGTAAATACATTCCTCGTTCTTTTTCTTCCTCTTCTTTTTTCCTTTTTGTTCCTAAGATAGAGTGTCACTCGTTTTTCTCGCTCCGCGGAAATAAAAAGAGTAAAGAGAGCGCGGATGGAAATTGAATTCCAGAGAGCCTCTTGACCTCATCCCCGCATTTTTAATTTCGTCGAACTTTATACGAGTCGCGCGTTGTCGGTTTCGGAGCAGCCATTGTGAGCATTTGAGCAAACTCATTGTCTTCCCCCTCTCCGCGCTTCCCGCCGTCTCTTTTTTGCCTTTTTAATTTGTGCCCCCTCCCCCCTTTCCGCGCCTGCTCCGGGGCTCATTTCATTTGTGCTCATCGTTTCCTCTCTCTCTCTCTCTCTCTCTCTGTCCTCCTCTCACCAAGATGGGCTCCGCGAGCTTGGACGGGCTCCGCGAGCTCGCCAAACGCCAAGGTGCCTGGTTGGCACACCGTGCTCGGTGCTCATTGAGCCCCGCCACGCCACGCCATTCGGTGTTTTCCTAAAACAGAGAATGTAGTTTTTTTTTCGGTGGAGTCGTTGGAATTGGATGTCTGTAAATATGTACTCACGAACAAAAAATGTAGGGGGAGAGAGAGAGGGGATTCATTGGTATTCACCTGGATTTTCTGTTTTCTTCCGGTGTTTTGCCCCATCTATATATGTGAAGTGGTAGTGCCACGTCTTAAAACTTTGAGTCCAAATATGGCACTACCACTTCCGAGTCATGAAAGGCATGAAATGGCACTGCCAAGTCACATGTTTTCACTTCACCCGTACCGATCTTCCATTTTACCCTGTTCCCACCACCACTACTTGTTTTCGCCCTATGATTGTGTAACCGACCGCGACGCGACCGCAACGCATTGTCTCTCTGATATCGCAGATGAATCCGTACTCGAACGGCACCACCTCGACACCACTACACATCGAACTCAACGATCTTCACCACCACCACCATCATCATAACCATCATCATAGTCACCCGAATAACTTTGCGCCGACGTCGCTCGAGACGGGCGGCGACGGCGAGAACAGCAGCGGCAGTGACGCGGAACACGCGCCGATCATCGTCGAGACGGGCGGTTCGGCGGATCGTCGACCATCCGAACACTTGTCGCCTTCCGAGCGGAGGTAATAGCGGACAGACTGTCCGCACTCTCTTCTAGTCAAGTCAAAATTTCACTATTGGTCTTTGTCACGGTCACGGTCACGGTCACGGTCACGCCCATCCACTTGTAAA
The DNA here is from genome assembly GCA_963966605.1 of Caenorhabditis sulstoni. Taxonomy (NCBI): domain Eukaryota; kingdom Metazoa; phylum Nematoda; class Chromadorea; order Rhabditida; family Rhabditidae; genus Caenorhabditis; species Caenorhabditis sulstoni. The sequence goes on from OZ016479.1 coordinate 2,363,733, forward strand.
TGAGCAACGTTGCAGAGGTGTCCACTGTGTGTCCAACTCGCTTCGGCCGATCCTCTTCCTGTTTCGCCTCCTGGCCATCTTTCCGGCGTCAACTGACCGTAGGACGCGACGGAAGAGGAATCACAAGGCCACACTGGTAAGGGGGTGGCGATGGGAATACTGTGGATTTGGCGGCATTTTATAGAAATGGGTGCTCTACCTCAATTACATCGTCCTCGTCGTTCTTCTCAACTCGTTTCTCATCAAGATGAACTTTCGCGTGTTGATGCTCTACAAGGTATGCGCTCACCGAGCACATTTATTTCGAGCTTCCAATTTCAGCTGAACTTTGGCCTAATGTTCACCGGAACCGTCGGGACCTTCATCAGCGCCACGAAGCCCGTTATCAACGTGTTTGTGATTGTGCTCTCGGCGGTCAAATTTAGGTCACATCAGAGATTGTTGAAGGTACGTGGTGCATCTAAGTGCGTGGGTGGCGCAGTGGTAAAGCGCGCGTTTGCTGTTTTTAGGGTCCCTGGTTCGACTCCACCCACAGGGTCAACTTTTTTCTGCACTTCCCCCTATACTTTCAGACGATCGACATGGTCGACGTGTGCTTCCGAAGCGCGTTCGGCGTCTCGCCTCCTCTCCGCATCTACAAGTTCGCCTTCTTCTTCACCCTCTCCATCGTCTTCACCTCGGCGCTGATCCTCAAAATCGTCGAGTTCATCGTCGCCGAGCAACAGTTTGGCGATCACATTCTCACCGACTCGAGTTTTATTCTGGTGCCCGTTCTGAGTCTGTGGAACATCATTCCGCTCCTCTACTACCATTTGTACAATGTGCTCGTCCGGTTCTACTGCCGCACACTGATCAAATCGATGAATCGCGAGCACAAGAAGCGACACTTCAGTTTGAAGTTCTACTATGAGCAGTTCACACGCATCACCAATGTGCAAGAGGCGGTCGGCGACGTTTTCAACCCGTTGCTGCTCTTTTCGTTGGCCTGGAGTCTGCTGGTGTTGTGTTTGACGATCTATTTCCTTTCGGAACCGACTGCAAAGTGAGTGACCTACGTTATAGCTTTCTATCGGAGTTTGACCTACTTTCTAGCTAGCCGACATGATTTGACCTACTTTCTAGTTGACTGCCAAGATTTGACCTACTTTCTAGCTAGCCGACATGATTTGACCTACTTTCTAGTTGACTGCCAAGATTTGACCTACTTTCTAGCTAGCCGACATGATTTGACCTACTTTCTAGTTGACTGCCAAGATTTGACCTACTTTCTAGCTAGCCGACATGATTTGACCTACTTTCTAGCTAGCTGACCTGATTCGACCTACTTTCTAGCTAGCTGACAGGATTTGAGCTACTTTCTAGCAAGCTATGAAAATTTGACCTACTTTCAGACTATCCGCCCCGCTGACCCACGAACAAGTGACTAACCCTCGCGTACGCGCCAAACTCACCACCAACGTGCACATCTCGATCTGCTGGGCCGCCTATCAGGTCGTCATGGCCGTCCTGCACATTCTGATCATCTGCTCGACCGGAATGATGACCAACGAGACGGTACCGTAACCCGCGCGCACTCTCTCTCTCCCCCCAATTAACTCGATTTTCTTTTCAGACGCGACAAATCGTGAACGCGGTGCTCCGCATCGTTCCGGACGCCAACGCCGATCTCGATCGTTTTCAGATTTCGTGTTTTGTGCACAAAATGACGACGCAATTCATGTGGGGAATGACTGTGTGGAGGGCGTTCCCGCTCGAGCGAACCACCTTTTTCACGGTAAAGAAGGGAGGGACTAACTTTTCATGGCCTAGTTTTCCGTGACCATGTTTGCACTTTTCCGGGTCTGGATGTTTTAAGACCGGACTTCGTGACCTACTTTCAGAGCATTACTTTCTAGGCCTAGTTGAGGATAACATGGCCTAGGCCTAAGTTCTCTGGACCTAACTTCCCTAGGCCGAACTGCTCTAGGCCTAACTTCCCTAGGTCGGCCTTGACTGGGCCTAACTGCCCTACGCCTAACTGAGGTAAGGCCTTACTTCCATAGGCCTAACTTCCATAGGCCTAACTTCCATAGGCCTAACTGCCATAGGCCTAACTGCCATAGGCCTAACTGCCATATTCCTAACTTCCATAGGCCTAACTGCCATAGGCCTAACTTCCATAGGCCTAACTGCCATAAGCCTAACTGCCATAGGCCTAACTTCCATTGACCTAACTGCCATATGCCTAACTTCCATCGGCCTAACTGCCATAAGCCTAACATTCCACGGCCTAGTCCCCATAACCGAACTCCCCACGTGCCTTTTTTGCAGCTGATCTCAGTGATCGTGACCTACTCCCTTCTTCTCTTCCGTTTCAAAGAAGACATGGACAAAGATCCGCCGTACATGGCCCACATGGCCTCGTTCAACACAACCACACTGGCCCCTCGACTCGGATGATCATGATACAGTAATCCCACATGATACACACATGATACAGTAACCCCTCAACCGCTCCCCCCCTTTGATCTGTGTTTGTAAGTCCCGGTTCCCGTTGGCGACCCCTTTAACTGGTCTCACTCCACATTTTCTTCTCTCCGTCTTCGCTTTTTCTTTTTTGATCTCGTGCGCGCTTGTTGTGACTCTCCAAATATGCGAATTCATTATAAAAAAAGCTGCACTACATGGTTTCGTCTGACAAAATATAAAAATGCGAAAACAAAATAGAATGGAGTGTGTGTGTGTGTGTGTGTGTGAGGGGAATGATGGAAAAATATCGGGACAAATCAAAATGAACGTGGATGAAATTGAAAAATAAACATCGAGGATCCAAAATATGTTGAGGATTACCGGCAATTGCAGTGATAACAAGAGAATTGAAGGCGGATTCAAAAATAAAGCAGAGGAAAAAATAAATGGAGGCTATGAAGCTAGGAAAAGAAGAAGCTGTTGTGGAAAAATACGAAATGGAAATGGGTTCAGAAGGCGTCAGAAGGCAGAAGACGTCGAAAAAGATGGGTGTATGGGTGTCAGATGACGTTAGAAACTCTCTAAATGCTTCAGAAGATGTCACAAGAGTCTAGAAGGGTTGAGAAGACGTCAAAATGCTTCAGAAGGTAAACCGAGGATTCAGAAGCTTCTGAACGTCAAATTGGGTCTATAATAGCTCAGAATCTTCCAGCAAGCTTCAGATGACGTCAAAAGCTTCAGACATCTTCTAGAAGCTGTGGAAAGAGAACAGAAGACGTCGGAAAGCGACTCCACCCATCAAAACCACCAAAACAGTCCACGCGCCGGCGCGAAGCCCTCCGGCCGAGTTGGCCGTCTCCTGGGCGTTGCGAGCGAGCACCTCGGCCGCCTCGTCGGCCTTCCGTTTCGTCTCGAGCTCCAGCTCGTACTCCCTCCGCTTCAGCTCCTCCTCCTCCATCGCTCTCGCCTCCTCCTCCTTCCTCTCCCTCTCCTCTCTCTCGCGTTTTCGTGTCGCCGGATCTGCAGAGATCGATTCTCTCTGACGTGTCCCCTTCCGGCTCGATTTCAAAAACCAACCTTTGTAGGGCTCGTCGGCCACCTGTGTCGCCTTGCTCTTCTTGTTCTTGCCCGACTTTCGTTCGCCGGAGCTCTTCTCGCCGGACGCGCCGCCGGACGACGTCTTCGTCTTCGTCGTCGTCGTCGTCGTCGTTCCGTTCGACGACGACGTCATCAAACCGGTGCCCGACGCGCCGCCGATTCCGCCGCCCGTCTCTTTGAGCCGCTGTCGCATCTGGGCGATCCACTCCTCTTTTCCGCTCGAGATTCGTTCGACGTTTTTGCCGAACGTCTCCTCGGGCGGCGTGTTTCCGATGGCTGCAAAGTTAGTAGCAGGTGCGACACTGAATCATGGACGAAGCGACGAAGCACTTACAGACGTCACAGTTCTTTCCGCCGAATCCGGTGGCACACTCGCAAAAGTAGGTACTGTAGCCTTTTGTGGTACGACACGTGCCGTTGTTGAGACACGGGTTCGTTTCGCAGGGTCCTGGAAAAGGGAATCAGTTTACCGTAACCCTATCATATGTTCTTGAAGTTGAATTAACCTAGGAGGCTAGTAAGTAGGTCAAATGTTGGCGGCTAGCAGGAAAGTAGGTCGAAACCTCAAAGTTAGCTAGAAAGTAGGTCAAAACCTCTTAGTTAGCTAGAAAGTAGGTCAAAACTTCAAAGTTAGCTAGAAAGTAGGTCAAAACCTCTTAGTTAGCTAGAAAGTAGGTCAAAACCTCTTAGTTAGCTAGAAAGTGGATCAAATGTTGACGCCCAACTAGAAAGTAGGTCAAAACCTCAAAGTTAGCTAGAAAGTAGGTCAAATCCTCGCAGTCAGCTAGAAAGTAGGTCAACACCTCAAAGTTAGCTAGAAAGTAGGTCAAACCCTCTTAGTTAGCTAGAAAGTAGGTCAAAACCTCAAAGTTAGCTACAAAGTAGGTCAAACCCTCTTAGTTAGCTAGAAAGTAGGTCAAACCCTCTTAGTTAGCTAGAAAGTAGGTCAAAACCTCAAAGTTAGCTAGAAAAACTCACTCTGATCACAATTAGGTCCGCCGAAGCCGGCCGCACAGAAGCACTCATAAGTCGGCCTCTCCTCCACATCGGCATCATCATTGTACTTGATTTGACACGTGGCACCGTTCTGACACGGTTTCGACGAGCACGGATCGAACTCTGAAAATCGGGGGGTGAAAAGTGGGCGGAGCCTAAAACGGCACTCACCAACGACTTTCTCGCAGTTGTTTCCGTGAAATCCGGGCGCACACTTGCAATAGTGCGTATCCTTTTTCCACACAAAAATGCACGTTCCGTTGTTTTTACACGGATTCTTCGACAGACACGTGTCAGTCACATTGGGCTCTGAAAATTTGGCGAGGGGTTCATTTCCAGTGGGCTCCTTTTTCAGATCGTCTTACTGTAGATGTCGCCGATGATCTCCTTCATTTTGAACTTGTCATTGTTGTGCCACGGCTTTTTCGCTGCAACGTTTCGTCGGATAGTATCGGATACCGTAACCCAGGTCGGTGCGCATCGACTTACGATCTTTTTTGGCGGGATTCTCGCAGGTGTGAAGACAGGTCAGCTCGTCTTGGAAGATGTTCTCGTTGAGACCCTTGCAGCCGTCGTACCAGAATGGGAAGCACTTCTGAAGTTGGGAGTGGTGCTTAGACATTCAGGTAGTTCAAGACCAAGTTGAGCCGAACTCAGTTAGGCCTAGGCCCAAGACGGCTCGGACTGATTAAACGGGAGTATACTTGTCACTTCTGTACATGGTCTAAACTAAAATAGGCGGTACAGTTCTGGTTCAGACTTAAATAGGTCAAGACCAAATAGAGCTGACCCTATTAGGCCAAAATGTCCTGAACTTAGTGCAAAGTTGCTCCTATAACTTGGAGCAAGAACTTCTCGGTAGTCTCAGCCTATGTACTAAACTGCAATAGCCTAGTAGGCTTCCTAGACTAGAAAAGGCCTAAGCCACAGAGAGGCCTTATCTTAGGCCCAAGTGACCTCTAACTCTACACATGTAAACAAATCCAAACCCAAATCGGCCCGAACCCTCTCACCTTCGACCCTTTATCGAAGTACCACTGCTGTCGCCACCGTCCGCCGTTGCACTCCTTCTTGAGTCCCTCATCAAAGTCTTCCAAACAAGATCCTAAAGTCGGACACTTTTCAAACCACTAAAACGGGAACAAGGAAGAAGAAGAAGAAGAAGAAGAGGAAAAGTGTGTGTGTGTCAGTTCAGTTCATCAAAAACGACATGGATGTTCCGCCGAGTCGCCTCGTTTTGTTTCGCTTTTCTCGCGTGTCCGTGACTCTTTTTTTGTTTTGTGGGGGGCACTCTTCAAGAGAGAGAACGAGAAAGAGAAAGAGAAACGGACGTTTTGTTTGTTTGAATAATTGAGAACATGCCGGAGATGGGCCAAGATGAAATGTGGGGAAGTTTAGGCCTAAGCTACTTGGTCTTGGTGCGGGCCTAGTCTTAGAAGCCTAAACTCCTGAAGACCGAAGATAAGTCAGCCATGTTAAGTAAAACCAGATTAGACCTAGAACACAGACTCTGAACCAAGTTTTTAGCCTAAAGGCGCGTTTTCAAGGTAAGGTCTAAACTTGAAAAAGCGAGACTAAACCTTGACTTTCAAGTTTTAAGGCCTACACTTGTCACTCACTCGACTTGTACATTGGCTGCGATTCGCACAACCACTGGCACGTCAGCTCGTCGTCGAAAATGTTCCTCGAATCCGATCGACATCCGTCGAACCAGAATTGTCGACATGTCAACGACGCGTGGTCAAAGTAGTACCGTTGCTCCCATTGACCTGCAAAGCGCTCTTTTGGATAGATATGCCAATGGGCGAATGGAAGTGAGCCTAACTTTTTTGTGGTGGGTGCTATGAATTTGGTTTAATGACAAGAAGTTTAGGAAATTTTAGGATCTATCGAATGGTGAAAAGAACGTCTGAAAATCTTCACTTTGAAGCGAGTTATGCCAGTTTTAGTGAATCCTTCTTCTGTTTTCCAATTAGTGCCATCAAAAACTTGCATAACTCCCTTCAAAACAATGATTTCGTTACTTTCTTTGCGCCATTTTAAAGAACTCCATTTCCAGAGAGTCGTGACACCACCAAAAAAGTTAGTGTCCCATTTCCGCGCGACCGCTGTGACACGTTGCTCCGTTACGCTTACCGTTCAAACATTGATTCCGATAGTTCATGTCGAATTTGTCCCAGCAAACTTCTGAACGAGACTCGGTGAGCGGAATGAGGTGGGTGGTGATGATGGTGAGGAGGAGGAGGAGGAGAAGCCGTGGACGGTGGTGCGCTATCCGAAAGTCCAGTGACACTCGGGTCGGTCGTCGTCGTTGTGATGGTGTTGATGATGTTGATGTTGATGTTGATGGTGATGATGATGATGTGGTGTGGAGGAAGGGTGTGACATGGCGGTGGAGGGTGGTGACGAGTCCACGTGGAATCATCGCATCTTGTGAAGCGCTGCTAAGCAAAGTGAGGTAGGTAAGTGAGAAAGAGAGAGACAGAGAGAGAGAGAGAGAGAGAGAGAGAGAGAGAGAGAGAGAGAGAGAGAGAGAGATTACCAACATGACCTAATTTCGGCTTGCTTGTTCGGGGACGTGGCCTAGCTTTCATAACGTGTGTTTCTAGGCGACTCTACTAGGCCACTCTTCTACCTTGTTATTGGAATCCTAGTACATGGCCTAACTTTAGCCAGTGAGTCTTCTCGTGGCCTAGCTTTCAACCTAAGATGTTTCTCGGCTTTTCTAACGACAACCACATAGAGTAGAACAAGATGGCCTAACTTTCTAACTTTCTTCAACCATCGGAATTCTAGTACATGACCTAGTTTTCGCAATACAAACTTGACCTAGTTTCACTCTGTGGCCAACGTGGCCTAACTTTACCAATCTATTCAAATCCTAGTACGCGCATTGGCCGACACAACTATGTGTCACAGTCAGAGTCAATTTCTAGGCCACACCAGTCAGCTCACTGAAGAGAACTCAAAACTACTCTCGAAAAGGGTGTCAAACCGGGAGGCCAGCCGCCAAAGCCAGAGCCCAACAAAATAAACAAGATTCGGGAGAGGAACACATTGTGACAACATCGTCTGCGTGCGCGCGCATCGCGCATCAAAAAAAAAAGAGAACGGACTGATCAAAACCGCCCCGCCGTCTTATTTTCGGGGGTGGATTGGAAATTTGGAAGGAAGAGAAGAGGAGCACTGGAAGAAAGAGAGAGAGAGAGAAAGGCGCACGACCGATGACACTCTTTTCTCTCTCTCTCTCTCTCTCTCTTGCTCTTTTTGTGCTCCGCCGCGGCTCCTTCTGACTGACGACGACGTCTTTCCGTCGTCGTCGTCGTCGTCGTCGTCGTCGTCGTCTCTTCTCCTCCATAGGGACCAAAAACTTTTGGAGCTCTGAAGATGCTCAACACACACAAGTCTCCCCGGATGCTTTCTCGGGAAACGGGGGGGGGGGGGCGACCTCCGACACACTATCTTGACATGAAATCAAAAATCGAATTATGTGTGTTTGAGTGAGTGAGTGAGTGAGTGAGTGCGTATGTTGGGGGCAATATATGTGCAGTCATCATTTTGAGAAAGAGAGAGAGAGAGAGAGAGAGAGAGAGAGAGAGAGAGAGAGAGAGAGAGAGAGAGAGAGAGAGAGAGAGAGAGAATTCGATTTCGACGAATGAAAAAGCCAGAGGGTGTGAGTAATCTTTGAGTTTGTCCACGCTTCTATTTTTGACACACAGACACTCGCCAAATCCCATTTTTATTTTGGCTAGGAGATTGACACGTTACCATAAGTTTATGGGATCGCAATAACATCGTCTGGGCTTTTTTCTCTATCGAAAACTGATTATGGGCCAGTTTAGTTTAGGTTAAAGTTAAGGTAGGCTCAATGCGGCCTATTTCATGGCTTTCAAGGGGAGTACGGCCCAATTTGGGACTATTCCAGGTCAAAGGCCAATTCCAGCTCGTTTCAAGTCCTGGGCTCCGTTTCGAATGACTTTAACAGATACGGCCCACTTTGGGACTAATTAAGGCCTGAAGCGAAATTCAGTACGCTTCTAGGCCTATGGTCCATTTTGGGTTACTTTAAGGACCTGCACTGTTTCAGGCTGGACTTGAACTGGTTTATGGCCTAGTTAATAGCCTAGAGCCCTTATGGGTCCGAGTTTAGGCCTAAGTTAGTACTCGGCCTAAGTTAACACTTTATAGCCAGACCCTTCTCAACCTAACTAGTCTTTTTCCAAATTCTGTAAAACTGTGTCGTGTCGTGTCCCAAAAGTCAGAAATCCGCCGGCTCCTCGCAAACAGCAACTACCATAAATTCAAAGAACCGCAAGTCAACGAGTCACGCGACCGGAAGTGTTGCACTATAAGAAAGCAAACGTTACGTAACGTTACATTTGTGTAGGTGGGCTCCGTCGAGCCCACACACACAAAAGAGCAAGAGCACTGAAAGAAGTGGGGATGCAAAGGGGGGGGGCGGCTCTTTTCCATCGACGGCTCCGGAAGCAGTTTCCCAAGCGGTGGCTGGCGGCCCCCGTCGAACGCGGCGCGCACACTCAAAAAGTGACGCTAATCCAAAGCGCCACTTTACTATTTCACCGCCAATCGACCGGAAAAATTGAGAGGCGGGGAGAAAAACAAAACAGAAAACAAAAGTGGTTTGAGAAGCGGAAGAGCATGGGAAACTCTCGAAAAAAAGAGCACCTGCTCGTGTGAGCACATTCGTCTCCTCGCACATCGCGGTGCACGTGTCGTACTCGGAGAAGATGTTTCGCGAACGACCGCGGCAACCGTCGTACCAGAACTGTTCGCACCTGGAAGGGAGCCGGAATGAGTTTTAGTTGTTCGCAAAACATTGGCGAGGAAGCACTTTGCGAACGCGCGTTTGCAACGTGACTGGACCAGTCTAGAGTCCGGACACATGACAAACAAGTAACATCAGGACTTGTCACATGTCCGCAGTGTATCTAGAGTCTAGACTTTCCCATTCACATTGCAAACAACGGAAAGTGTCTAGAAGTACAACTTCATGAAGTGCACTTTACGATCACATACATTGCGAACAGTCATTCTATGTACCTGTCGGGTTCAGAATGTTCTCGAAACTTCGCGAACAAGCGATACACTCCTAGAGTCAAAAACCAACTAGGCCATGTGTTCAAAATGTCCCTAGACTATGTATGTACTTTCGCAATGTATCTGGACAAGATGCATTGCGAACAACAAGTTTTCCAGCAGGTTCCTCATAGGTACCTATCTTAACAGACTCACATTCGTGTCTGATGATTGAAATAAAAGTGCGGGCGCCAGTTCTCATTTGAGCACGTGTCCTTGTAGTCATGGTCGAACTTGTCGAGACAAGAGTCTGCAACATTGCAATGACCCACCGCCCGTTTTTCAGCAGAGCCCACTTTTCGAGACGGTGCAGTTGTAGCCGTTGCCAGCGTAGCCGGGTAGGCATGTGCAGATGAAGCTGCCCTCGCGGTTGATGCACTCGGCGTTCTTGTCGCACATCTCGGGACGTCGTAGACACTCGTTCACGTCTGATTGTTTATTGGAAACCTATCATCAGCACGGAAGTTCATTTGACCTACTTTTACTAAGTTAAGCCTTATGACTATACACTACCTCACTGACCTACATACGTTTTTTAGAAAGCCACTATTTGACCTACTTTCCGATGCGACCAACAAGGTTTGTTCCACTCACCGGTACAATTGAATCCGTCGCCCTCGTATCCCTCCTTACACTGGCACACGCCATTCATACAAGTCGCGTGCGGCGAGCAATCCTTACAATCGATAGATGATCTACCTGAAAAGTAGGTCAAACATCGAAAAGTGTGACCGGAGCGCGTCGTCACCGAGTCCCACGTAGGTGCAATGTTTTCCGTCGCCGCGATACGAGGCCATACACTCGCACTTGTACGAGCCGATCTCATTGACGCACCACGCGTTGCGATCACAAACCGCCTTATAGCCGCGACACTCGTCAATGTCTGGGAAAATGGAACATCAACGATTGGGAGCTCAGAATTCAGAGTTCCGACCCACCCACACACTCTCCATACTGATTCTTCTCGTATCCACTTCGGCACTCGCAAGTGTAGTTGAACTTCGAGTGCGACTTACAAAACGACGTTCGCAGGTCACACTGATCGCACGCTGAAAACGTCTTGAAACTGGGCTCATTTCGGGCTCTCGCGGTCCTACCAATTTGCGGCGACAACCGTTCGGCGCACACTTTGCGGCACATGTGAAGGCTGTAGAACTTGTTGTCATTGCCGCCGCAACCGTAGTAGAAGAACTTCTCGCACTCGCCCGACTCTTGGTTGAAGAAGTACCACCAGTGACCGGTGCGCTCGTCGCCGCAATGACCCTGGTCGGCGTCGAGAAGGCACAGGTCTGGAAGTGCCCAGGTGTCGGCTCAAAAGTACCGTAAACTTTGGACCCCTTGAAGTTTAACTTTGACCGGGTGTATCTTCGAAACTAGCAGAGTTAGAAAAAAGTTGTCAACTCAAAAAACGTGGGAAATTTAGCGCTGATCATGTTTGTAGTTGACAACTTTTTGATAACTTTGCTAGTTTCCACGCACCAGGGAACCGTTATATTAGAGTTTTAACAGGTAAGGAAACTTCAGCAATCTTAGGCCCATGATAGGCCAATGTGCAAAAATAGGCCTAAAACAGGCAAACCTGGCCAGACTTTATAAATTCGACTAAACGTTGAAGGAGATCATGCATTGGTCTTGTTTCAACTATACCTCGCTTCTCAAAAGTCCAAAACAGTCAAGTTGGGGTATCAATCGAATGCTCGCAACCATCTCTATCCAATAAGACTATGAAACCCGGCCTCCCAACCCTCTATCCAAAGTTAGTCTATCGACCGCGACGCGACCGCATCGCGCGTACCTGGCACCGCGACCGGGTTGAACATCTTGTACTTGCACTGCTTCACACACTGCTGCTTCGACGCGAACCGATTCTTCGTGCCCATACACCCTCCGTAGTGGAACTCTTTGCACTCCTCGTCGTGCCGATCCCAGAACCATTGCACTTGATAGTACTGACACGGTCCGGGGTCCGCGTCTTCCAGACAAATGTCCTCGTTGTCTGAAACTCCAAATCGAGCTTGAAGAGTAGAGGGAAGGGGGCGGAGTCAGATTGACCTACTTTTGATGAAAATCGGTTCGGATTTCGAGTCCGCGCACTGAAAAAACAGTGAGAAAAGGCCGACGGCGGCGACGAGCAAAAATCGGCGAAACATCGGGGAAAAGAGCCGTGAGCTCCGAGTGAGAGCAAGATGAGCAGTGGCGGCTCGGAATTAGAAATGCATCGAATTCCGCGCGCATCGTATGCTTCCGTATTCATACGGTTTTTTGAGTGTGAGTGTGTTGTTTCATGGAATCGATTAGTTATTCTTGAGTGATGAGCACATCTTTTTTCGTTTCGGAGCTCAGACCGGCTCGGGGGGCTCTTTTAAGCCCTGGTATCTGCTCCAAGAGCACAAGTTGGCTCATTGAGCTCTGAGAAATGAAATATGAACAAACAGTTTTAGTAATGATGATATCACTGAATGGCAAGTTTTGACCTACCCGGAAAGTAGGTCAAAATCAAAAGTTTCCGAAAAAAGTGCTAAAAATAGCAAAGGAAAGGGTGTGGAGTAGGTCAAACTGCACGGAAAACCCGGAGCTCGAATTCGATTAACGTCATAGTGGTGTTCACTGATAACGTGGTTATTTATGTATGTAAATGGTGATTATCAGTGGCCCGAATCGAATTTTCGGAATTCCTTGATTTGTGTGTGCAGAATACACGTAATCCCATTCTCGAAACGTTCTCCGGGACAACAGGAAGAGAGTGGGCGAGTGGAAGAAAGAGAAAAGAAAGAGAAAGAGGGTGTAAGAAAGAGAAAGGTGAGTTGAGAAAGAGAAAGAGAGAGAGAGAATCGTCACTATAATAAAGTGAAGTGGCGCTGACTGATAACCGAATTAGTTTTCACGCGAGAGCTTCTCTCTTTCCTCCTTCCCACCACTTTTTCTCTTATCAGCGCCTGTTTCGGGGGGTTAGACGGCGAGTCTTGGGGCGTTGGAGTCCTCCTCGTCATTTCTCACTTTCCTCTTCTCCGCCATTTCATCCCCCCGCTTTTCCGGTTTTGTGCAATGTGCGCTCTGTTGAACAGGTGCGGTGGAGCGCATTTGCACCATTCGCACTCGCTTGTTGCCGGAAGTGCGCCCCACTGCTAACCCGCTCGAAAATGTTCTGTTCGCTAGAGCGCGTTTCCATCAATCGCCACCGCACCAAATCGATTTTTATTTTTTCGCTCCCCAATTTCAGCCGAACCAATGACGGCGCGAACCGAAATCGAATCGCGTAACTTGCACTACAAACGACGCGCATCGTGCAGCGGACTCTACCGGTCGGAGCCGATGAAGGTGAGCATTTTGCGCGTTTCCGACGTTTTCAGCTTGTCAAACCGATGAAAGTCGATTTACTTGCGATGATGACACAAACGGTTTCAGTTTCCAGAAAGTTTCGTGTTATCAGCAGCGAAACTTGGTGATTACGAATCATTGATCGAATTTCGGTCACTATCACCAATGAAAAAATGGAAGGAATCGCGCTAGTGAGACTTTGCCGATCAGAAAACATTAGGTTCCACGCGAAAACGCACACAAAACAGCGATACACCAGATTTGACGCGCAAATGCAGACAAGTGCGGCGAGCGGTGAATTTGACGCGAAAATGACGGAAATAGTTAGAATAAGCTGTTCTACGTCTAAATATACATAGAAAAAAAGAGAAAACAGCAGATTCCCCGCGAAAATGCGGACCAACCAGCAAAACACTAGATTTGACGCGCAAATGTAGAAACGGTGCTGATGAAGCGGGTAATGTAGGGGAAAAACCTCGAAACGTGGGGAAAACGCTAGAAACACTAAATTTCACGCGCAAATTTGGTGAAACGTGGTAGACATTATATTTTACGCGCAAATGCAGAAAAACGCAAAACCTCTGGAACACTGCGGAATTAGTAGGGAAAAGCAGAAAAAATCGCAAAAAAACCATATTCTATCGGCCAAACGCAGCAAAAACTACGCAAACACCATATCCTACGCGCAAATGCACAAAAACAGCGCTAAACACTCGATTCGACGCGCAAATGCACACTTTTTTCGTTTGTAGGCAAGAAGTGCCACGTCAACGACACTGGAAGGCGAGACAAGTGCGGCTCGCGAGGAGGAAATGATCCGATCCCGACCGCCGAGCACTCGGGTCAAATCGACGAGCGTCTGTGTTGGCTCACTTCAACTGGTACCGTAATCCAGACGACGTCACGTCTCACACCGAATCCCATCGCGATTTCAGGAAGGCGAACGTCGTCTGACCTCACCGCGCGCCCCGCGAACTCTCAACGACTTCCAGTTTCTGAGCCCCGACTTGCTCACAATTCAAAACTATGAGCTGCAGGCGATTCGGTGAGTTTGAGCCAATGCTCACTTTCATTGCATAGCAAATTTTGTGCTCATCACTTTTGTAGTTGGTCATTTTCTCGTAACTCTTCGGCTTCTCGCGAAAAATCGATAAAACTCGGAGCCGGCTTCGAGGACGGATCGCAAAAATCGATATAGCTCGAAAACGCGAAGAGTTGCGAAAAAGTGGTCAACTACAAAAATGATCAGCACAAAATTCTCTATCGACTTGAATCATAAAAAATTGGAAAAAAGATTCGAAAACCCCGCGAACACCTCATTTTAGGCCGCCCGCAATTTCAACATCGGAAATTTTCAACGAGCCGCCGCCAGTTTACATCTACCGAGTGATTCCGCCGCATGAAAGTGCGCTCCACTGAAATCGTTGCATTTTTCGAGTTTTTCTCGTTTCAGGGCACGAAATGGCGTCGAAAAAGGCGCCGAGTCCGGTTTTCTCGTATATCAGGCGAAAAAAGCACACTCTGATCGCGTGGTCGTTTGGAATTTTTGCAGTTTGCCTGTGTACGGTAGTCATTGTTCTTCAGTGCAACACCGATTTCAAATGAGCCGAGAAATGGGTTTTGGGCTGAAAATCTGTAAATATGTGACTGTATTCTGTGAATATAACAGTGGACTTCATGTGACTTGGACTTGGAGAGTACATAATAAATTGACGTTTTTTTTTTTTTTGTTTTCGTCTCGAGACCCAAACTCAACAAAAAAAAATTGCGTTTCGAAAATGTCATAAAGATAACGGGAGCAAAACTTTTTATAGTCTTGTTGACTTCAGAAACACAAGTCCAGAAAATCATGTGGGGAGTGCGCTCCATGGATAATAAAACATACTTTTTATAGGCTCATTTTACTCGAAATTTTGTGCTGATCATTTTTGTAGTTGACCACTTTTTCGTTGCTTTTCGGGTTTTCGAGATACCTGGCAAAAAATCGATAAAACTCGAAAACCTGAAAAGTTACGAGATAGTGGTCAACTACAAAAATGATCAGCACAAAATTCTCTATCGATTTGATCTATAAAAATTCTGAAAATGTTGCCGGAAACCTTAAAAACCGCCCATTTTAGGCCAACACTGCCCTGCAATTCTTGAAATCGCAAACGCGCTCCACGGCCAACCCCCACCCCCCCCCCCTTTGGTTTTCAGCCTACAATTGAGTTTTTGGCGAAACGATAAACAATTCTAGTTTGCTCAGACCTCTTGGGGGAATAAATCTACGCACCTTTTTATGATTCGTGCTCATTCTCGGAGGTGGTGCTCACCAGTTGAGCAAGATGAAAATGATAGAGGGCGACACATCAGTGCCGAAAGCGGTCTAATGACGTGTCACGTGACCGATTCGAGTGGAACAACACATCAGAAAGTATATAGATTAGTGTCTAAAAACAGTTTTTAGGGCGGCCATAAGCACATAGGCCCCCAATAGGAGCCCAAATGAACTGATAGGCCCAGAAACATAAGAAGTCTCATAGGCTCATAAGCCCAAAAGCCCAGAAACAGAGCCAAGGCCCACCATGCTGTTCCCAGAAGCCTAAAAGCTCAACACAAAGAGCCTAAAAGCCCGTCAATCCAGAGGAAGGCCCATGAGGCTGGAAACGGAAAACTCATAGGGGCCTGATGCCCGAAGACGGATGTGAGCTTCCTCGAAAACCCATAGTCCCGGAAAGAATTTGAAGGCCGAGATCTCGGCCTACCAGCTCACAGGCCCAACAGGTCTACGGGATCTTTTAGCCCAATGAGGCGCACATGGTCCATAAGCCTCATACTGCCCATAAGGCCCATTTGGCCCATAAGGCCCATCAGGATCATTTGGCCCAAAAACCTCATAGGCCTAAAAGCCTCATATGTCCCATGAGACTCATAAGGCTCACCAGGGCCATAAAGAACATGATGCCCATCAGGCTCATAAAGCGCATGAGGCCCATAAGGCCCATAAGGCCTAAAAGCCTATAAAGGCCCAAAAACTTCGAATTGTCCACGAAGCTCATAAGGCTTTTAAGGCTCATAAAGCCAAGTAGGCCCGTAAGCCCTAAACGGCCCATAAGGCCCATAAAACCTTATAGGCTGATTAAGCTCATATGGTTCATAAGGGCCATTAGGCCTTTCAGGCCTTTAAGGCTCATTGACTGAATTGAGCCTTAATGGCGATAAGCCCATAAACATACTGAAAAGGCCCGTTTCTCTTCCAAACAGCGCTCATGAGCCCGTAAGAGCCCATGAGCCCAACAATCATCTCCACTATCTCCAAATCCCGTCCAGATGCTCCATTTTCCCGCGCCGCCCGTCTTGCTCACCGCTCATTACCGCCAACGTGCTCATTTTCAATAATCTTCTTCTTCCTTTTCTCTTCTCTTTCTCTCGTTCGGTGATCACCTCCTCCTCATCATTATCATCATCATCAAGTCGAAAACCGGAATCGTCGTAAACAATCGAGTGCTCAAAAATTAGCGAATGAAAAAGTCCCCGGGGAGATAATCGTTTCCGGCTCATCTACACCTTCCAAGCTCCGCCCCCCTCCCTCTTGAGCTCCCGAGCTCATTCTCCTATTTCCACCTTCCCACTACTACTCCGCTTGTCTCATCATGTCATCAAGCCAGTGCACCGAGCAAGCGAGACACGAGCTCATCGGCATCTCGAGCTCCGTCGTGCTCAAATCCACGCTACTCGTCAATCTGCTCTTCTCTGCAGCCGGTCTGGTGCTTTTCGCGTGGGCGACGTGGCACTTGTGGCACAGTCGATTCACGCAAAAGTTCCACACAAATCTGCGGCTCGTCGTACAAGTGCACATCGTCGGCTTCGCCGTCCACTGCGCGGGACGTGTCGTGCTTCACACGCTCGACTTGTTCAACTATCAGCTGCGAGACGACGTGTGCGACATGATACCGAACATCTATCGGTGAGCGATCTTATTTGGTGGAAGAGAAACGAAAAAAAAAACTAGTCCCCCTCTCAGATGTTTCGTGTTTCGTCTCATGTACAACGCGGGCATGTGGATCACCATGTGTACGGCGATACCGCTGATCGTCGAACGGTTCGTGGCCACGTGTCGGAAGACTGGATACGAGAAGAGCAGCCCGTGTCTCGGAGTCTTCCTATGCCTACTGCAGGTAACTTTTGCTCACAAAGTTTTACGGCCGAACTTTTCCTCTTCCAGCCGACCATCGCGGCCATCCCGCTGGCGTTCGCCTACTCGAATCTGGAGTTTAAGAATTTGGAGAAGACGATGACCTACTGTTCGGTGTACAAACCGGGCTATCCGACGGTCGCCACGTGTGTCGCCGTCGCGTCGGTCGTGACCCAATTCCTGGCACGCCTCACATTCGGCTGGCTGTTCAGAAAAAACTCGGTGCGTTGCGGTCGCGCGTCGCGTGTCCTGTCCAACTTGGCTCCATCGTTTTGCAGAGTCTGCGACAACAGAAGTGCGGCACACTGTCGACGCGCTATCAACTCGAGGAGAACAAGAAGTGAGTTGGCAACGTGACATTCGACATTCGAACGCGTGATTTCAGCTCGATGGAATGTCTGAAAGTGTACGCGAACATCAGCACCGCGTTCATCCTATTGCAACACGGTGCGTTCGCTTTGCTCATCCAAAAAGCCGGCGAACTGCGACATGAGACCTATCTGGCGTTGATGGAAATCGACTGCGCATATCCGCTCTACGGAATCATCAGTGTGGCGGCGGTCACGTGGAAGATCCGACGGGTAGGTGCTCACCAGCCCGAAAACAGCTTCAAGTGGCTCTAACTTTTATATGAAGAACGCTATGTTTTTGCTATGTAGACAAAAAATATAGAGAATTCTGAGATCTTTCGAATGGTGCAAGGAACGCGTGAAAATCTCAATTTTCAAGCGAGTTATGCAAGTTTTAAATGACGTCACTTTTAACTTGCATAACTCGCTTGAAAATCAATATTTTGACGCGCTCTTTAGACCATTCAAAAGATCGCACATTTTTCTACATTTTTTGTCTTTACACCAAAATAATAGCGTTCCCCACAAAAGAGCTAGCGTCACTTCAAAATCGACTGTCGTTGAAGTCTGAAATTCGGAAATGTTCAGATCCGCAACAAGCTGAATCACGGCCTGAGTGTGCAGACGAAACTGCCGACAAATCGCACCACTGATGCTTATTTCGAAGAGTTCAAACGGATGCTCGGCGATATGCCCAACGAGAACAAAATGATGATGGGAGAATAATTGAGTGAAGTTCATATGAGACACTTATATAAAGTCAGGTGCAAAGTTTGAATGCACCTTTGAATCTTGTGGTTAGAGAAAGAGAAAAAGAAATGGAGAAAGAGAAAGAGAAATGGAGAAAGAGAAAGAGAAATGGAGAAAGAGAAGTTCATTTCCGTTCTGAGAACTCGCATTGACAAGACGAGCCCGGTGTGTTTTCGTTTTCACGATTTTCTTCTTTCGCTGCTGGTCATTTTTTCGTTCAGAAGACGTGAGAATTCGTGAAATCACGGAACCGAATCGTCGAGATCTTGATCTTGATAAAACGATCCACTGATCCGTTAACTTTTGCTCAGAGCTCTTCGACATTTCGCCGCCGGCTGCAAACTTGTTCTTTGCATCATTCTGGTTTTTGGGTGTCACAACTCAACTCGTTTCGTTTTTAGATTCACCTGCCGTGTGACTCCGAGTCTGCAAATGCAAATGCGTTTTTTTCTTGTTTGGAATCTTCTAGCAAACGATGACCAAGATCTTCTCTAGAGAACCATCGCCTTCACTTTCCGTATACAAGATTCTTCTTGTATTCAAGATTTCTTACCTAGATTGTTTGTTTGTATTTTAACTTAGTTCCCGCGTTCAATAGGTCAAACTCGAGGTCGCCGGCGCCCCCATTCCGCGGCCGCGCGATCTCGGGTTTGGCCGGGAAAATTCTCGTCCATCATGCTGGTTTTATTCCGTAGTTTTATTCTTCATTGTTTTTCACGCCCCTTTTTCTTTTCTCCTTCGCCGCATCCCTCATCCATTGTGACTCCCGTCAGGGAGGTTTAATTACCCAAGTTTGAGTTTGAGGTTGAGATAAAGGATTGTATACGTCGAGTGAATATTTTTATGGTGCATCGGCAATCGAACGAGCAAGGACGATAGAAGACCCGCGTGGCAGACAAAACCAACTCCAGTCATCAACTCTTCGCACCACTCATCACACGTTCACCACATTCTTCATCGCGCTTCTCCTCAAAAATCATGGCACTATCTTTTCTGCAAGGAAACACTACGAGGGCGCTCAACTCGCTCCTCAAAGTCAACGAGAGTCACTTGAAGGAAGCGAAAAAATTCAAGGCAATGGACAATCAAGAGGCACACGACGAATTCCCAAACATTCGAGCGTGTCTCACGATGGTTGAGCAGAAGATCAACACACTGGAGACGGCAGCGGAGAAGTTCGCCAAAGCTGCAGACGAAGTCGGAAATGACGATCAATCCTTCCAGACAAAGTTCGACGAATACATCCGCAAGGTCAACGAGGCCTTAGACGACGCAAACGAGACAAGAGACCTACTCACGGTGCAACTCGAACGTGCCACCGCGGAGCCGGCAAAGCAAGCTGCAGCGCAGCCGCGCGAAACCACCATCGATCTCCGAGAGATCAAGGAAGAGCTAGCCAGCATGCCTAGACGCACGGATCTCGAGCTACCAGCAATACCGAAATTCAACGGAAACTGCTGGGAGTTCGAAAACTTCTGGACGATCTTCGAGGAGATCGTCGGTAAGTCCCACCAGCCGGACATCCTAAAGTTCAGCCACTTGCTGAACGCGCTCGAGGGAGAACCCAAAGAGCTCATCAAAGTCTTCAGTGTGACACACAAGTCATACTCCGAAGCAACTCAGCTCCTGCGTACAAAGTACGGGAACAAGTCCCAGATCATCGCGGATCTGACCGGACAACTCAAGGCGGAGACAGCGAAGTCTTCTGCCATTTCCAACCAACGAAAACTACACGATCGACTCTTGATCATCACTTCGCAGCTCACGGAATACCATGAGAACATCGAGTGCAGGATCATCAAGGAAGAGATAATTCAAAAGTTCGACCAAAAGTTCCAGGAGAAGGCGTTCCGTGAGATGATAAAACTAAAAGATTCGCCTGAACTCTGGACGGTCAAACGGATCCTCAACGACATCAACGAAGCTATATCGCAGGAGGAAGAGCTCAACAAACTGATGAAGAGAAAAGAACAAATCGAGTCAGGAGCGAAATCTTCCGGAAGTAAGGATCAGAAAAAGAGCCCGCAGTCCGCGAAATCAGAAACCAACAAAAGATGCATTTACTGCAAACGCGAGGGACACTGGTCAAGCGAATGTCGGACACATGGGACTGTGAAAGCGAGACTTGATATTCTGAAAACCGAGAAGAGATGTATTCAGTGCACGCGCGAAGGTCACCAGCAAAAAGACTGCAGAAGCAAGCCGTGCCGATGCGGAGCAAAATTCCATTTCTCGGTGTGTCAGAAGTGCAGTCCGATCAGAGACACTACGTCAGATTCAAAACAGCAACACACGACAAGGGCAATGAAGGACAGCGTAATGGCAACGACGCTACGTTCAGACAAGCGAGAAACTCACTCATTCATCCCGACTCTACAAGCACAAGGTTTCAACCCGTCATCAAATCAATGGGAGCCAATCTCAATCATGATCGACACAGGAGCAAACAGATCGCACATCACTGAGTCGTTGACAAAACGATGGAAACTCCCCAACCTCGGGGAGGAGGACATTCGGATACGCTCATTCGGAAACGAGAAGGGCACGATAAGGAAGCAGATGCTCACCGAAATTCAACTGCAAACAAGTCAGGGACACCAGCTGACTCTACATGCCAACGTCGCGGAACAACTGGCCGGACGCGTTCAGAAAGCAAAACTAACTCCAGAAGATATGGAGTATGTGATCAAAAAGCAACTCGAAATCAACCGAGACGCAATGGAAACGGTCGTCGAACCAGAAATCCTCCTGGGATGCGATCACATCGAAAAAATCTGGAAAGGTCAACTAATTACACTACCTTCAGGGATCAACCTGATGGACACTTCGCTCGGATACACCACGATGGGAACCCAAGAGCGAGACAAGACCACCAACTCGGATATCCAGATCTGCATGGCTACCGAAGAACCAGAACTTCAAGCAGCACTTCACACAGAAGACCGTCAAAAACTGGAGATGTCGATGAAATCAATCGACGAATTCACAGGACCATTGTCGGAAGAGAGAACTGACACAGACCGCCGCACTCACGAGTTTTTCAAGAAGACCGTCGAGAGACGCCCAGAAGGATATTTCGTTCGGATCCCGTTCAAAGAAGACCACGAGCAGATCCCGGACAACTGGGCAATCGCGCACAAACGCCTGATCAGTGTCAGCAGACAGCACTCTCCAGAAGTTTTGCAACAAATCCACGACATTTTCCAAGATCAAAAAGAGAAAGGTATCATCGAGGAGGTGAAAGATCTCAAAAAAGCAGGAGGACGAATTCACTTCAATCCTCATCAACCAGTCCTCACTCCACACAAGACTACGACAAAATGCAGAGTCGTCATCGATGGCAGCAGCCACTTCAAAGGGAAACCATCACTAAACGATTCCATCCATCAGGGACCGGTCATCTTGCCCAGTCTCACCGACATACTCATCCGATTCAGAAGCGGAAAAACCGCAATCACGAGTGACATCGAAAAGGCGTTTCTTCAAGTTCATCTGCACGAAGAGGATCGAGACGCCACACGAGTCATCTGGGTTCGAGACATTCACGCCCCATTTCAGGGTGACAATATCGTCGTGTACAGATTCACGAGAGTACTCTTTGGTCTTAACGTCTCACCGTTCCTTCTTGCAGCAACTATCCTTTTCCACCTGGAGCAGCACGAAGATAAAGAGCTAGCGGATGAGATCGCGGCCAACATGTACGTCGACAACCTTGTCCTCACAACTGACGAAGAACCAAAAAACGCATACAAGATCTACGAATCGACGAAAAAGACGTTCGCAGACATGAAGATGAATCTGCGCGACTTCCTGTCGAATTCCAAACTCCTCGCTGATATGATCCCAGAAACCGATCGAGCTTCAGAAGAGGAGATGAAGGTTCTCGGAATCCAATGGAACGCCGCAAAAGATGAACTAGTCACGAAAGTCATGGTGGAGCAGAACACGTCGAACTCACGAAGGACAATTTCCAGCACGATCGCTTCGATATTCGACCCCACCGGAATCCTGGTCCCAGCGCTATTGCCGCTAAAACTATTCCAACGGGAACTCTGGTCAGGGGAATACGGATGGGACACAAAGATTTCAAAAGATCACGAAACAAAATGGCAAACACTCGTGGAGAACATCAACGGTTTCAATAGGAACCTTCCGCGACACATAGTCAGTAAAACAGGTAGCAATCTTCTCGCCACATTCACAGATGCCAGTGCAGAAGCAACAGCATGCTGCACATTCATCGTAAGCGCCATCGGTTCCCACCAAATATTTGCGAGATCGAAAGTGAAACCGTTAAAAGAGAGATGGACGATACCCAAACTGGAGACGCAAGCGCTCAAAATGGGAACCGAGCAATCTTTGAGCATCCTAAAAGCTTTGATTCAGGGAAAAGTGGATATCACAGAAGTGGTAGTGATGACGGATAGCACAATCACACTCAACTGGCTCAAAGGAAGACCAGGATCGAAAGAAGTCGGCACCTTCGTCGCCAACAGAATGAAAGCGATACGAGAAGCCGTAGGAAAGACCCAAAAGATCGGCGTACCAATCCGATTCGGACATGTCGCCACAGATGAAAATCCAGCTGATCTCGGGACACGCGGAGCAGATCGTCACTCATTCAACGAATCGATTTGGTGGAACGGTCCCACCTTCTTGTCAAAACCAATCGGCTCATGGACCAACGAGCTCTTCGACATCACGGACCACGCCGACCAGCTGATAATGAGCATGCAGTCAGAAACCTGGAAGAAATCGACTATTTTTTGTTGCGCAATCACCAACAGTTTCGCCAAAATGAAGAGAATCGTGGTTCTAGTCCTGAAATTCATCAAGAAGAGACTGGAAAAGCTGCCTCAAGAATGGAAAAACAAGCTAGAGTCGAAGCTCCCAACCCTCCGTCACATCAGCGAGCAACACACGATCAACGCATCCGAGATTGAAGCAGCCGAATTCATCTTGATAAGAGATCAACAATCAGCTTACGAAGCCAAGGAACTCCACAAACTGGGAAGCCTTGGACTCGAAATCAACGAGAAGGGAATCATTGTCTGCAGAGGAAGAATGGAAAATTCCGAACTCACCACTCTTCAGAAGACTCCGATACTAATACTACCCAACTCGGATCTAGCAAAACAAATAATCAGGGATTGCCATGGAACTTTCCATCTTTCGACAGATCACACGATGACAGAGGTACGAGAGAAGTTCTGGATCCCCCGACTCCGACAGAGGGTCAAATCGATCATGTCGAAGTGCATCGCCTGCCAAAGAATGATCAAAAGACCATGCAAGTACCCGGACATGGGACCGATCCCAACACTCCGAGTGACAAGAGCGAGACCATTCGCCCATATCGGTCTAGACTACTTCGGACCAATCCACTTCCGGAAAGAGGACAAGTCAGAAGGAACCGCCTACGGAGCCATCTTCACGTGCGCCGTAACGCGGCTGACTCACATCGAGATCGTCACGAACAACACGACCACCGCATTCGTACAAGCCTTCCGCAGATTCATCGCATCGCGAGGTATCCCTACACAAGTCATTTCAGACAACGCCCCTACGTTCTGCCTGGGCCGTGAAATCGTAACTGAAGCAGTAGAGAGGACAGAACTCCCAGAAGAAGTGCGAAGCTTTCTGGGAATCAAAGGAATCAACTGGAAATTCATAACTCCATACTCCCCTTGGAAAGGAGGTTTCTACGAGCGAATGGTGCGATCGATCAAGCACGCGTTCGTAAAAGCGAACGGCAGGAAAAAACTTTCGTTGGAAGAGCTGACAACTACGTTCCAAGAAGCAGCGGCAGCTGTAAACACACGCCCGCTGACCGTCCCTGATGACGATATAAACGCGAACAAACCGATCAGACCGTCGGATTTCATTGCGCAAGACTTCGGCGTAACAATGCCGCTAGAGTCAGTAACCGACAGAGACGACGACGGCTACCTCCCGCCGCAAGAAGCGCAAGCTCTTCAAACAAAGAATGATACGATCAACGCACTTAAATCTTCCCTGGATGCAACCAACCGGATCTGGTCAGCATGGAGCACAAGATACCTCGTAGAACTCCGGGAGCACCACAAGCGACGAATGGACAACAAACGAGGATCAACATCTCTCCCTTTCATCGGACAAGTAGTCCTACTAACAGAAGAACTTCAACCGAGGAATAGCTGGAAACTTGGACGCGTACAACACGTCGGGAAATCATCAGATCAGGCCGTCCGCGAAGTCGAAGTCAAGACAGCCAACGGGAGAATCCTGAAGAGATCAATCAATCATATCGTTCCGTTGGAGTTGGACGAAACAGCTCCAGACGACAATCGGATCGAAAAAGAGTCGTCACAGGAACCCGAAGAGATCGAGAAACCAGAAGAGCCACAAACAGCGAGGAGAACACCCAGCGGATACAATCTCAGGAGCAGATCCAAAGTCGCGAGCCTTGCCACCATCATTACATGCCTACTCCTCCTCAGTCCGGTATACGGGAACTCTATCAATACGAAGTTCACCGAATTCCCCACCAAAATCAACAAAAACACGTTCGACACATCAATCACCACATTTTCCTGTATCCCATTGCTCACCATACTCGCAAGCACTCATCTCACCCACTTACTCACGAAATTTTCTTTCCAGGCAAAAATGTTCACCACACTCGCCGATCGCCACATGCATCTCATCAACGAAGCAAGAAGAGGGATCGTGAAGACAAAGGGACTCCTCCAGATGGCTTCAGTCATCATCGCTCGGGATGAAAAGTCGGCCGAGGCCTTTGAAATGATCTCTAACTCCATCGAAGAAATCGACGGGATATTGGCGCAAGCATCACCGGAGGCAACCAACGGCCCCGCGGGGAGCCTCTCCGTCGGAGATCCTGAGAGAAAGAGCGCCGAACGAGAAAGGACGAGACGCACTTCGGAACGTGACCAATCACCAGTGCGACGTCAGCGTCCGCTCGTGAAGAGACCCCGCATAGCGCGGCCAGACGAGTTTCCGCCGTCCCCTGTCCGCACAGTCAGCAGCGTGATCGTGCCAGCGGTCCACAGCCCACTACGGATCTCGAACAACAAAGTCATGCGCAAATTCGCGCTCGAAGACCTCGAACGAACCGCCGTTCCGGTAACATGTGTCTTCTGCCACAGCAATCACTATTCGGACACCTGTCCGCGAATCAGGGACGTCAAGGAAAGAATTGACTACGCAAGAAGGAAAGGCTTCTGCGTAAGATGTTTGGAGCGTTCGTCTCGAACGCACGTCTGTAGGAGTCATCTGAACCCCTGCAGATACTGCAGATCGCGGTCTCACTCAGCAGCGTTCTGCGCTCTACCTGAAAATTCTCGCGAGTCCGACTCGGTCTCGCCGTCTACATTCGAGAAGAAGGACGAGCCAATCGAGAGAGACGGCCAATCGTCGGGCGACGATGACGAGTTGGATCAACTCCTCGCCCTCTGAACCGCACACACAACACGCATCACATCTATTCATCACACGATGAATGACGGAGGAAACGACGCGTCAGTTCCCTTCTCTCCTTTCTAGTTCCCTTATTGTAAATTCAGTTTCCCCTTCTCCCCCTTTCTAGTTCCCTTATTGTAGATTCAGTTTCCCCTTCTCATTTTTTCTAGGTATCTTATTGTATGTCGATTTCCCCACTCCTTTCTAGTTTCTCTTAATAGTTACCGCACTCTCCCTTTTTTCTCTTCCCTTTTTTCTTCCGATGATTTTCCTCGAATTGCCCCCCCGGAGTATACAAGATTCTTCTTGTATTCAAGATTTCTTACCTAGATTGTTTGTTTGTATTTTAACTTAGTTCCCGCGTTCAATAGGTCAAACTCGAGGTCGCCGGCGCCCCCATTCCGCGGCCGCGCGATCTCGGGTTTGGCCGGGAAAATTCTCGTCCATCATGCTGGTTTTATTCCGTAGTTTTATTCTTCATTGTTTTTCACGCCCCTTTTTCTTTTCTCCTTCGCCGCATCCCTCATCCATTGTGACTCCCGTCAGGGAGGTTTAATTACCCAAGTTTGAGTTTGAGGTTGAGATAAAGGATTGTATACGTCGAGTGAATATTTTTATTCCGGTCTGCTCGTTAGGGCGAGGCGACAAGAACTTTGCTGATATTGAAAAACTTCGTCATTCTTCGTCTAGTCTCCCACTTCCTAGGGTTACCAACCAGTTCTGGGGAAGAAAAAGAAAAAACCCGACGAAGAATCGAACCCGCGACGCTCAGATCGCTATCCGAACGCTTTACCGCCTGCGCCATACTGTTGAATCTATCTTTGTTTTCAAGGCCAATTAAAAAGCTTCTCGAACGTCGTTCCAGTTATTTTCTCAGCTTCTGACACAATCAACACACAGAACACTAAATTACTTTTCTAGATGTTTTTTTTTTGCTTCGCTTCTCTGCATGGTGACTCAGAAAACGTCTGAAAAGAAAAACTGCGGTCCGGAACCGGAACCCCTTTCAATCACCGTTTTGTGACCGAGAAGGCGTTACATCACCGCCCATTTGGCAACCTTTTCGAGAAAAGTGAGCGGGCTCAT
This sequence comes from Caenorhabditis sulstoni, assembly GCA_963966605.1. Lineage (NCBI taxonomy): Eukaryota > Metazoa > Nematoda > Chromadorea > Rhabditida > Rhabditidae > Caenorhabditis > Caenorhabditis sulstoni. The sequence goes on from OZ016479.1 coordinate 2,390,514, forward strand.
TGAGCACCGACTCGCCACCCACAATTACACTCGACACCTTCTCGAAGAGTCTCCACAGCTCGAGTACTACACTCTTTCTTTGATCTCTCGGCCTTTTCGACGTCCCATCGGGAGTTCGGTTTGACATTCTCGTTTTCCGTCTTTGAATCTTTGGCCAGAATTTGGCACACTGTCAACAAATATAAGTGAGCTATGACCGCCTAATGAGCTCATGAATGGAATCCACTGGAAGTGGGCGGAGCTTCGCCGCGGGCTCATCAATTAGCGGGCTCCAGAGCGGTTTTCGAGCATCACGCCAAGAGAGTTTTTTGTTCGCCTCGCGATTCTGCGTTGATTCATGTAACAATATCAACACTTTTAGATTTTGGCCTAAACTCACCTTTGGGCCATAAGTTGGAGTAGTTCGGGCCCAAACTTTGAAACATTCACTTAGCAAGAATATTCACTCTGAGTATTAAGTTAGTATTTCTTAAAAAAACGCTCAGGCGTGAAAAGCGGGTGGGGCGCGTGGCGATCGCGTCGCGGCTACTGGTGTCACTTCGAATAGAGGGGTGGTAGAAATGTTTCATTAGTATCATTCGATAGATCTAGTTGTCAGAAATCGATTGATACCCTAACTTGACTGTTTTGAGCCTAGGAGAAGCGAGATACAGGCAAACAAAGTTAATGTTGCGAAATCGATTGCGAAATCTACCTGTCTATCTCATCTCACCTTCCATAAGTCCAAAATAGGCAAATTGGCATATCAATGAAATCCTCGCGATGAGATCTATCACACCGGACTTAGAAAACAAGTCTCCGACCTCGCTATCTAAAGATACACCGACATCGACCGCGACGCAACCGCGACGCACCTCTGCCAAGTGTTCCGTTCAAAGTTATCCGATCGAAAACCAAAGTTTGGGTGTCCAATTAGTTGTGACTCACCACACCACGATGTCCCAAGTGTATCCATCGCATCATTTCTCATTTCCTACCCAACTGTGTTTTCATTCTTCCCCTTTCTCTTATTTTTTGATCTCCAAGAGTTCGTGTCGAAGTTTGCTCTCATTATCCACGCATCCAACCGTCACGTCTTCAGAATCTTTATCTTTCACACGACTTCAATCACAATGAGCACCTCGTCGTCACCCCGAGTGGACTGCACCGAAATGGTCGATTTGTCCGAGTCGGTGTACCTTCGCACCTCGCTGATCGTCAATCTGATCGTGACGTCGTGCGCTCTTCCGGTGCTGTTCTGGGCCACCCAGAAGTTGTGGTCGATGAAGTACACGAAGCTGTTTCACGCCAACTTCAAGATTCTCGTTCAACTTCATCTGTGCGGGTTCATGCTTCATTGCATCGGAAGGTAAACGGCTCGATTGGGCATAGAAATGGCGATTCGGGTTGTTATTAGGCCTAAGAGTGGGAGCTTTCGGGCCTTGGGTTTTAGGCCTATAATGAAAATGGTTAGACCTAGAGTTCAAAACTGTTTGTTTTCAGGCCTGAAAGGCGATCCTCCACTTTCAAGCTCAAATTGTGACAATAGACTTAGGCCTAAAGAGGGCTTCGGGCCGATTAGGCCTAAAGTGCAAACTTCGGCTTTAGGGCTCAGATTTTGACTCAATGTGAGGATTTTAGGCCAAACCTTCAAAATTAGGCCAGAGAAGCCTAAAGTGCAACTCTGTGTATTAGGCCTAAATTGAAAAGTCAGACTTATAGGCCAAAAATTCAATTGACCGATTTTTGGGCCGAGAATGGAAGTGTGACGAAGAAGCCCGAAAGTCCAGAAGCCTAAAGTGTTCAGTCCGTAGTCCGAAGTCGTTCCGATCTAGTTAACTATGACCATAGTTTGGTCTGACCTAGTTCCAGTTTTCTGTCTGGAACATTGCACGTCACACGAAAAGCCCAGAGTCAAAATGAAGCATCAACAGTGTTTCAACACCAAAACACCGGCATCAACCAAACTTCAGAGTCATTCTGCACTCCGTCGACCTCTACAACTACACTACGAAAAGCGATCCGTGTGACATGATACCGAACATCTATCGGTGGGTGACCTAGAAACCTTGCCGTCGAAAACTAGTCCCTCCTCAGATGTTTCGTCCTTCGTCTCATGTACAACGCGGGCCTCTGGATCACAAACTCCACCGCCGTCGCGTTGATCATCGAACGATGGGTGGCGACGAAACGGAGTGTCACCTACGAGCGTGACTCGCTTCTCTACGGCGTTTTGGTGGCTGTCGTGCAGGTTTGTAGCCTACTCTCTGCCGGCTCGAATCTAGACGTGAAAAGATGCACAAAGTGACGTGTGTTTTGTGGTTGCTGCGAATTCGCTGCGTAGACGTGATACGCAGTGAAACTTTGCTCGTAAATCTACATTTGGCATGGTGCCAAGTGACGCATGTTTAGTTTCATTAGGAATTTGCAGCATAGACGTGATACGCAGTGAAACTTTGCTCGTAAATCTACATTTGGCATGGTGCCAAGTGATGTATTCCCAGTTGCAATGTAAATTCGCTGCGTCAACGCGATACTGAGTGAAAATTTGCCCGTAAATCTACATCTGGCATGGCGCCAAGTCGCGCATTTGTCTTGTTTATTGAAAAATCGCTGACTAGACGTAAAACATACTAGTTAGGCTTTGCTCGTGAATCTAGACATGACAAGACACAAAGTGACGTGCTCTTTGTGATTACTGCGAATTCGCTGCGCAAACGTGATACGCAGCGAAACTTTGCTCGTAAATCTACACCTGGCATAGTGCCAACTGGCTCCTTATCATCGGTTTTTATCTAATTAGCTGAGTACAAGTGATACGAAGTGATACGTTGCTCCCGTAAATCTACACTTGGCCCGATGCCAATCGCTAGTTCGCTGCGTATACAGGATACGGAGTATTGTCCTGCATAAATAGGGCGCTTGGCACAATGCCAAGTGATACATATGCTTTTTGTCATTCACTGCATAGTCGAGATACGAAGCTCCCCGTAAATCTACACTTGGCATTGGGCCAAGTGACGAACTTTACACATTCACTGCGCAAAGTGGATACGGAGTGATGCGCAACCCCTTGTAAATCCCCCTTTCACACTAAAATACTTTCATCGAAATATGTTGTGTGTTCGTTTGTGTGACAGGTGTCCCACTCGCCCCCGTGACCCCCATTCTGTTCCCATCTCGCTTCTTTCCCAAAAAGAGAGAAAGAGAGAGAGAGAGAGAGAGAGAGAGAGAGAGAGAGAGAAAGTGAGGAAAAAAAGGAGGGCCAGTGTCGCGTTTCAAGGCCACATCTCCCTCTTTCCCCCCTTCAATTTTGTGTTGTGTAGTGTGGCAGAGCAGGTGAACATCGCCGGCTGCACTTTGCGTCTTTTTTTCGTCTGGTTTCTGTGAAACAAAGGAAAAAAAGGAGAGAGACTCTGATTAAGGGGGAAAGAAGATGGAAGGGAGACATACATATGCAGACGAAAGTAGGTCATGACCTAGATTCTGACAAACTATGCCAAAAACAAGAAGAAACTGGTGATGACTTGGAAAAGAGCTGGTCATGACCTAGATTTGAACAGATATAGGTCACGACCCAGATCTTCAAGAAAGTAGGTCACGACCTAGATATCGAAAAAGGAGAGCGTTGAGCTGAATACCATATGTGAAAGAAAGTAGGTCACGACCTAGATTTAGAAATAAGAAGGTCGAAAACAAGAAAATAAAACGTGAAATCAAACAAAGTATGAAAAACCTAGACTTTCAAAAAAAGCAGAGCATGACTCAGATGTTGATAAAGATTAGTAGGTTTGGATTTTGAAACGTGGATCTAGAAAAAGCTGGGTCTCACAAAAAATTAGGTCACAATAATCTTTTAAAAAAAGTAGGTTTCACTGTGAAGAAAACGGTCGTGCCCCAAATCCTGAAGAAAGTAGGCCAAAAGCTAGGAAAAACTAGGTCATGCTCCAGATCTGACAAAAAAGTAGTTCATGACCTAGATCTAACAAAAAAAGTAGTACATGACCTAGATTTGACAACAAAGTAGGGCATGACCTAGATTTGACAAAAAAGTAGGTCATGACCTAGATCTCCCAAAAAAAGTAGGCCATGACCTAAATTTGACAGAAAAAGTAGGTCATGACCTAGATATCTCAAAAAAAGTAGGTCACAACCCTGAAACTGTGTAACTCTCAGCTCATCGTCGCCGCCATCCCACTGGGCCTCCTCTACTGGAACGTAAGCCTCAACGACGACTCGCCGATGTACTACTGTGTGGTCAGTTTCAGCCCCCCCCCCTTCTCTGAAACTCATGCCAATTTCCCCCGACAGGCGGCCAAAGCGACCGTTCCGTTCGGTCCGCAGCTCAGCGCCGTGCTCAGCATCACGTTCCAACTCGTCGCCCGCCTCCTCTTCCACCACCTCCACCGCCACAATCAAGTACGAATCGCCGCCGCGTACGACGACGACACGGCTGAAAATGAATCGGTTCAGCGCCTGCGCACGTCTCGTCTCACCTCGACACTCTCGAATCGATATCAGTTGGAGCAGAACATCAGGTATTCTGACGACGACGACGACAAAACGACGTCTTCAGCGATGGCTTTTTTCCAGCTCGATCGCGTGTCTGAAGACGTTCGCGAACATGTCGTCGGTGTATGTGCTCCTCCAGAACGCCTGCTTCTTCACACTCATGCACTTTGCCTCATCGCTTCACCACTATCAGTACTATGCAACTACCGAGTGTGAGTTGCACATTTCGTATTGACTTTTTGGGGAAAAGTAGGTCATGACCCAGATTCTCAGCTGACCCATAATCGCCACGTGGCCGGTGAGCCGCGTGACATCCGCCAAAGTGCGCAAACTCATCCGAGTACCTGTTCCTATTTTCTTTTCGGCAGTGAACGGTAGCTACCCGACGTACGCGATACTCACCGTCCTCGTCATGTCACGTTCGGTGAAGCGCGTCCGAAAGCAGGCCGACGCGAACCTCAAACATCATCTCGCCACACCCAACCAAATATATATCGATAATTTCAAGAAACAAATCGCCTAACTTCAATTGTTCTCATTTTTATCACCAATTATCACTTGTCACTTTGGATACCTCAAGATTTTTTTTGTTTATTTAAACTTTTGTTTTAAAAAAATTTGTGGATCGCAGAAAGGGTCACGACATGATTTACGGGGCAAAAATTTGATTAAATAAAAAACCCGAAAAACCTTCAAATTCTCCACGAAAACGCTCGTAAATGAAAACTTGGCATCGTGCCAAGTGACATCACAGTTCAGCTGGTTAATATGATAGAGAGTAAAAAAGTGAAGATTTCGGTTGCCCGTAAATTTAAACTTGGCCCTATGCCAAGTTTCGCAAAATATTCCACTTGGCAACGTGGCAAATGACATCATCGTACAAGAGAAGCAGTGTGCGTAAATCGACACTTGGCACTATGCCAAAGTTTCCACCACGCTAATTTTTTAGATTTCCCCCCGTAAATCTACACTTGGCAAGGTGCCAAATGATTTGAGAGCGTTGTTCTATTCGCTGCGTAGCGGCGATACGAAGTGGGGAAAATGAAAGTTTGAAACACCAAAATTCAGAACTTCACCGTAGTTAACTATTTCGATTGAAACTTGATAAAAATCGCCCGTAAACCTACACTTGGCACAATGCCAAACTTTATAAATACCACTCTATTATACTTACATACATAACTGGCAGGATGCCAAATGACGTCATCGTAAAGCTCACATTGTGTTAATATGAAGTGAAAAAGTGGAAAACTAAAACGTTGCTCGTAAATCCACACCTGGCACGATGCCAAGCGCCAAATGGCCCTTCTAACGCCCATTTCGCTGCGTAACTGTGATACGTAATGGTCAAATGAAAACCTACGACGATTCCAGTGAATACCCACTTGGCACTAGGGTTCCGAATAAAAATCTTCAAAGCTCATTTTCAATGAGCTTTGACGTTTTGCGTTGAGTCATTTTTCTTCATTGCAACGCTTTTCTGATTTGACGCGTGATTTGAAAAGGCTCATTTTGCGTCGATTTTAATTCGACGCGTGATTCAAAAAAGCTCATTTAGAGTCGTTTCTGATTCGACGCGTCGTTTAAAAAAGCTCATTTTGCGTCGTTTTTGATTCGACGCGTCGTTTCGAAAAGCTCAATTTGCGTCATTTTTGATTTGACGCGTGATTTGAAAAGGCTCATTTTGCGTTGGTTTTAATTCGGCGCGTGATTCGAAAAAGCTCATTTTGCGTCGGTTTTGATTCGACGCGTCGATGAAAAAAGCTCAAAAAATTTGACGTGAAAATGTTACGGGTCACGTTTTTTTTTCAAGTTTTTCAAGAAATCGAGGGGGTGTGGTCGAGGGGTTGTGAACAGAAGAATCGCTTCGGAAGTATAGGAACTACCAGAGAATTTGATCATATATAGTTTCGAAAACTCTTTCAATCGACTTCCGTCGACTCCATCGCGTTCTATCACGTTTCTTAGGTCATATACATGTGATACAGTTGAACTGTACACATTTCTAGTCGATGGAAAGGGGATGGAGGGAGCAGAAGCGCGAGAAGGGGGAGAACGGGTGCATCGGGTCGACGCATAACGGACGCACACATGCACGGACCACGCCGGACCATGCCGGACGTGTGCAGGCATGCCCCACGCCGGGCTTTTCGTGCGTCCATTACGCGTCCGTGTGCGTTAATGGATGCAGTATGGATGATTTTCGTGCATCCATTACGGACGAATCACACTTCCGAAGCGATTCTTCTGTTCACAACCCCTCGACCACACCCCCTCGATTTCTTGAAAAACTTGAAAAAAAAAACGTGACCCGTAACATTTTCACGTCAAATTTTTTGAGCTTTTTTCATCGACGCGTCGAATCAAAACCGACGCAAAATGAGCTTTTTCGAATCACGCGCCGAATTAAAACCAACGCAAAATGAGCCTTTTCAAATCACGCGTCAAATCAAAAATGACGCAAATTGAGCTTTTCGAAACGACGCGTCGAATCAAAAACGACGCAAAATGAGCTTTTTTAAACGACGCGTCGAATCAGAAACGACTCTAAATGAGCTTTTTTGAATCACGCGTCGAATTAAAATCGACGCAAAATGAGCCTGTTTAAATCACGCGTCAAATCAGAAACGACTCTGAATGAGTTTTCTCAAATAATCACAAATGAGCCTATCGTAAAAAATGCAGAGCTATTCGGAAGCTTACTTGGCACCGTGCCAACTTCCCCCTTCAAGTCTAACCTGCCAAGTTACCAATCGACCCTTTCCATCGGCCATTTCGCTGCGTAACTGTGATACGTAATGATCAAGTGAAAAACTATAGCATTTACAGTGAACCCACACTTGGCACCATGCCAAGCAACAAGGTTCAATTTGCTGCGTAACTGTGATACGTAATGATGAAGTGAAAACCTATGCTGATTCCAGTAAATCCAAACTTGGCACCGTGCCAACTTTCCCTTCAAGGCAAGTTGCCAATCGACCCTTTCCACCATCGATATCGCTGCGTAACTGTGATACGTGCCGCCACCCCTCCGCATCATCGGCGTCTCCGAATGTGTCTAATCGAGTCGCGCCGGGGCGGCAGGCAGCACATCGTGCCTTCCTTCCTTTCCTCTGCGTCTCTAGCCGCCCCTCCGGCCCCCGTGTCGTGGGTTCACTATTAAAAGAAGAAGAGGAAGAAGTATAAGAAGAGAGCGGTGCCGGGCTGCTGCTGCTGCTGCTGGCTGGCTGGAAGAGGGCGACACAAGGGCTGTCCCCCCCCTCTGACTTTGCTGCTGTCTCCGACCATAGAGAGCACAACGCCACCGCGAGACGCCAGACATTGCGCGAACCCTTCTGCCCTCCCACCTCCCGCCTCGTCACACTATTTCCGCCTCCCCTTTTTTTGCACTGCATGTGTTAACCGGGGTCGGGAGCGCGCTCGCGCGCGCGCCACCGCGGAGGGTGCCAGAGAACGCGCTCTTCTTCGTCGCGCTCTCTCGACTCTCTCACTTTGATTTCACTGCGCGAGGACATTGGCCGGAGAGCGGGTGGAGTGTGTGTGTGGTCAGAGAAGCCAAAGACAAAGAGAGAGAGAGAGAGAGAGAGAGAGAGAGAGAGAGAGAGAGAGAGAGAGAGAGAATGCATGTTCTGCTGCTGCCGCCGCCGCCGCCGCTGATGCTGTTGGTTTGTTGACGGTCTGTGGGCCAAAGTGGAATTTGGACTTTTGGAGCGCGCGCGCAAGAAAAACAGCTCTGCGACAGAGTTCACGCTACGTATCCGTGCTACGCAGCGAATTGGGAGGAAGCGGATTCATCCGAAGCAGAATGTTGACGTGACCAGAATTGCACATTCAAAGAGGGGGGGGGGGGGTGCTGAAGAAGCCACTCCGTATCAATGCTACGCAGTGAATTTGACGAGTTCCCAGAATTTGTGACAAATGGACAGGGTAACATGACCTCTCGTCGATTTCAGCCTTTCAATTTCGAAGAAGCTTTCAAGCACAATTCCAACACTTTGCGCCAATACAATTATCAATGTCACTCCAGACGCCGAGGTGTGACATTTCGTAACTGTCACATTCCTCGTTAAGTGTTGCCTCCCATCTCTCTCGAGATTATACTATCACCCATTTTGACACTTTCTCCGGACTGGTTGATAACATTTGTGTGACCGTCTCAACAACTCATTCTCATTCTGTTCGTTGCTCCCAACTCTCCCCCCGTAAATCCACACCAAACTGTCTCTTCCCTTCAAGACCCTTGATGACTCTGGAACAGTTGATTATCAGTGTTTCCAAAGTCCAATCATCTGCTAGCTAGCTACCAAATACCCCTTCTTTGTCGTTCATTTCATCACGAAACGAGTCGAAATGGTGAGGAAGGACCATTTTCGCGTCGTGTGCGGCGAGACGCCACCCTCTTTTGTCTCTCGTCTCTCTCTCTCTGACCAAAGTGCTAGTGGATGGATGGATGAATAGAGACGACCCGGGTAGAGAAGGCGCCCGGCGCCGTCCTCGTCGCCCCCCAACCTCCCACAACCCGATAGACATGGAGAGAAACGAGTGAGAGAGAGAGTGCGGTGGTGGTGGAGACGCAGACACTCACCCCCTCTTCTCTCTCTCTCGCGCGCGCCACACTGATTACAACAGAGGAGGGTCGATGCGTGTGTGTGTGTGTATGTTTCGCAGGAGAAGAAGAAGGAGAAGTGAAAGAAGGAGAAGCGAAACGGAAGGCAAAAGTAGGGGGGGGGGGGGGGGGGGGGGGGGATGAAAAAATTGGACGGGTGATCGGAGTGGAAGGGAAAGGTTCTTTTTCTTCTCTCTCTCCCCTTCTTTCCTCTTCTTCTTCTTTCTCCACCATCTCTCTTGATATCTTATCATTCTCTCTCTCTCTCTCTCTCTCTCTCTCTCTCTCTCTCTCTCTCTCTCTCTCTCTCTCTCTCTCTCTCTCTCTCTCTCTCTCTCTCTCTCTCTCTCTCTCTCTCTCTCTCTCTCTCTTCTTGGAATCGTCAACGACTCGAAAATCATGATGGGAAATAGGTAATGAAGATTAGACCGAGTCGTGTGTCAGTGAAAGTTTTGTTTATAGACTTCAAGGTTCGGACATGGAATTGCGTATACACAGAACAGAGAAGGGCCCCTTTTTTCTTTTCCTCTCGCTTTCTCTCGTCATGTTTCTCTCCTTTTCCCTTTGTTTTCTGTTTCTTCCGTGATTTTTTTGGCTTTCTCATATGTTTCTCTATGTTCTCCTCTTTTTGCATCCTTCTACTTCTCTTCTTTTTCTCTTTCTCAACTTCCCTTTCTCTTTCTTACTCACTACTTCTTTTCTTTTTCTCTTTTTTCTCATACCTTTTTGGTCACTCCACTCGTTTTTCTTTCTATTCCTCCGTTCCCCTTCTCTTTTTTCTCTTTCCTTTCTCTTTCTCGACTTCCCTTTCTCTTTCTTCTACATTTCCAGAGCGCGAAATTGAAGAGCAATCCAACAAATTGTGCAAAGAGGCAAAAGTGACAGATGAAAAGGGGGGGGGGGCTGCAACGCTCAGAAATTGGAAAAAAAAACCGAGAAACCAAGCCAATTGAGCGCGAAGATTGCTTTCTCCCCCATCACTCTCTTTCTCTCTCCTTTCTTCGTCCCATGATGTTTGATTCCGAAAATCTGGAAAGTCTGAATCCCTCCTCTCAAAATACAATCTCTCGCCCCCCAGGCACACTTTTCGCAAAGAACAAGGCGAATCGCTGTGCTTCAAAATCGAAACTTTTGGCCTTAGAAACACACACACACATGCACATGCACGCTTTCCACATAACAACGACGACGACGACTACAAAGTTGAAAATTGGCTCAGGTTCCCAGAATCCTTCTAGTCTGTGACTAGATTAGGATTAGGATTGTGAAAAGTGAAAGTAGAGAGGGAAAAGAGTGCGGGTGGCGGGCATCGATTTCTCTTTCTTCTGCGTCTCTTTCTCTTTCTTCACGTCTTCTTCTGTTTCTCCTTTCTCCTTTTTCTTCTATTTCTCTTTCTCGACACCTCTTTCTCTTTCTCCGCCCTCGTCTCCGTCTTCTCCTTCCACTTTTTGGCTCCGCCCACTTTTTCATCCTATGAGACCTCCTCACATGATTTTGTGTGGTGGCAGGCGGTGCCGGTGCCATGCACAGAGAGGTATTCTCTGAGGCTCCGCCCACATCTCGTCCGTTCGACTTGTTGGTCGAAATGAGGAGACACACACACACACATACACACACAAGAGGAGCGAGCGGCGCCGTGGCTCCGCCCCCTCCGCTTCAGGGGGCCCCCCGGCACTCTGCTCCCCCCCCCCCCCCCCCCCCCAACCACCACACCGCCCAGGACAGCCTTTCTCGTGCAACACACACACACTCACTCGTCTCACACAAACGCGCTCCACATATAAATACATATACACAGACGCATCTCTATACACCTTATACCCCCCCCCCCCCCCTCCTTCAACTGAAAGTCAATGTTCTCTTTTTCATTCTTCCTCCTCCACGCTTTTCCCTCATCACCCCCCTATTCGTCTTTTTTCAGTGTCACAACACAACCTTGGGTCAGTCATTTGCAACGATAATAAGCGAAAAACGAAACGCACACACACACACTTACATAGACACATCGAAAGTGAAATAAGAAAAAACACGAGAGAATAGTGAGAAGTGTGGAGAACGGAACGTCGTCGGAGAACGTCATCTGGAGATACGGGGAAGAGAGCATCTTCCGCAGGTTGGTGCTATCAGTCTAGTGCATACATACATACATCTTCTGATGCAATCATTTTCCAGAGGCGACACCACCTTCCTCAATCCGACCAAACAACAACCAAAAACACCGACACCGACGGCGACACCCTCAAGTTAGTTTTGGGCCAAGATAAAAGTGGGCGGGGCCTAATTCGACTACTTCTTTCTTGCTGCTTAGCCCCCTGATCCCATGCATAGTCCCTCTGGTCACAAAGTCCATAGTCCATAGCCCTGTGGTTACTTGGCCTACGGTAACATGGTCACTTAGAGCCCTGGTCACGTAGTCCCTCTGGTCAATAAGTCCCATAGTTCATAGCCCTGTGGTTACCCGGTCTATTGTCACGCAGTCACATAGTCACACAGTTCCATTTGCCCCATAGCCCTTGAATGTAGGTCTCCTTTCAAATTCAAATTCGGTCAAGAAGATCTTTGAACCTCTGTTCGTTGTGCTTTCCGTTTCCTTGGTTCGCCCTCTCTCTCTCTCTCTTCCCCTTTTTTGTGTTCGTATCAAGAGAGTGTGTATGTGTGTGTGTCAGGCAGTGGAATGAATCTCTCTCCCTCTCTCTCGCCCCTTCTCTTCATCTCAAACCCATCGCTCACTTGCAAGAGCCAAGAGTAGGAGCCAAAGGGCCAAGAGAGCCGGGCGCACGCAGAGCAGCGGGACCGCTGAGCACAAGAAGACGAAGGGGGAAGATTAATACGGCTGGCGCGCGCGCGCGCGCCAAGAGGACACAAAGCGTGGAAGAGGCGCCGACGGCGACAGATGATGTTTTTTCTTCTTTCCCTCCCTTCCCTTCCTCCCTCTTTCCTTCAAGTGTGCGATAGAGCGCGAAGTGTAGGGTGGGTGTACTTGGTCGGGCCAGCACGAGGAGACACGACGGCGCCGCGAAAAGAGCACAAAATGTTGGCGGCGGTGGTGAAGAGTCTTATCATTAAGGCCTCGTTCTGTTCTGATGATCGCTTCGAGTTTGACGTTTGACGTCTGACTTCAGTGTAACTATACGATTTGCACTTTGTCCCCTTCCCCCTCCTCCCCATACACTACAAGTGGTAAACGATAAAACACGTGGCGCGATACTCTTGCGCTCGCGCGCGCGCGGTACATCGCTCTTTTGCATTTCTGCATGGGACGCGCGCAGAGAAATGGAGACGAGATAGTGTATGCGTCGAGGAGACACGTGGAGCACTCGGCTCGCGCCAATTAAAACGACGGTGACGTGGCGCGAGCGGCGCGTTTCGCATTTTGAGAAGATGGACGGATGGCCTCCACTTGGGGAAGGGTACATAGCTTCGGTTCTCGATGGGATGGAAAGGTGACGTGGCAGGAAGGACGGCTTGGTTCACCAATGTTTTCTGTGCCACGGAACATGCGCTCTACCGCACCGCTTCTTCGGCTGATTGAGTAGCGAGGTTGACTATGAAGATGGATGACGTGGCACGATGCCAAACGCTTAACCGCATGGTCCCCAATCTCTTTCGATAGAGTACATCTGAGAGATAGCCCTTGATGACGTGGCACCGCGTTCAGTGTGGTACATACGCTCCGCCGCACTGTTTTCCTCTAAGGAGTAGAGAAACGGGTCAAAGTGTGCCAAACGAGGAGGCACAGTGTGACCATTCCATCACATGATCAAGTTGTAACTATTCGCGCCCCATCATCTTCCAAGAGATGATCTTCGGATCTTTTTTTTTCCCGCTATACACATGTATAACCAATTTTTGTACTTTGTACACCTCGTCGCTCGCTCCAATCAGAATCAGAGCCGGTGGAAGACGCTTTCGTATAGTGAAACGGATGACGTGGTGATGGTGGTGGTGAGGGTGTCACGTCTACCTCTTCGAGAAGATCGAAAGATCAGAAGCTGCTCTGCGCTCTCGTTGTGTGCTCTCCGTCCATCTGTTGCCGCCGCGCATCGGTCACGTTAAAGGGGGTCGAAACGAAAAATGGCGGTTATCTGATATGACCCCTATCGAGTTGGCTCGTCGTGTCATATAAACAAATGTGTCTTCTCACCTCACTTGCGCGCGCGCGCGCAATCGTTTTATACCCCCCCCCCCCCACCCCACAAATCAGTTAAAGGGGGGGGGGGGTCAAGTTAATCAATAGATATACCCCCATGGTCCCTATTATATTGCATGAACTTTGAAACTTGGCACTGTGCCAATTAACCGAATTTCGCAATTTTTCCGGGATCAAAACGTGAAGACACACCAATTTATATGCAAATGAGCACTTTGCACCTTATTGCGCAATTGTAATACATAGATCATCAAAGTGCAATTTCTTCAGGAATTGAAGAAAATAGACGATGTCAGATGATTGGGCATGACGTGGCACTTGGCACACAATTGTTACATTTCGATTAGTATTCATGTATATGTATTGTTGTTTTGGGAGAGAGGGGGTGACGTGGCAGTGCCACACTCACATGATTCGCGGTTTCTCTGTGTTTCTTCTTTTCTCTGTTACTCTCTCTCGTTCATATAAATCAAAAAGCGATATGCCACGTCAGCATGCATCCTGACATGGCACTAGAGTGTGTGCTCGCATTCGTCAACTTCCTTCCTTCGTATATCTCCGATGCCACGTATAGGCACGAAGCGAAGAGGGTCTGCGTGACGTGGCACTGAGATGAATGTAAGGGGCGACTGTGACATGGCACGATATGCCCCTGTAAACTCAAAACCGAAAAGCATCCGTGACGTGGCACTAAGATGACACCAATACGTCTGAAGCGCAAACTTATATCCATAACGTGGCGCAATGCAACTACACTCCCTCGCAGATGTTTTTTTCAGGTTTTTAACCTTCTCCAAGAGTGCATTGGCTGCGTAGCGGTGATACGGAGTGTTGAAAAGTTTTATCTTGATCTAGTATCCATAAGGCTAAAGCCTACGGCTCTTTTCGTAAAAATCTGCTATTCCAGTTGAATTCAGCTCGCAAAACCACCTGCCAACCCAATTTTTCATGTTGTCACCTTGGAAATTGTGGCTATACTGATATGGCGGTGTCAAATTTAACATCCCCGCTCTGGAAATTGTTTATTGATCTTCTGAGAATGACCTGACAGCCCGTGACTTGCCCATTTCCACGCTCATTTACGGATCGAACCTACTACTAGCCCCTTTGCGCATATTGGCTGCGTAGTTGTGATACGGAGTGTGAAGCGCTTGAGTCTCTTCAATTAATTCGCCGATGCAGTCCGACTCGACATGCAAAATGACCTTTGCACCCAATTTCTCATGTTGATACATCGTAAAATGGCATTATACTGATAATGTCGTGTCGAAATCATATGGCCTTCTTGGAAATGTTCTCTGGTTTCTCACGCTTAATTGTTACCCTTCCGAATGAAAAATACCTCAATTGAGTTAAATGGAACGACCTATCATCATTATTCGGCTTTTGAGCCAATAGGCAATAGGCACAAATTGGCTGCGTAGCAGTGATACGGAGTTTGAAGCCATGGGATCCAAACACTTTCCACTCTCTTGACTCCGCCCACTTTTCCGCTCCGTCGACAACCGTTTCATCTTCTTTTTTTTTCCTCTTTTTCGTCGTTTTCTTCTCTGACTCATGTGACACACTCACTCACTTACACAAATGTTCTTGTCTCTTCCATCTCCATCGCGTGCATTTCTCCTCCTCCAATCTCCCTTTCTCTCTCTCTTTCTCGTTTTCTTGCCATCAGATATTGTAAAAAACCTGGCACTTGGTTTGATATTTCCATCCTCTGATCACCCTCCCAACCCATTACACTCGCCGCGAATACCACTGCTCCTTGAGCGTTTCTATTATCGAAAAGTGTGCTGACACCACAAGTGAGCAGTCCAAGAAGCGTCGAGTCGATTGATGTGAGTGTCGGCGCATCATAGATTGGTTCGAGGCCAAATGTTCACATTGGACGAGTCCCTTCGTCAGTTAGTCCGTGCTTAGGCTTCTAATTGCAACTAGTGCCTTTCTCAAGGTGAAATGCACTCTACTCATTCGAGTCTCATGGTTGTAGTATCCAATAGAAGGGCACTACTAATACTACTAGAACTACTTTGCTTCGGTTAACACACTGGTAGACCCTAGTCATTCCCTCGAAATACGAGACATCTCCCTTGGTAGTGACACGTGACAAATGACAAGTGACCAACATATCGAGTCCATAGAGTCAAGGTGATGTAATGCAGTACACTAACAGTAAGTGTGTTAGAAGAAGTGACCCAGCCAAGTGCGGTAACAGCTTCATCAATTCTTTCGCCATTCCTTCCTCCAAGTGTTTCTCTCCGACGAATCAATTGATAGCGAAACTCGTTGTCTCACAAAATGCCATCCTCCGTTTCGAAACGTTTGCCGCGACATTCGACAATCGGTTCTTTCGTCGTCCGTGTTTCATCGAAAGAACGTTTGTCTTCCGCCTTTACCGATCGTTTTATCGATATCTCTTTCTCTCTGTCATTACCGATAACAGATAGCAACACTTGCCCTCGAATGTCCATGATCATCGTCATTGGCCAATGGTCCTTTCTTATGAGCTCAAGATGATGTACATACTCTCAAATGTTAGTAGTACTCGAATAGCACTCTGATCATGTAGGAGGTAGTCACCACACAGGATTCTCTCTCCTTTTCTCTTTCTCCCTCTTTCTCTTCCGGTTCGCATAAATCAAAAAGCGAAATGCCACGTCAGCATGCATCCTGACATGGCACTAGAGTGAGCTCGCATTCGTCAACTTCCTTCCGACGTACATCTCCGATGCCACGAAGCGAAGAGGGTCTGCGTGACGTGGCTTTCGATGCATACATGTTGTTGGCACAGTGCCAAGATATTCGCAGCGTGGTACTATCCTTTCATGATAACGTGGTACAAGGAATTCGAGTTGGCATCTTGAAAAACGAGCCCTAATGAGTCCGGTGTCCTTCTTCCAATTGGCTGCGTAGCAGTGATACGTAGCAGTCTCAGTCTAGTGTCATTTTGATCCTGGAAGTCTATGCCTCTATTCAGAAATTACTAACCGATTTCAAATTGGTAAATATGGAAGAGCGCCTTGGTACATGAAACTTTCATGTTAATACCACGGAAACTATGGGCGTTACCGATGAGGTCACGTCAAAATGATATCCCCAAAACCCGCGGTTTTCCCATTTCCACGCTCATTCTCGCATCGGACCTACTACTAGCCCCTTTGCGCATATTGGCTGCGGTGCTGTGATACGGAGTGTGAAGCGCTTGAGTCTCTTCAATTAATTCGCCGATGCAGTCCGAGTTGACATGCAAAATGACCTTTGCACCCAATTTCTCATGTTGATACCTCGTAAAATGGCGTTATACCGTGTCAAAATCAGCTGGCCTTCTTGGAAATGTTTCCTGGTTTCTCACGTTTAATTGTTACCCTTCCGAATGAAAAAACCTCAAATGAGTTAACTGGAACAACCTATCATCATTAGTCGGCTCTTGAGCCAATAGGCAATAGGCACAAATTGGCTGCGTAGCAGTGATACGGAGTGTGAAGCTAAGGGGTCCAACACGCTTTCAAACACATTCCCCCGTCTTTTGACTCCGCCCACTTTTCCGCTCCGTCGACCTCAACTGCGAAAGTCCATCATTCGTCGGTTCTTGAGTCAATAGGCAATAGGCACAAATTGGCTGCGTAGCGGTGATACGTAGCAGCAGTCGGGGGGCTGCTGGCCGTTGTTTCATGAGAGTTTCCCATTTGAAAATATTTGCATCGACTTCTCTCCCCCCAGTGTCGTTCTTTCGTCGTTTGATCGAGAAAGAAAAAGTTGTTTTCTGTCTTCCGTCTCACATTTTACAACGGATCACGAAGAGAAAAAAAAACTTTCCACCCACTTTCCAATCTTATCATCTTCTGTGGCATTTCGTGGTGATACATATGTATGGTACATGTACATACATACATACATTCTCCATTTTGAACATCCGTTTGGTAGTGTGTACATCCGTTTGGTAGTGAAGTGACAATAGCTTCCGAACCCTAAAAACTTTATATGATGCTCCGAAATAACGCTGTGGTCCTCAATGGTCTCTACCACACACTTTGCTTCAATAGTTCACAGCTGTAGTCTACATATAACATAGCTAGCCTCATATTCTGATTTCTGGTCACTTAGCCTCATTGTTTCTTCCAGCTTCACCGCCACTTTAACATGACCTCTCTTCGATTTCTTGACCGGTGCACTAAACGTTTTCTCTTTTTCGATTTCGAAAAAGCTTTCAAGCACATTCTTTGCGGAAACCTCACCGACATTCCAACACTTTGCGGCAATACAATTATCAATTCCTTCCAAACGCCGAGGTGTGACATTTCGTGACTGTCACATTCCTCGTTAAGTGTTGCTTGCACCCGGCTTCTCAAGAAACGGGCTGATAACATTTGTGTGACCATCTCAACAACTCATTATCATTCTGTTCGTTGCTCCCAACTCTCCCCCCGTAAATCCACACCAAACCGTCTCTTCCCTTCAAGACCCTTGATGACTCTGGAACAGTTGGTTATGAGTGTTTTCAAAGTCCAATCATCTGCTAGCTACTACCAAATACCCCTCTTTGTCGTTCATTTCATCACGAAACGAGTCGAAATGGTGAGGAAGGACCATTTTCGCGTCGTGTGCGGCGAGACGCCACCCTCTTTTGTCTCTCGTCTCTCTCTCTCTGACCAAAGTGCTAGTGGATGGATGGATGGATAGAGACGACGCGGGGAGGGCAGACCCGGGTAGAGAAGGCGCCCGGCGCCGTCGTCGTCGTCGCCACACACACGAGGCACTTTTTGCTCCGAATATGCTCGAAAACAAAGAAAAAAAAGAGATCACTGAAAACGAAATTGCCGCCGGACACTCACGAAAACAATATTTCTTCGATCGTACTTTTGTTTTCGCTTCGAGAAGATATTAAGTTTTCCAAACTCGTATTCCAAGCAAAAAAGTCACGTGACCAAGTTGTTATGCTCCGAATTGTTCACTTTCCGTGAAACCTCTCAAGTGCGTAAACTCTAAACCCAAATATCTCGGAAACTAGCAGAGCTATGAAAAAGTTGTCAAGAACAAACAGGATCAGCGTAAAATTTCCCACATTTTTGTAGTTGACAACTTTTTTCTAACTATTCTAGTTTCGGAGATATACCCTGTAAAAGTTCGGTTTAAGTGAATACGGTAACCTACTTCTCCGAAATCATCATTTATCCCATGAAGACATCCAGCCCACAAGTTGGCACAGTGCCAAACTTCTCTGCTTCTCTCTATTTCTCCAGAAGGAAGAAAGAAAAAAGGTTTCGTCGCGTCGAAACTCCACGTTTTCTTCCCGTATTGTTGTTATTGACTATACAACAAGAAAGGAGTGTTGTCAACACTTGGCTCTATGCGTATACGGAAAAAGAAAAAAGAAAAAGAGAAAAAGAGAAAGAGAGAGAGAGAGAGAGACCATAAATCATGTGCAATTGCATATTTCTCACGAGATGGGCATCGCCTCTCACCCTCTTTTTTGCATTCGAATCGAAACATTTCTTGTCGATTCGCTGTTCTCAATTTCTCATTCTCGCGTGTGTATGTATTCATTGAGTTTTTCGAGTTTCGCGCCAAATTTTCCTGCCCATGACGTGGCATTACGACTACTACATACCCCCCCCCCCCCCCCCCTCATCAATAACATGCTCATTTCCGCGATGAAAACATGGGTATCTCGAGTTTCATTGAACACCCGTGACGTGACGCTGAAATGTATGTATCGCTGAAGTGACAGCTAGATGCGTGACGTGGCACTACGCCACATTCATTTGTCAATCGCGTTTCGAGTGCTTTTGCGGTGAAATGACGTGGCATCCTCGTCCATTTTCTTTTTCTCCCTATCTCTTTCGCTTAGCATAGATGAAAATTTTACGTGGCATTTCGATTGGTATGCACGGAATTTCGGTGACGTGGCATTTCATATGATTCTTTCCTCTTTTCTTTTCCTCTCTCTCTCTCTCTCTCTCTCGTTCTCCCGGTTCGCATAAATCAAAAAGCGATATGCCACGTCAGCATGCCTACTGGCGTGGCACTAGAGTGTGTTTGCATTCGTCAACTTTATCTCTATGCGCGTTTCTCGACTGCCACGTGGTTGGCACAGAGCCAAGTGAGCATCCGTGTCATGTTTTCACCAAGTGGCACTACCCTGTCATGATGACGTGGCACAATGCGTTCGAAGATGCGTATCGCATTTCTGCAAAACAAGCTCAAACGGGCCCAGGAAGTCTATTCTATGTCCTTCGAAGCCAGTTGTATGAATTGGCTGCGTAGCAGAGATACGAAGTCTTTCGAAATTTTGGCTCCGCCCACTACCAGAATCAGTTCATCCTCGTCCGTCTTCTCTGACTCATGCGACGATTTCTGTTCGCTCTAGCCTGTGGAATGTGTATCGTCGAGTGGTGTGACGTGGCGTGACGTGGCACAGCAACTGTTTCATCGAAAAGCCATCCGTCTCGACTATCCGTTTTTTCGCCCCGCCCACACGCTTTTACATCACTGCGTATCCTCCGCACATCTATCTATCTCTCTATTAGCATATCAAAAGCGATGCCAGTGCCACATCAGTTTCGTGACATGGCACTGTTCAACTGTGATCGATGTCCGCACTGCTATACCATTTCATGAACCCTTGCTATGCCATTTCATGACATGGCACTGCGCTAATTCTTCTTCAACTTTGAAAATGCCCATACACTTTAATGTCAAAAGATATGGCATGGTACAGTGCCAACTCTTTTCAAACCGTGCTATTCAAAGTGGAATGGCGTGGCATGACGTGGCACTTTGGTTGTAACACAAATATGAATTAGCCAATTTGTAGTACACTCATTCGCCTCGCCACCGCACATTGAAAAGTGACATTTGGAGAACAATTAGTGCGCTTTGCGCTTATTGACATATTGTCCCCCCTAATTTCTCGCTACCATTCAGTTGATGATTCGATTTGCGTATACTACTCGTAGATTTTCAAAATTCGCGCCAAGTTCCCTGCTCCACCATGACGTGGCATTACGACTACATAACCCCCCCCCCCCCCCCCCCCCCCCTCCTCTCATCAATAACATGCTCATTTCCCAAAACATGAGTATATTGAGTTTTATTGAACACCCATGACGTGGCATCCTCGTCCATTTTCTTTTTCTCCCTTTCTCTCTCGCCTAGCATAGATGAAAATTCTACGTGGCATTTCGATTGGTATGCACGGAATTTCGGTGACGTGGCATTTCACATGATTTTCGATTCCTATGTCTCCCTCGTTCTCCCGGTCAGCATAAATCAGAACGCGATACGATATGCCACGTCAGCATGCATCGTGGCGTGGCACTAGAGTGTTCTCGCATTCGTCAACTTCATTTCTATGCGTAGTTACGTGGCACACCACGCAGCTACATTCGAGCACGTGTTCTTTCCGGCTTGGCACCATGCCAAGTCCCTCGAATTGCTCCATGAACTTAGTGGAAACGTTTCAAATGTTCAAATGTTGTGGGCATTGCGCCTTCAAAACGTGGCACCAGGAAGTATCATTTCCATTTGGCTGAGTAGCGGTGATACGGAGTGACCTACATACTCAAAACCTTAATACCACGGAAATCATGGCAAGACCGATAGCACAGAGTAAAAATTATATGCTTCTCGCAAGAGAAATTGTTATTTTCGAAGCCAACCTAATTATAGGTTTGATTTTGACTCAGTTGCGTAGGCAACAAGAAAAACACAGAGAAACGCACATGTTTCCGCTTGTCGCCTACCCGAAACGTATTCCAAAACCCGTTTTCCAAAGTTTCCAAGGAGACCCCTCCCCCTTTCTGGGCTCCGCCCACATTGCTCGAAAACTTTACCCACTTTTGACTCCGCCCACTTTCCCACTCCGTAGACAACCATTTCATCTTCTTCTCTTCCACTTCTTCTTTTTCTCTGACTCATGTGTCACACCATAATTTGTGTAACGTGTATTGTGGAATGATGTGGCGTGGCGTAGCACGGAGACCATTTCCGGGCTCTTTCGGTCAGACACTGTAATGTCTCTGGTAAAGTTGTGTGACCTGGCGTGGCGTGGCACACATGTATGTAACTGAATCGCTGAGGATTACCGTAGTAGTCAGACCAATCGGTGTACTTTGAAAGACATTTTTCATGGTAGTAGACTTCAAAGTTTTAGCCGAGTCTGCTAGACAGCACCTGCGCTCTACCGCACTCTGCAGCTAACACCACCAGCCTCCAAAGTTCGAATGACTTCTCTTTCTTCCTATCAGCCTCCATTCCACTCGCTCATTTCAGTTTGTAACCGTGCTCCACCGCTCTCCCTTACTAACTCGCTCTCCAAATCAGTTCTAGTACTATTTCGACGAGTGGTTACAGACGAAGGCAGAAATGTCTTCGAGGAGGAACAAAAAGCCGCCCCAACCTCCACCATCACCACCACCATCACCACCACTACCTCCGCCCATCGATCCGGTCCCTGCCGATCCACTGCAACGTCCCGAAAGCGGTCCGATCACACCGGCCGACGTCGTCTTCGATGATGTCAGTTTTCCCCTCTCTCTTTCTCTCCGCTTCTGAAGTATAGCGGACGTGTGATGTAGTCCACGTCATCATCCGTTATACTTCAGCAGCTCTCTAACTGTCTGCGTCTCTTTTTCAGCGCAACTCGCGGTCGTCAGCAATGGATCCGAACAATGACCAGGAGAAGGAGACAGAGCCACAGGAGTCGTCCAACGGGAGTCAGAGACCCGATGACACGACTTCTGGCTCATCGAGCTCATCAAGCTATTCCGGCTCATCGAGCTCTTCGAGCTCATCAAGCTATTCCGGCTCGTCGAGCTCTTCGAGCTCATCCTCCGTACCGGAGCTCGCCATGTGTTTGAGAAAACCAGAACAAGACCCAAAAGTGGCCGGCTGCGTAAAAAGGACCGAGAAAAGGTGCGTTTCTAGGTCATTTGAAAAACGAGATTCGAGCAAAAAGCTCGTTTTCAGCAAACGGTTCTGTGGTTTGAACGAGATGCAAAGTTTGTTCGACGGCGTCAACCAGGAAGTGTCGACGGATATTTTCGAGAGGCTCAAAAAGGGCATCCTCACGCGTTATATGCGATCGTGCCCCGACAAACGCGCGAAGGACTCGGCGACGGACGGCGGCGTGCCCGCAGGCGCAGCGCCCAGTGAGTTGACGGCCTCTAACTTTTTTGTGGTGTGTGCTATGAGTGTGGTGTAGTTGGGAAAAAGATAGAGAAACTCAATAGCTTTCGAACGGCGCAAAGAACGCGCGAAAATATCGATTTTCAAGCGAGTTTCAACAATTTTAGCGCAACTCGCTCGAAAATCGATATTTTCTTCTTTTCATTGCTATCAATGAGTTCTCGTCGGTTTTCAGCTCCGGCTCGAAATGTTCCATCCACCTCGTCAGCCGGTTCATCGTCGAGCCTTCCGGTCAGAGCCGACAAAAGCGCCAACAAATCGAACGCCACGTCGAGAGCCGATAGAATCAGCAGGAAGGCGGCGGCTCTGGCTTCAATCGATTTCTCGGACCTTCCGGGCTCGTGGGGCGAACCGTCGACGTCAGCCAATCTTCGGGCCCATATCGATCGATATGGCGCAAAAGCTCCGCTCCCTCCGCCAGTGTTCCAGTTCGAGGCGATCGATCGCGAACAGCAGGCCACTCTATCGGCTTCTATCGGCATTTCGAGGGCTCCGTCCACTTCATCGGCCGGCACGTCCTCGTCGAATCTCAAGAAACTGAACTTTGTGCATCCGGTTACAGTTCGTCTCCCGCCTTTTTCGATCAACAAAATCGATAAGAACATCAAGAAGGCCAGCCCGAGTGCTGTGCCCAAAAAGGGACTCTACGCATCGGCGATTGATCTATCCGGCAAGACAAAGTCGGTCAAGGCTGACGTGGCGACGACTTCAGCTTCGGCGGGCTCATCGAAGAAGGGTGTTTCGGCTCGAAACTCGCACAGTGCTCCACCGATTGGGCGCGTCAAGTTGGTGGTGGCTCCGAGTGCTCCGTCCAAGAGCAATAAGAAGAAGGCGGATGCTCCAAGTGCTTCGGGTCCTAGTGCTTCGTCGTGCAACAAGAAGAAACCGGCTTCAGTTGCTGCTCCGAGTGCTCCGTCGTCCAGCAAGAAGAAACCAGCTCCAGAAGCTCTGGCTCCAAGTGCTCCGTGCAACAGGAAAAGGGCGGCTCCAGCTGCTGCTCCAAGTGCTCCAGCGAAGAAGAAGGCGGCTCCAGTTGCTGCTCTAAATGCTCCAAAAGCCTCGGCTCCTAGTGCTCCGTCTAACAGGAAAAGGGCGGCTCCAGCTGCTGCTCCAAGTGCTCCAGCCAACAAGAAGAAGGCGGCTCCAGTTGCTGCTCCAATTGCTCCAGAAGCTCCGGCTCCAGTTGCTGCTCCAATCGCTCCAGAAGTTCCGGCTCCAGTAGCCGCTGCTTCATCGAGCAGGAAGAAGAAGCTCTCTGACTCGCCGTCGTCTCCTGAACCTGCAAAAAAGACGAAATTGGACGACAACAAACCAACACCAGCTCCTGAGCCATCTCCAAGCCATTCGCCGGAGCCGGAGGAAAACGATGACGTCGATTTAGCTGCTCCGCCAAATCTGGACGACTACAAACCTACACCGGCTCCTGAGCCAACTCCAATCCAGTCGCCGGAGCCAACGGACAACGATGACGTCGATTCAGCTGCTCCGAACATATTCATCAATCATCTGGAGTCCGTCGAATATTGCGAAACGTCATCTGTCAATTCTGACGATTTTTCGGTTAGTTTGACATTGAAATTGCCCTTCTTTTTTTTTTGAATGCGCGTTTTCCGCAATTCGTTGCGAGACCCAGCGCATTGAATGCGCTATGCGCCTTTAAAAACAGGTTACGATAGCCACGTTTTCGCGGATTTTCAGCGCAATTTGGGTGATTTTTATCGTTTTAACGGTGTAACCGCTCCATTTTTTCCATTTTTTTCAATTGTTTTTAATCTATTCCACTATATTCCCCTAATTTTCTTCTTATCATTCGTTCTATCGCTGGTCTTTCGTAAAACTCGAAACTTTTCGAGATTTCTTCCAGATGACCATCACCAGAGCCTTGTCAACGCGAAAAATACGACCGCGCAAGTCGACCGAACGATACTCGCCGGGTAATATCCCGTCGCGAACGACTCCATCGTCGAGAAATTCGCCAAAAACGCCCGGATCGGCTCGACGCACGCGAAAAAGCAACGAAACACCGATGGTAGCGATTTCATCGCATTTTTCGTCTGTTTTCAAAGTTTTCTGTCAGAATTTATTAATTTCCAGCGTGCAAACTCTGGAAATCGCCGCCCAGATGGGACGCGACGCATCCGAATCGCGTCCAAAGCGCCACGTCGTTTCGCATCGACTCGCCCGTCGCCAAACTTCCCATTCGCGCCGTTAAACCTTCTGAATTCCGACGACGACGATCGTGAGCTCGAACCGGACGCTTTCGACGTCGAGTTTCAGAAATTGAGCGTTGTCTCCGACGATCCGTCCTATTTTGTAAGCCAAACGACGGGATTCCGGTCGCAAAGCAAGAAAACCTTCAGATCGACGCGCCGCAAGCCACCTACTTTCGGAGTCTTGTCAAGAGAGCCGAGAAAAAAACGAATAGTGCTCGTGAGGAGCTGCTCAACATCTACAAACAGGCGAAATCCGACGATTGTCCCCGTTTGCCCTCCCAAATTCGCATCGGAGCCCACAAAATGGCGTCGTGGTACGGCGCGCCGTTTCCACAAGAGTACATCCACGCCAAGTGTCTCGAAATCTGCCCGTTTTGCCTGTGGTTCTGCCGCACTCGCGACATTTTGCTGGCGCACTACAAGAAGTGCGCGGCGCCACACCCGCCCGGCGACGAAATCTACCGACACGCGGGCGTTTCGGTGTTCGAGGTGGACGGGCTGAAGGAGAAAGAGTTCTGCCACAATCTGTGCCTCGTCTCGCGCCTCTTTTTGGAGAGCAAATCGGTGATCCACGACACGGAGCCGTTCATGTTCTACGTGGCGACGATGGACGACGAGACGGGCTGCCGATTCGCCGGCTACTTTAGTCGCGAAAAGTATCAGCCGGATCAGAACAATCTGTCGTGCATCATGACGCTGCCGTGCTATCAGTCGCGCGGAATCGGCCGGTTTCTCATCGACGTCAGCTACGCGCTTTCGCGCACCGAGAAATGGTTCGGCGGACCGGAGAAGCCGCTTTCGGAGCTCGGAAAGTGGACGTACGGCCTCTACTGGAGACTGAAGACGTTCGAGTCGCTTCAGAAGCGTCGCGAAGTTCTCGAAAACGGGCCGGGCCTGTCGATTATGAGCATCGCCGAAGAGACCGGCATCCATCCGCAAGACATTCTCGATATTCTCGACTGCTACCGCTTTCTAGACTATCCGAACTTGGCAAAGAAGCCAAAACGACGAGTTCAGTGAGTCTGAAACTCGTCGGACCGAGAAATTCGCTGGCAATTTCCAGCAATTTCAAGTGGAACATCGATTGGGAGGTTGTGGAGGTGACGTTGCGAGAAGAGGCGCAGAAAAGCGCCGGAAAAGTGAAATTTGACCCCGGATTCTTTTTTGTAAGCTTAATTTCATTGTTTTCACCTCTTTTGCAGACCAAAAAGCACCGAAACTCGCTGAAAATCCTGGAATTATTGGTTTTCCACCCCAGGCAGCCTTGGATCGCCGAAAACTTGAATAATTTTGAATTTTCATGAAAATTTTGTTTGACTTTGTTATTGTTCATGTTTCTCCACAAATTATTTTGTTTTCACTTAAAAAAACTTTGGTTTTTGCGCAAAAATTGCGAAAGAACGCCAAGAAAAAGCCGCATTGTCAATAGAGCGCGTTTGCTACATCATTCCCAAAAACAAAACTAAAATCAAATTTTCAGCACACTCCGGCGCGCAGAAGTCCGACAGCGGATGGTTTCGTGAATCCGGCGAGGGTCACCGAAGACGTTTCGGGTCCAGACGACGTGCCGTCTTCAGAAGACGTCGACAACTCGCCAGCCGCACTTCATGACAGCGAGCAAACTATCGGCGGCTCTTCCAGTGCTCGCGAAGCCCCACCCACTCCAGAGTCTCCGGCTCCGTTGGCTCAAGATGCTCCGCCCACTCCTTTCTCGGCGCCACCACAAGTTCGTAAGCGTGCACGAATGACCAGCACTCGCGCACGCCACTGATTTCACGAATTGCCTGCTTTTTCCCTTTCATTCTTCTCCACTTTCCTCCTGTTTCAAAGTGTTTTATAACGAAATACACCTAACCGCATGTGTTTTCACTTTTTTTTGTTCTGTTTCGTCTTTTCTATTTTTTCCGTTTTCGCTTGCACACATCGATGCTTTTATCTCGTCGCTTTCCTTGAGAAATGGGAAAAATATGTGAGTAGACACTGTTTCAGACGCTCGCATCAGTGCTTCAGCAGTTAGAGACGCGTTTTCATGGCGAAGAGCCGAGAGAAGCTCCGATTCCAGCAGAAGGTTGGTGCAACGAAGTGAGAAAGTACTAGAAACGGACATTTTCAGATGAAATACCTTGGTTTCTCAATAGTGCCAACTTCGGACAGATTGATGATTGGTCACCGAGCCACGAGCAGAAACAGCAGGAAGAATATGAGATGGAGCACGCAATGGAGCCGAGTAATGTGCTGCGAGTGGAAATGTCAGATGAGGATCGTTTCATAACAGAAAGAATACTGAACAGCGAGAATACACTTAACGAGAGCTATGCAGTCGAGCAGCTCCAACCAACCGATGCTCTCGAAAAAAATGAACAGCTAGTGTTGACCCAGCCCGAGTTCTATGAAGAAACCGTCGTTCCCGAAAAAGCTGCCGAGCCGATGCTCACTCAGATCGAGGCTCTAGAAGAGAACATCGTTCCCGAGGAAGCTGAGGAGCCGATGGTCACTCAGACCGAGGATCATGAAGAATTCGTCGTTCCCGAGGAAGCTGTCGAGCCGATGGTCACTCAGACTGAGGATCAAGAAGAAAACGTCGTTCCCGAGGAAGCTTTTGAGCCGATGGTCACTCAGACCGAGGATCAAGAAGAGAACGTCGTTCCCGAGGAAGCGGTCGAGCCGATGATCACTCAGACCGAGGATCAAGAAGAGAACGTCGTTCCCGAGGAAGCTGTGGAACCGATTCTCACTCAGACCGAGGACCATGAAGAATTCGTCGTTCCCTTGGAAGCTGTCGAGCCGATGATCACTCAGACCGAGGCTCTAGAAGAGAACATCGTTCCCGAGGAAGCTGAGGAGCTGATGGTCACTCAGACCGAGGATCATGAAGAATACGTCGTTCCAGAGGAAGCTGAGGAGCCGATGGTCACTCAGACCGAGGATCATGAAGAATACGTCGTTCCAGAGGGAGCTGAGGAGCCGATGGTCACTCAGACCGAGGATCATGAAGAATTCGTCGTTCCCGAGGAAGCTATCGAGCCGATGATCACTCAGACCGAGGCTCTGGAAGAATACGTCGTTCTCGAGGAAGCTGAGGAGCCGATGATCACTCAGACCGAGGCTCTGGAAGAATACGTCGTTCCCGAGGAAGCTGAGGAGCCGATGGTCACTCAGACCGAGGACCAAGAAGAATTCGTCGTTCCCGAGGAAGCTGTCGAGCCGATGGTCACTCAGACCGAGGATCATGAAGAATTCGTCGTTCCCGAGGAAGCGGTCGAGCCGATGATCACTCAGACCGAGGATCAAGAAGAGAACGTCGTTCCCGAGGAAGCTGAGGAGTCGATGGTCACTCAGACCGAGGATCGTGAAGAGAACGTCGTTCCCGAGGAAGCTATCGAGCCGATGATCACTCAGACCGAGGCTCTGGAAGAATACGTCGTTCCCGAGGAAGCTGAGGAGCCGATGGTCACTCAGACCGAGGACCAAGAAGAATTCGTCGTTCCCGAGGAAGCTGTCGAGCCGATGGTCACTCAGACCGAGGATCATGAAGAATTCGTCGTTCCCGAGGAAGCGGTCGAGCCGATGATCACTCAGACCGAGGCTCTGGAAGAATACGTCGTTCCCGAGGAAGCTGAGGAGCCGATGGTCACTCAGACCGAGGATCGTGAAGAGAACGTCGTTCCCGAGGAAGCTATCGAGCCGATTATCACTCAGACCGAGGCTCTGGAAGAATACGTCGTTCCCGAGGAAGCTGAGGAGCCGATGGTCACTCAGACCGAGGATCGTGAAGAGAACGTCGTTCCCGAGGAAGCTATCGAGCCGATGATCACTCAGACCGAGGCTCTGGAAGAATACGTCGTTCCCGAGGAAGCTGAGGAGCCGATGGTCACTCAGACCGAGGACCAAGAAGAATTCGTCGTTCCCGAGGAAGCTGAGGAGCCGATTATCACTCAGACCGAGGCTCTGGAAGAATACGTCGTTCCCGAGGAAGCTGAGGAGCCGATTATCACTCAGACCGAGGCTCTGGAAGAATACGTCGTTCCCGAGGAAGCTGAGGAGCCGATGGTCACTCAGACCGAGGATCGTGAAGAGAACGTCGTTCCCGAGGAAGCTATCGAGCCGATGATCACTCAGACCGAGGCTCTGGAAGAATACGTCGTTCTCGAGGAAGCTGAGGAGCCGATGGTCACTCAGACCGAGGCTCTGGAAGAATACGTCGTTCTCGAGGAAGCTGAGGAGCCGATGATCACTCAGACCGAGGCTCTGGAAGAATACGTCGTTCCCGAGGAAGCTGAGGAGCCGATGGTCACTCAGACCGAGGCTCTGGAAGAATACGTCGTTCTCGAGGAAGCTGAGGAGCCGATGATCACTCAGACCGAGGCTCTGGAAGAATACGTCGTTCCCGAGGAAGCTGAGGAGCCGATTATCACTCAGACCGAGGCTCTGGAAGAATACGTCGTTCCCGAGGAAGCTGAGGAGCCGATGGTCACTCAGACCGAGGATCGTGAAGAGAACGTCGTTCCCGAGGAAGCTATCGAGCCGATGATCACTCAGACCGAGGCTCTGGAAGAATACGTCGTTCCCGAGGAAGCTGAGGAGCCGATGGTCACTCAGACCGAGGCTCTGGAAGAATACGTCGTTCTCGAGGAAGCTGAGGAGCCGATGGTCACTCAGACCGAGGCTCTGGAAGAATACGTCGTTCTCGAGGAAGCTGAGGAGCCGATGGTCACTCAGACCGAGGATCATGAAGAATTCGTCGTTCCCGAGGAAGCTATCGAGCCGATGATCACTCAGACCGAGGCTCTGGAAGAATACGTCGTTCTCGAGGAAGCTGAGGAGCCGATGATCACTCAGACCGAGGCTCTGGAAGAATACGTCGTTCTCGAGGAAGCTGAGGAGCCGATGATCACTCAGACCGAGGCTCTGGAAGAATACGTCGTTCCCGAAGAAGCTGAGGAGCCGATGGTCACTCAGACCGAGGACCAAGAAGAATTCGTCGTTCCCGAGGAAGCTGTCGAGCCGATGGTCACTCAGACCGAGGATCATGAAGAATTCGTCGTTCCCGAGGAAGCGGTCGAGCCGATGATCACTCAGACCGAGGATCAAGAAGAGAACGTCGTTCCCGAGGAAGCTGAGGAGCCGATGGTCACTCAGACCGAGGATCGTGAAGAGAACGTCGTTCCCGAGGAAGCTATCGAGCCGATTATCACTCAGACCGAGGCTCTGGAAGAATACGTCGTTCCCGAGGAAGCTGAGGAGCCGATGGTCACTCAGACCGAGGATCATGAAGAATTCGTCGTTCCCGAGGAAGCGGTCGAGCCGATGATCACTCAGACCGAGGACCATGAAGAATACGTCGTTCTTGAGGAAGCTGAGGAGCCGATGGTCACTCAGACCGAGGACCAAGAAGAATTCGTCGTTCCCGAGGAAGCTGTCGAGCCGATGGTCAATCAGACCGAGGATCATGAAGAATTCGTCGTTCCCGAGGAAGCGGTCGAGCCGATGGTCACTCAGACCGAGGATCAAGAAGAGAACGTCGTTCCCGAGGAAGCTGAGGAGCCGATGGTCACTCAGACCGAGGATCGTGAAGAGAACGTCGTTCCCGAGGAAGCTATCGAGCCGATGATCACTCAGACCGAGGCTCTGGAAGAATACGTCGTTCCCGAGGAAGCTGAGGAGCCGATGGTCAATCAGACCGAGGATCATGAAGAATACGTCGTTCCCGAGGAAGCTTTCGAGCCGATGATCACTCAGACCGAGGACCATGAAGAATACGTCGTTCTTGAGGAAGCTGAGGAGCCGATGGTCACTCAGACCGAGGACCAAGAAGAATTCGTCGTTCCCGAGGAAGCGGTCGAGCCGATGACCACTCAAACCGAGAACCATGAAGAATTCGTTGTTCCCGAGGAAGCGGTCGAGCCGATGATCACTCAGACCGACGAACAAGAGGAAGCCGTCGATCCCGACGGAACCAAGGTCACCAAAGAAGCCACAGAAAACACTCTGAAAGATACTGAAGACGTCAAGTCAGACTATAATGTAGTGAAGGAGCCAATCAAGAATGTCTCTGCTCAGACTGAAAGAGCATACCGGGCTGAAAGTTTAGATGATAGAAAAGAGTACAAAGAACTCTTGAAACTCTTGGAGGCCTGCGATTCCGTGGAGGAGAAGACCGTTTCTGAGCACGCAGAAGAGCTCATAGAACCGGAACCAGATACGTTATGGACTCCAGAAAAGTTCGAAATGAACTTCCTCGATTGGAACGAGTTTGACGATTCGGGGTCTCACAAAACTCACGAACTGCTGGTGGATGTCAAATCGCTGCACGTCGTCGGGGAATCAAAGAAATCCGATGAGCCGGAAAAAATCGATAAGCCAAAGGAGCAGAAGAAGGTGCACACGGTCGAGGCAGATGGGTTCACTGCTCCTAAACCAGCGAAGAGGCCCAGGGATTCCGAGTTCAACGACATGCCGATCCTCGAACCAGTCGCGCCCATCGTAGATGAGCACGACGCCAAAAGACAACGTGTCCATCCGGTACGGTCTCAACTAGAACTGCAACGAGATCAATTAACATTCCAGAGAGTGCTGGAAGCCTCGAGTCGTCAGAGAATGGCTGAGCAGATGCAACAAGAAGAGAATGCCCTGAGAGCTCCAATGAAGCTACCGGTAAGTTCATACTCCTCAGATTCTTGGACTTTGACCGTCATTTCAGGTTAACCAGGCGATTCGCGCAGATGTAGCACCTCATAGAAAAGAAGATGTGGACAGAATTGTCGAGGAGAGAATCCGATTGTGCCGAACCAAGGTGAGTTTCCTAAGCAGTTTTCCCTCTCGACGATATCCTCATTCCAGGATAACCAGGGACGATTGACTCGTGCGAGCTCCACACCGCATCAAGTAGAAGTGCCCTGTGTCGATCGAATGCCGAATTCGGCGCCGGAACTTGGGGAATGGTCTGAACAAAGTCCGAACACGGAGAAAGAACCGATTCCACCGTTCGAAAACATACTATCGCACTTCAGTCACGCGGTGAATCGCAGAATGAGTGGCCCACCAAAGTCGGTTCAGGCTTCGAGTCGTCACACGTCGTCTACGAGCAACGGATCGCAGTCCGTGGAACATCCCACCCGTCACGCGGCAGCCATGGCTCACCGTGTCAACGATCCAGAACCAGTTCAGGCCACGACCCACCAAACTTCCTCCAAGGTCCGTGGACCAGCGTCCGTTCAGCCTTCATCTCACATCGAGTCTGCTCACGCTTCGAGTCGCCACACGTCTTCTACGAGCAATGAGCCAATACCTGCTCAGGCTCCGGCCGATCGCGTGACCACCGGACACGATGGATGGCAGTTCAATCAGGAGCAAGCGATTGCTGAACAAGGCACCTCTATGGCTAATATTCAGCAAGATGTCGTTCCCCCACTCGAGCCGAAACCGGAACCGAAACCACGGTCGCAGGAAGAGCGATATAAATGGAGTAGAGTATTCAAGTTTTTCAATCCCAGAAACGTAACGCCGGCCGTTTTTAATAGCCTACTGGTGAAGACCAGCCAGAAGCCAGAGGAGATAGTCGATCCCAAAGAGGGCGACATCGAAAACCTCAGCTGGAAAGGTGATAAATATGAGCTCGATCAGAACCAGCAGAAGAGGATGGAAGAACTGAAGAGCAAGCACGAAGATCAATGTAAAGCGCTATATATAAGGAGATTGGATCGTCTGATTGATCAGAAAGTGCCACAGAATTACCTCAAACCCCATCATCGGAATTATTGCGAAGCAGCGTGTACTCTCAAGTTGCATCAAGACGCAGAGATTCAGACACTGGAACGAACGTTTATGGAAGAGAAAAAGGCGGCGCTTGATGCGTTGGGGCCACAATTTGCTCCAGCGTTTCCACCCCCGATGCAGCCGAACATGATCGGACAGGACCAGCAATGGAATCCGCAGCCTCTTCCGTCACCACAGATCGGACAGGACCAGCAATGGAATCCGCCACTACAGATCGGACAGGACCAGCAATGGAATCCGCAGCCTCTTCCGTCACCACAGATCGGACAGGATCAGCAATGGAATCCGGCACCACAGATCGGACAGGATCGGCAATGGAATCCGCAGCCGCTTCAGCCACCACAGATCGGACAGGACCACCAATGGAATCCGCAGCCGCTTCAGCCACCACAGATCGGACAGGACCACCAATGGAATCCGTCACCACAGATCGGACAGGACCAGCAATGGAATCCGCAGCCGCTTCAGCCGCCACAGATCGGACAGGACCAGCAATGGAATCCGCAGCTGATGCCGTCACCGCAGATCCAACAGCACCAGCCGTGGCATCGGCAACCACTGCCGCCGCCGCCACAGATCCAACAGCACCAGCAGTGGCCGCCACCGCAACAGCCGAAAAAGCCGAAACAGCCGCGACAGCGACAGACGAAGCGACAACAACAGCAGATCTCACAGCAACAGCTTCAACAGATCCAACAACATCAGCTGATGCGGCAGCAGCAGCATTTGTGGATGACCTATCAGCAACAAGCCTTAATGCAGCAGCACTATCAGTACATGCAGCATCAGCAGCAGTTCCCTCAACCGCCGCAACATCATCCTTATCAGCAGCAGCAGTTCCCTCAAGCGCCACAAAATCATCCTTATCAGCAGCAGCAGCATCATCATTATCAGCAGAATCAGGTCCCTCACGCGCCACAACATCATCAGCAGCAGCAGCAGCAGAATCATCAGGTCCACCAACCGCCGCAACATGATCATCATCCGTTTTAACTTCTTTTTTCGTTTCACCTGTCTCTTATCTCTCCGTTTTCCTCCATTTTTTCCCTGTTTGTTGGCTTTCCAACGGGTAACTGAAGTAATATATAGCCAAAAAGAAAAGTTGATACCCCCCCCCCAAACTGTTTTGTTTCAAACATTGTTCAACCTCCTTCCACTGTTCCTCCTTTTTTTAATTCCCAATTTGAGAAAAATAATCCAGAACTCATTTTTGTTTTCATCTTGAAACAAAACCAACTTAACATGTTTTTCGCGAAAATTCTCCAGAAATTTCAAGCAATTCATTTTTCCTCCGTTTATTTCTCTTCCCAAATTAGCAATTTCACGGTAGTTGACGAGTCTTTGAAAAAAGCTTAAAATTCCAAAAAAAAACTCACCATGATTTTTAAAATCCATTTTTTTTACCAAAATTCACACCAAATTCTCTTCTAAACCCCCAATTTTAACAATTTTTTTGTGCCTTCAACTAATTTCGACGGTAGCTAAACTAAGAAACAAAAAAAATTCATTTTTTTTTTCTATTCAAAAAACTCGAAAAAATTCGAATTCCGCCCAAAAAAATCCACGTTTCTAAATATCCAAAATCAAAGTTTTCAAAAATAAATTAAAAATTCAAAAAAAATATCGAAAAAAATTACAAAATTCTCAAAAAAAAAAAGATTTTCCCCGCTTCTCCTTTTTCTGTCCATCATACCCCCTTTCGCTTTTTTTTGCATTCTCCCATTTTAACTTGTCACATTGAACGCGCCGTTTTTTGGCTCCGCCCCCTTTTTTGGCATCTCTGCTCTGCCATCACGGGACATCGGACCTTATCGCTTTTGTGCTTTTCGCTTTGCTACTCTCTTTTCTCCTTTGCGTTTTTTTGGTTTTTGGCTTATTCTCCGCAATTGTACCCCCCCCCCCCAATCCCCATCGCTTAGTTGATTTGTTAGTTTGTTAGTTTTCTAGTACCCCTCCCCACCGTCCCGCCATTCCTCTCTCCCTCACATTCCAAACGCGGCTCAGAAACAAAGTAAGTATGGAATGATTCGGTTTTTCTATGGTAACTTAAACTCGTATAATGCATGTGCAAACATATTTTTTCTTGTGTAGACCTCGTGTGATTCTCTCCTCTCTTGTCCCCCCTCCCCCCTTTTCCCCGGTAGCTTCCTCTGTAGTATTGATTGATCGGCTAGTGTCTATTGCATTATTCATTTGTCACCACATATTGATATAGTAATAAAGAGGTAGAGAAAAAATGTGTCACGCCTGCGCTCCAGCGCACTTTACCCGTCCAAAGTGCGATAGAGCGCAGTTGCCTGGCATCATACGTTGGCCTTGCTCGTCGGGTAGACGGACGGGCGTTCCGAAACGCGTCGCAATTGTGACGACGTGACGACGGTGATCGAGATGACGGAGCCGTCGCGATTCTTGAACACCGGATGCGTGAGGTAGAAGATCCACGGCACGATGACGGTCTCGCAGTCGTTGCCGAACGGGCGAATTATCATCATGTAGTAGGTGTAGGCCGGCACTTGTAGGTACAAGATCTGAAAGTTTTCGGTGGAGCGCATTTGTTTTCTACGTTCGTTTCATGAAAGTTTTACTAGATATCAGACATTAATCAGTAGAGTGTGTTTTCAAAGCTACAAGGATAAAGAGGTTATCAGTGGAGCGCGTTTGTTTAGAAACATGATAGTTCTAAAGTTCAATAGAGCGCATTTGCTTTCCAGCCAAAAACTTTGGTTTCCAGTTGAACAAACTTTCTCGGAATCTACGAATGCTCAATAGACCGAACTTTGTTAGCTACTTGGACGTTTTGATAATCTTTCAATGTTCAGTGGAGCGCGTTTGCTGACTATAGAAAAGTCTGTTTCCGTTTCTGACCGACTCGATTGTCTGACTCACTGTGAAAATGCAGTACGTCAAGTAGGGCATGATCATCGAGACGGTCGTCGCAGTCAACGAGAGCTCGGCCTTGCGGCTCCGCGAGCTCTTCGTCTGTCCGCCGTTCGCCGCCACCATCGCGACCCTCAGTTTCACGAAAAGAAGCGCGTTGACGAGCAGACACGCGATCATCCAAAACACTGTGTTGATCAGATGAAACACCGAGTTGCGCATCTGAAAAATAGACGGGGGCGGTGAGCCGGAAAACGGAAGAAACCTACGCCGAAAGCGCCGCCCGAGTAGTAAATCGACACGGAGCCGAACGGGTAGGGACCGCCCAACTGTCTACAGTAACCCAGTGCTGGTAGCAGAAAGAATGTGAAGCACATGGGATAGACGAGCGTCAGTGGCACCGCGACGGCGACGATCCTTCCGTTGATCTGAAAACCGGGTGGTGTTGCAAGCGCGCTCCACTGAAATCGCGGCTACAAAAAAGCCACAACCACTTCCCCTCGCCTTCCAATCTAGCAAATCAAATTCACGTCCCCCTTTAACTAACTCACTTTCGAATGAGTGCTCGGGAACAGGACGAGAATCAGACGCAGAAGGCACAAAAGGAACGGGAAGATCATGGCGGAGTAGTTGAAGTAGAAGGTGAAGAAGAAGATCAACTTCAGGTAGTGGTTCGGATAAACGGTGGCACACGCCGAGGTGAAGAAGCCGGTCGCCGGAAGACGGAGCATCATGTAGTCGGCCACAAAGTACAAAAAACTCTAAAAAAGAAACATGAGTCAGATGGGTTTGCACGGAGTGAAATTCCGGAAGTTCCACGAAACCCGTCATAACTTTTTCGTGGTGAATCCTATGAAAATGGGGCAGTTACCAAAAATATGCAGCGTTTAGAGACCTTTCGAATGGTGCAACGAAAATGTGGGAATCTGGATTTTGAAGAAAGTTATGGCGGTTTTAGTAGAACACTTTCTTCAAAGTAAAGATTTTCAAACTGTTCGTCACACCATTCGAAAGGTCTCAAAAAGCTTTGTAATTGTGGTAACTAAACCATTTTCCAAGGATTCACCACGAAAAAAGTTATGACGAGTAGTTCCGTGTAACTTCCGGAATTTCATTCCGTGCAACTCTGCTCTACAGTTTTTGAGTTTTAGAGGAAAATTTCCAAATTTTTCTCTAGAAGTTGATCGACCGCTCTAATTGAAGCCATAAAACAAGTTCCTGATCTTTTTTTTTCGTTGATCAATCATACGATTCTTCTTGAGGTAGGCCAAAAATAGCAACACTATAAATCGCTCAACTTTTTTGAGAAACTCTCCAATTCTCACATGTCAATCGTTTTTTTTTGGAAGCGAAAAAAAAATTCAAAGCGAAAAAGGGCTTGGGCAGATTTTGGCCCGATATTCAGAGCCGTCGAGTTTTAAAGGTGCATAAGTCATTAAACTTCATAAGAGCGGTAGATTGGAGGCGAAAAAAACTGGCGACTCACCAAGACTTGCGCCAGCGAGAGCACTAGGAAGACGTGTTGATTTATTGGCACACTTTTTCGCGAGCACAACGATTGACAGTAGACGTGGATGATGCGCGCGATGACGAACACCGTCGGCAGCATGTAGGTCAGCGGGATCACCGCCACGGCGACTGGCCACGTGTGCCACGTGGCACGATACTCCACATACGTGTCGTTGCCGTAAACCGATTGTGGGAACGCGGTGGCGGTGAGCGATGACATGGGAAACAAGTGGAGCAAGACGTTTTTTTTTTCTGATAATGCTCAATGAGCACAGCAGCAGCAGCAGCCTTCTTCTTGTTGTGGGAAGTCAGGCGGACGTGCACACAAATATCCAGCGGAGAAAAAAAAGTGCGTGATTTGCGAGAGTCCCGTTTTCGTGCCACTTTTCGCAGAATTGCTCCAACACCAATTGAGCAATTTTCCTGGATTGGAAGAAGTGAGAGGGAGAGGGGGAGGTGTTACGCAAATCGGATATTAGAGAATAATAAGTCGCGTTGGACTCGCGAAGTCGAGCTCGCGGAGCAAAAGAGCACACACTCAGAGCACAGTGGAGCTCATCGGACGAATTGTGGACGCCGGTGATAGGGAGGCGGTGCTCTTTTTGTGCTTTTTGAACATTGGATGGGTTAGGTAGAGGATCCACGGCATCATGACTGTTTCGATGTCGTTGCCGAACGGTCGGAAGATCATCAGGTAGTAGACGTAGTCGGGCAGTGTTAGGTACACGATCTGGAAGGCGTGACGTGGCAGTGCCACGTCAAATTTAAATTGGTATGATAAGTGGCGTGACGTGGTAGCACCCAGTTATAATCGAAATTGGGATTAGTGGTGTTATGCGGCGATACAATGTTAGATTTTAAGTGGTATGACGTGGCAGCATCACGTTTGAATTGAAACGATGTCGCAATATCATATGATGTCGCAATACCATAACCAGATTTTAATCAGTGTGACATGGCAGTGCCATGTCAAGTTCGAAATAATGAAACTTGGTAGTACCATGTCATGCTCGAAAGGCACAGGTTATGAAAACTAGGCACAGGTCCCGATATTAGGCACAGGTTATGAAAACTAGGCACAGGTCCCGATATTAGGCACAGGTTATGAAAACTAGGCACAGGTCCCGATATTAGGCACAGGTTTTTTGACGTGGCACTACCATATCAAGCTTGTTGTTAAAACCAGAACTCACCGTTAAAATAGTGTTATTAGTGAATGGAATAATAGACGAGACCATCGTAATTGACAATGACGTTTCAGCGCGTTGCGATTGTTGTCTGGTACGTGCTGATCTGAAAATCCACGTCACTTCCCACACTCGCTATCTTTCAGCTAACGTTTTGTTGAAAGTGGACTGTCTCAGTTTGAGCATCATCATGACGGAGCACAAAATGGTCAGCGAGCACATGAGCACCGACATGACGAGATGAATGTACGAGTTGCGCCAACCGGACCATCCGCCCGAATAGTAGATGTAAACGGCTCCGAAACGCAACGGAGCGCCCATCGATCTACAGTAACCGAGAGCCGGGATCATGAATGCGGTGCACATGAGTGGGATGGCGAAGAGCAGCGGAAGAGCCACCGACATGATTCGAGCACATATCCACGGGTGCCGACGTGGATGGAGCAGGATGACGAGCCGCGTGAGGCAGAGCAAGAAGGGAAGGATGAGCACACAGTAGTTGGCGTAGAAGGTGAGCACGAAGATCAGTTTGAGCCAGTGGTTGGGGTGAGCACTCGCGCACCACGCGGTGAGCACTCCGGTCGCCGGCAGCGAGAGACGCAAAAAGTCCGAGACGAAGAATAGCGTGTTCTGAAACTATGACGTGGCTATGCCATGTCATACTTGATGTGGTGTGACGTGGCAGTGAAACGATCAACTTAGAAGATAGGGGATAGTGTTAAATCAAAATGAATCTACTCAAAGTTAAAACTTTCTGCCGTTTTGCTTAGCACTACCATGTCATACTCCACGTTGCAACTATGAAGACGTGGTGTGACGTGGCACTGCCACGTCACGTCACTCTACTTACAAACAAGAAATACAGCATTATGATCATGAAGATGTGCCGATCCATAGCGACGGCTCCATTTCCCGGCGATCGATAGCCGGCAAATATGCGGCACATGACGACGATCGTCGGAATCATGTAGAAGAACGGAACGACGGCGAGCACGGTAGAGAATGTGAACTGGTAGCGAAAGTCTTGAAACTCTCGAACACCATGAATGGATTCGTCCATTTCCGGGGTGAGAATGCTGGAAAAGTGAGAAAAGTGGGGAGGAGAAGGGGGATTCAATCAAGGGGCGGTCTGTCTATTGTTATGGAGGAATTGAGTCAGTGAGAGAGAGAGAGGGAGAGACCGAATCATTTATTGAATTGAATGATGTTGGATCAGCGGTAAACATGTGCGCGGAGCGAGTTAAAACGTGATTCACTGATATTGACTTCCAAGTTCATCACGCGTGCTCAGCCACAAATCTCCCCCCAGCGGAGGCACTAATTGGCACTTTTCAAGACATCGCCGAGCTTCGCAGTGGGATGACAGATATTGTGGAGGTGGCGCTGATTTTGCGGTGGGACGTTTGGAACATTGGATGGGTTAGGTAGAGGATCCACGGAGACATCACTGTTTCGAGGTCGTTGCCGAACGGCCGGAAGATCATCAGGTAGTAGACGTAGTCAGGGAATGTTAGGTAGACTACCTGGAAGGCGTGACGTGGTGTGAAGTGGCAGTTCCATGTCAAAGTTCGAACTCAGACTAGAAGCAGTGCGACGTGGTAGTACCATGTCACACTCGAAAAGATGAAACGTGACAGTTACATTTCTACCTTGAAGTGGTAGTGCAATATCAAGTTTTGAGAGGGATGACGTGGCAGTGTCATATCAAAATTGGAGTGGTGGTACCATTTCACACTCAAAGTGAAAACTAGAAATGGTATGACGTGGCAATGGCCAAACTCACCGTTAGAATGGTATTGTTGAGGAACGGTACCATCGAAGAGATCATTGTTATCGTCAGCGAGTTTTCAGCCCTTGTGGAAGCTTTTCGGGTTTTCAGCGATCTGAAAATATGGTCTTACAAACTACCGTAACCATTTTTTCTGAATTTACGTCGTCTGAGCCGTCGAAGTGACTTTTTTGAGGCGGAGCAACATGATAATAGTGCCAGTAAGGGTCAAAATGCACATGAGCACCGACATGACGAGATGAATGTACGAGTTGCGCCAACCGGACCATCCGCCCGAATAGTAGATGTAAACGGCTCCGAAACGCAACGGAGCACCCATCGACCTACAGTAACCGAGAGCCGGGAGCATGAATGCGGTGCACATGAGAGGAATGGCGAAGAGCAGCGGAAGAGCCACCCACATGATTTTTGGGCAGATCTGAATCAGTTTGGATGGTTTTCGAGAGACTTGGAGGGAAACTGTTACATAGGCGTTGTCACGGGGTCGGAGAAGGATGGTGAGTCTAATGAGACACAGAAAGAATGGCAGTAGGAGGGTGCAGTAGTTGAAGTAGAAAGTGAAGAAGAAGATCATCTTGAACCAGTGGTTGGGCTGAACGGAGGCGCACCACGAGGTGAAGACGCCAGTGGCGGGAAGCGAGAGTCGGAGGTAGTCGAAGAGGAAGAACATCACACTCTGAACAGGCTCGATGGAGAGATGTGACTGTGACAAATCGATTGATAGCCCCCGCAATATCCTGGGTACTAACCAAGTAAGTTGGGAGAGTATCAATCGATTCAGCCCAATGAACTTCATCCAATTGGGTTCTCCTCACACTCACGCATAGAAAGTTCAAAGCGATGCACGTGAAAATGTGTCGATCCATGGCCTGACTGCGCGACGTCAAATAGGTCCGCACGACTCTCAACATCACCCAAATCGTCGGCGTCATGTAGAACATGGGAAGCATCGCGATGATTGTTGAGAAGGTGAACGTGTAGCGGAACGATTTGTACTCGGAGAGTCCGTGAATCGACTCGTCGAGGGCCATTTTTTCTTCTGCAGACAGGTTTTTTTTTTTTGGAAACCGTGGGACAAACAAGTACGTGACATTTGAACTGAAATATCTTGGGAACTAGCAGAGTTATGAAAAAGTTGTCAACTACAAACTTGATCAGCGTAAAATTTGCAATGTTTTTGTAGTTGAAAACTTTTTTGTAACTTTTCCAACTTCGGAGATATACTATGTCAAAGTATGAAATGTAGGTCACCCAACGAAACTCCACCGTAACGAGTCACGGAGAGTAGAATTTGCATCCTTTTTTTGTCAAATGCTCGAAAGCGCGCAGATTCCGATAAAATCCGTGACACGTGACCCGTTACAGCGGATTTTCGTTGAGCAATCAGCTCAAGTGAAAAACGGCATGAAATTGGAAAAGTTTGAAACAAAGAGGAAGTGGAAGAAGGGAAATTAGAAATTGGCGTTTATGTTTGATCTGAGTGGACGTGTCGGGAGTAAACGGGCGGTTTTGATTGGATGAAACACTCGGGCGGCACCCGTGTAGGTGTCTACACCACACAAACCACACTATGTATTTCCATAAATGGATGAAGCAAGCGGAGAGGGGGTTTGAGGCGATGAAACATCACTCTTGGGTTCATGGACCCCATCGGGTCTCGCAGCGAAAACAGAGAACCTTAAAACCGTGTCATAGAAGAGCCCCCTTTAAGTGGTCAATTTCAAACTGGGATATCTCGGAAACTAGCAGAGTTGTGAAAAAGTTATCAACTACAAACATCATCAGCGTAAAATTTTTAACGTTTTTGTAGTTGACAACTTTTTTCTAACTGTTCTAGTTTCCAAGATATACCCTGTCAAAGTTGCCCTTCCGATGTACACAGAGTTCGCTTCTAGATTTTACGGCATGCTATTTTGGAGTGGTCTCGTGAAAAAGGAGAGAAAAAAGGTTGAGAAAAGTTTAATTTCGCAAAAATAAAAGGGAAAATAGAGAAAACTCGAGGAAAAGAACATGCGCTCCAGCGCAAATCCCCTTTCCCACCTTCCCCGTAAGCACTAGTACTATAGTACTACATGTGAACTGGAAGAGACAATAATTATGGGTTCGGACCTTTTTTTTTAATATCCGTTTCTGTTTTCTCCTTTTTGTTACGAATTGTAATGGTGCCTTGGAAATTGACATGGGTCTCGCATGGAAGAGACGGTTTGGTGTCGATTTACGAGAATTGGACCGGGTGTTTGCAAACAAGGACATGACTTTTTTGAGAGAAAAAGTGGGAGCAACAAATCTCATTTATTTATTTATATATGCGTAATAAGGTCAAGGCGAAAGTGTGGGAATGGGGGGGGGGGGGTGTCCGGAAATGGAGCGGAGCGGTGGTTCGATGCACCCGGTGAGCTCGCGGAGCCCAATTAGACAGCTCTCTCGCCGTGCGCTTTTCTTTTCTCGGTTTGCAGATTTCAATCGAGGAGGGGATTAGACTGCAAAATGAGGAAATGAATGCGATGAGGTCACAGGGGATGCAAACGCGCTCTATTGAGACATGGTCTTTTTATTGGTTTATCGGCGTTTCCGAACATTCTGTTAGAATTAAGGTTCCATGACTTCTGGAGCGATGTAGACGTGGATGGTGGCGTCGTGAATCCAGAAGCAGAATGGTGTTGACGATGAAGACGTAGGAGCTGAAACAGGCTTGTTTAAGGGTTATAGAGAGAGAGAGAGAT
This sequence comes from Caenorhabditis sulstoni, assembly GCA_963966605.1. Lineage (NCBI taxonomy): Eukaryota > Metazoa > Nematoda > Chromadorea > Rhabditida > Rhabditidae > Caenorhabditis > Caenorhabditis sulstoni. The sequence continues at coordinate 2,433,018 of OZ016479.1, forward strand.
ATCAGGGGTTACTGTAACTATGACGAGAGGGTACGGTAGATGTACTGGGAAGTTTGCACTCTTACAGATTAGCGAAGTTTCGTGTAATTCTGAAGTGCAACGAGTTCTGAGCGATTTGTGAACACCGCCATTGGCGCGATTCTGGCGCTTTCAAGGCGCTCGGCCAGTCATCCGCTTGACATACGCTAAAACAAGCGCTCCGACCGCCAGTGGCGCTTCACAGTCGGCCAGTGGCGGCGTGATGGCGCCAGTGGCGGCGTGATGACACCAATTGTCACTAAGCGCGCAAAATTTCCTGAGTGGATGCTCATTCTGGCGTATGTCAAGCGGATGTCTGGCCGATGTCAGGCTTGTCCTTGTTTTCGAACGCATGTGTTACATTCAAAGTACCACTCAGGTCGCTTGCGCTTTTTGTCTCTTCTCTGTGAGAGCTGTCAGATGAGCCCGTCAAAACAACGCCTCGTTCCGCTGGTGTTCGACGTCTTCTGACTTCAGAAATCAGAATGTCCGCGTGGAAGTACGTCTTCTGTGCTCTTCTCCGAGCTTCAACTCCCGCGTCTAATTGCCTAGCAATTCCACGACCCAACCCTGCAATTAGGTCAGAACCACCTCAGAGATTCGTCTCGAACGTGGGGGCGGAGTCGAAATGGAGGGGAAAGAAAAGGAAACGAGGGTGCCAATTATGCGAAGAGAAAAGAAGAGATACTCATTCGAATCACCTCTTTCTCTTTTTTGCTCAAGGCTCTTTGTGCTCCATTGCTTGCTCCGCGAGCTCCCCTCTCCGAGTAATCAGTCGAGTGGGCGAGAGCACAGAGTTGCTCAGAACAGGTGCAAACTAAACCGAAAACTGAGAACTGAAACTGCTCAACAGAGCCTCGAGTTGAGCCCATGGCAGGAGCTCCGAGCTCCGAGAGCATGTTTCGAGCTCCTACTCCCCCCTTCCAAACATACCCAAATCGCATTTACTTGTAGCTCCCAGCCATTGATCACTTTTCGCCTGAACCAGACCCCCAGACTATGACTAATATCGTTTTACGAGCTTACTCGATTTCAGAGCCTTTTCAGAGCCACTCAGTCAATGCCCGCTTTTCTTTCTGATATTTAATGATACCTTTTCTTATTTTTGTCCATTTCTCAACCACTATCGAGAAATAGAGAGAGAAAATGAAATCGGAAGCCAAAAATAACTTTACTTCAAAAAAAAAGTGAAGAAAAAACTTTGTTTTTCAATTTGCGGCCGATTTTTCAGTTTTCCACCACAGTGATGATCGAAATCTGAGAAAGAAATCGAAAAACAAAAAAAGCATTGTTTTTTTTTTTTTTTTTTGAAAAAATTGGTTCAGGCATCTTAAGTTCAAGAAACTAGGTCACGGCGGCTTGTTGGCCTAGTTTTCACAAATTAGGGAATCTAGGTCAAATCTCTCTGAAACTAGGTCACAAAGACTGGTTGACCTAGTTTTCTTAGTTAGGTAACTAGGTCACTACGCCAAAACTAGGTCACACTGATGATAATCTAGGTCACCTCCTCGAATCTAGGTCATTGACTGCTTGGCCTAGTTCTCTCAACCCTCTGAAGTTAGGCCACACAAATCGGATGACCTAGTTCCTTCTCGCAATCAGTTCTCAGAATCTAGGCCAAAGTTCGGTCGGTCTTGGCTTCGGTTCCTCGATTCTCCCGAAACTCGGTCTAACCCCTGGAATTGGATCAAAAAGCCATAACCGCGTTGATTTGATTGCCTTCTCTTCCGGCCCGCGCCCCCCGCCACATTCCTCACGTCTCCACTTCCCGCTCCTTCCAGACCATGTCGTCGGCCTTCGCGAACGGATCGGTGTCGGGCCTGAAGGCGTACGCCGACTACTCGCCCACCATCGACATGACCACAATGCAGGCGTTCATTCCGTTCCTCTACATCTGTCCCACACTCGTCGTCACCATCACCATTCTCGTCATGTACAGTCGCGCGCGCGCCTCGAGCACCGCCACAACCATGGATCACAACATATTCGTGCTCCTCATGTTCTACTTCCTGTTCAACATGCTCTTCTTCGTCGGCGACTATCTGCATCTGAACCTGCCCTCGTCGGGTCTCGCCACGAAATGGTGCGCGAGTGTGCAACCGTCGCGATGGTTCGCCCTACTGCACATTTTCGCGTATTACTGTAACTTTGCGATCATCATCTGCCCGTTTTTGGTCTGTCTCATCAGATTGACGATTTTACTGTCGCCACGTCATAATGAACGGGTGAGTGCGGGGTCACCGAATTAGTCTACTCAAAGCGCTACTATCACAAGCTTGCGCGAATAGTCTAGGCGGGTGTGGGTTCGCGCGACGTTTTGGAGGTCCGAGTTCGAACCCCATGCTGGTCAAATCATTTTTTTCCTAGTTCCAAACATCTTCTAGACGTCATTTTCAAACGTTCACTTTCCAGTACTGTCGCCTGATCATGCGGCGCTTCGCAATCCCCTTCCTCTTCATCGCGCCGCTCCTCCTCGTCGCCTGCAACGTCAATGTCATCGGCTACTGTCGCCAACTCGACGCTCCGTTCACATTCGGCTCACTGATCATTTGGGAAGGCGATTTCCACGTCGAGCTTAATATCATCATCCACTTCTCGTTCTCCTGCGTGATATTTCTGTCGACAGTTGTCATGTCGTTGATAATGTTCTACAAATTGCGAATGACCGTCTTCAACACGACGTCTGAGCGGACGAAGGCGTTGACGCGAAAAGCCGAGCTATCGTTGTGGCTGACGATGTTGTCGAGCGTCGTGCCATTCATCACCAACTCCATCAACTCGGTTAGTGTGCCAAGCCAGGGCAGGGAAGAGGAAAAGTTAGGCCACCACCGACTATCAACACTTCAGGCCACATTTCTGTTCAACCGCCACAACTACTTCTACGTCCTCTTCCTGCGTCCGATCGGCAACGACTACGAGACGACGATGATGCCGTGGGTGTTGTTCTTGACGCATCCACTATTCAGTCTCCGGAAGAAGAAGACGAGCAAGACGTCGGTGGCTTGGCTCGGCAACTCGCGGAGCTCACAAATGTGCTAATCCTATGTTTTCATATACTTTGATTGTTGAGTAGACGTGTACTGCGCCGAGCTAATCACTTCCTTGAGTGGAATTAGCTGGTTTGACTTTGGTGGCGCAGGCGGTTGCACGTCTGCCAGTCAATCCAACGCTCGCGAGTTCAATTCCACCTGCTGTTTTAAGACAAAAATAAAGATTTCATTGAACAAACATCAATTTGCAAGTCATATTCATATTTCAATTCATCGTCAAACTGTGCGCATTGCCCACCACCGTTTCGCTCGTCTGGTTCGCCTGAGCAGTGTCGGCAATGCGGTAGCTGCGACCGCGACACGTCATCCACCGCCAAACGTCGAGACATCCTTGCCGGTAGCTTCTGATGATGAGCATCGTCGGCAACGGATCGACGGCCGGATAGATGGCGATGGTGAGGCCGATGAACGGGTACTTCAGATTCAGCTCCACATCGAGCATCGGAAAAATGAACACCATTCCGGCCGGCGCGTACATCAACACCACCGGAATCGCGGATTGGACGACGAGCGCGTAGAAGAGCTGCTTCTGGAGCAGTTTTGTGGCGCTCGACTGAAATTCGGTGCCTTCCAGCTTCTTGGAGATCCAACGGTAGCAGCGGACGCCGAACGACACCACACTGACGAAGGAGGTTCCCTGAAGGGTGGAGTGCGGTAGGGCGCGTTTCCTCCCCGCGTGAAAACCCACCAGTATCACCCACATCACGGCGACACCGAAAAACGAGTCGAAATCGGCGTGCGCCACCGCGTCGACGGTTCCGTTCTCGCCGCGCGGCCAAAAGTGCGCGCTGATATACGCGCACTCGTCAATGTCCAGACGATAGTTGTCTAGCATAGTGTTCCTGGAATCGCCCGCCTACGGAAACGTGTACCGGAGGGAGGGGGGACGGGTACGAGGTACTGACCGCAGATACTCGGTTCTCTCGGGAGTCTCGCCGTACCAGAACCAACAGATGACGCCCCACAGGATGCCGTAGAGGAAGGGCAGGATGTAGATTGCGAGCTGTTTGTGGCCCGACAGCCACTTCTGACGAAAGTCCACGTCGACCGCACCGTAACGGTAGATGAAGTGACCGCCGAAGACGGCCATCGAGAAGCCGAAACACGAGCAGTAGGTCACTGAACACGAAGCGTTTTCGAAACGTTCACTGCGCTCCACTGCACTTGGCGCGAAAGTTCGCGCCCAGTCCAGTGGAGCGCGTTTCCGTTCACCTACCGATTAGAAAAACTGCGGCCTGGTGGCTGAAATTGAAGTTGTTCATGTCTTGAAAGACGATGAACGCTGAGCCGTAGGTGTGAACTGACTGAAAACAAAAACAGGGTTACTGATGTTTGGCGCTCTAACTCTTGTCTCATGGGTTTCTGAGTTGTTTGTATAGCGGAATGTGATAGATCCCATTCTGAGGATTCGATTGATACCCCAACTTGACTGTTTTGAACTTTTTTTAAGCGAGTTACAGGTGAGCACAGTAAAAGCTATGTAACTCGCTTCAAAAATACTCAAAACAGTGAAGTTGGGATATCGATCGATTCCTCACAACCAGATCTATCGAATGGAATCACACAACTGTTTGTAAAATCCAAGTGGCAAAAGATACAACGCTCCAAAAACCACAAAACCCCCCAATCCTTACCGGGCCGGCGAACAAATTGACAAACGCGTAAATCAGCTCGAAAAACGCCGTGTACAACATGAGCCATTTGTAGGTTCCCAATTTCGGCGGTGACTTCATCAGTATCAAGTACATGAGGAAAGCGTTGGCGAAAACGGACAGTACACCGCAAACGACTTGAGTTCGCGCCTCGAGAGCCACCCACTGTACAGTCGGCATCGTATTAGATGAATTAGGAGTGAAAACAAGCGGAAATGAAGGCTGAAGAGGAGGCGGAAGGGGGAAAAGAGAGAGAGAGGCGGATACTCGAAAACATGGGTGCGATTAGTCCCCAGACGACGTGACAATTAGCAACTCTTTGTCACCACACTCGATTCGGTTTTTTGAGCGATGCGATGAGTTATAGGTAGTACGAAAAAGAATGGGGTTGATAGAAAAATCGAAATGATCGGTCAAGTTAGTGCTGGTGGGAGGTTGTTCGACAAAGGCGAAATCTCTGAGCAAACGGGTTTGGCACCACGAGGGCACCGGGCTGACCACTGCAAAGTTTGACCTCTACAGCGGTCGCTTCTTCATTCAAGAATGGAGACAGTTTCGGTAACCCACCAGATCCGGACCGATCGATAAAGCTGAGGCTGGCTTAGTGGTCTGCGGCTATCAGCGGACGTTCTCTCCGGAACTTGCGTCACAAAAATAATTGTACCTAACTTAGTTCTAATCCGTCCCTGTTCTAATCCGTCCCAGTTTCAATCCGTCCAGTTCTGTTCCGGGGTACCGCCTTCAAGAGAGTCCAAAGTTCGAACCCAACTGACACAAAAGGTTGATGTTTTCTTGTGGCCTTTGAGAGAAAAATTTTTCAATCCGCGATTCGTTTGTTTTTGTGTTGAAGATGCAATCGATGCGGATCTTCACGGCAACTTACAGTTTCGCCCTCCTAACGGCGGCCCCTGACAGCATCTCCACGTACATAAAACGATCTCCATCGGCCTTTGTCTATTGTCTCAAGTATCTCCACATCGTCTAATCGTGTCTAATTAGCACACCAGACGGTCCATTTCATGTCTACCTTTGCTCCTGGGAACCATCTGCTCCCGCCCCGCCCTCCCTCCACCTACCACCGTTCGGCCCCGCCCCTTTTACCGCCGACATCCGATTCATCGTCCAGAGCTCCCCATTCGAGTCAATTCACTCGTCGAGGTACACTCCTCATTCCCTTCCCTTCGTATTCAGAATGCTGTCTAACGCTGTGAACACCATCGCTTCGGCTACCTATTTGTCGCGGAAAGCGATATTCGATCATATGAACCCGGCCAACCTGTAAGTCAATCCAGTTTCTCATCCTTTTCTACCCCCTTCTCTTTTCAGTCTCGTTCTCTCCACCCATTCGACCACGTCGCTGGAAATGATCAAGACGTGCGCCTTGAAGGCCTCGCTCACGATCCGATTCAGTGAGCGTGACACGATCGTCCACGTGACGACGTCCACTGGACTGTACTCGGAGATCGTTGTGGGCCATTACATGGACAAGGAAGGAAAGGAACTCAATGTGACAATAGACGGAGAGCTTGTCGAGAGATGCTATCTCACTAGGTCGGGACTCATCATCCCCCACCGTCTGGACGTCATCTTGCGCCGGATCTTCTCGATCTACTCCTCAATTCACACGCACGTGGAGGAATTGGAGCTTGTGATGGCCGGCGACCGGCGGATTCCAGAGCTCACGATGCTGTTGAGTGAGCTCAAGGACCACTCGAAAGTGCAGCACATCAGTCTGTGGAACGCCCCGCACAGCGGACTCGGACGACTCGACGTCGCTGGACTGGAGGAAGTGTGCGAATCGCTGCAAGTGGAGCAGACGCTCACCTTCGACAAGCTGCCTCTCAATGTGCCGCTCAGCTACTTGGCCGTCCCGCACCTGACCATCAAGGATCGCATCGGACTCTCCGAGGAATACATCGTCACTGTGCTCATGGATCTTCCCGGATCGATCTTCATCGCCGAGGACCCCGCCCCCGCCCCCATCGTATGGCATTGAACTTCTCGTTTTCTTCTTGTTTTCTGAAAAGATTGTGTACTGAAAATTTCAATTGTACTAATTCGAAACCTGATTTTGTTTTCTCTTCGAATCAATAAAAAATATAAAATCCAAACTGACTACGATACACAACTGTGCAAACACGTTGCGGACTTTTTGATCTACAGTAGATCGGCGCAAAATTTCAGTTTTCGCCGCGAAAAAACGCGATGTTTTCTTCCGATTTCTCCCCGTTTCGTCATTCTTTTCGCTGATTTTCTCCACTTTTTTGGTAGAAATTTCGTTTTTCAGTTGTTAATTGTGTGTTTTCAACTTGAATCTGGCTTAAATTAGGGATTTCAAGTCTTTTCTCTTAGTTTTCTTGGTCTCGGTGTCCTTTTCCTTCAAACTGTTGGTTTTTTGGCTCGAAATCTGTTGTTCGAACATATTTTTCCTGATTTCAATCGAAAAACTTGGACGTAACTGGCGAAAACTGACAGAACATCGGAAGAATTTCATAATTGGCCAGACTTTCAGCGATTCTCCAGTTTTCCATTGGTTTCAGATGTCATCGGGATTCGATCGTCACATCACGATCTTCTCGCCGGAAGGTCGCGTCTATCAGGTATTTCAGAGCGGTTCTGCCGAAAAAACTGATAGAAAAGTGCGAGTTTGCAGGTGGAGTACGCGTTCAAGGCGGTTAACACGACGAATCTGACGGCAGTGGCTGTGAAGGGCAAGGAGTCGGCGGTGATCGCCGTCCAGAAGCGCGTTCCCGACGGTCTGGTGCTCGCCGACGCGGTCACCTCGATCTACACGCTCTCGCCGAGCGTCGGCTGCTGCGCGATCGGAATCGTGCCGGACGCGATGTTCCAGGTGCGGCGGGCGGTGAACGAGGCGTCGATGTGGAAGTACAAGCACGGGTACGACATGCCGGCCGAGCTGCTCGCCAAGAAGATGGCCGACCTCAACCAGTACTACACACAGAACGCCGAGATGCGCTGTCTCGGAGTCGGCAAGTGTTCTTTGAGGCGACTCATCACTCCTCCCATGTTCTCTCAGCTCTTCTGATCATCGCGTGGGACGACGAGAAGGGCGCCGAGGTGTTCCGCGTCGATCCGGCCGGCTACTACCGCGGAATGCGCGCCGTCGCTGTCGGCGTGAAGCAGTCGCCGGCGACGACGTTCCTCGAGAAGAAGATCAAGAAGCGCGACGCGTGGGACGCCGCCGATCCCGCCGAGCTCGCCATTGAGGCTCTTCAGTCGGCGTTGGGCATCGACGTACGCGCCAACGACGTCGAGGTGCTCGTCGTTTCGAAGGACGCGACGACGCCGACGAAGCTCACCGCCGAGCAGATCGACGCGCATCTCAACGCGATCGCCAGTCGCGACTAAAGCGCACCGGCTTTGTGTGTATTTTCTATTCTTCTCCTCCCCATTCAGCACTCGTTTGATATACTTTCCCACCGAACTTGCCCGTTTCCGATTTCAAGTGTAAATATGAAAGAGATCTGTTTATTTCGTCCCACTTTTTCAGACTTTCGGACCACTAGATGAGTTAACAACGGTATTTCCAGATGCGATTCGGCCCTTCTTGAATGCCGGATGAGTGGCCACAAAGTAGCAAGTGACCAAGTGGATGCGGCAGTCGATGATGAACGGACGTCCGAAGAGGATGTAGAAGAGGTAGTCGGAGTGGAAGACTTCAGCGACCTTGAAAAGTAAGGGATCGGGGTTGTTTCGGTGGGATTACGGTAGCATACCGATATAATTTGAATCAAGGCGAATGGGATCAGTATCAGAATTATAGTGATTGACAACGTTCGCTCTGCTTTCGAGTTATACTTGGAGACGTTTCTGAAACTTTTTCACTGTAAACTGATCCACTTGTTAAGCTCCGCCCGCTTTTCCTGGAAAAGGGATGGAGCCGATCGCGTGAACTTACAGATCCCTTCTCTCTTTGAGTTTCCTGAACATGAGCACAGTAGTAACGATGATAGTGATCATGACGAGTGAAGTGATCGAGCAGTAGATCAGATTGAAAGTGAGCGGATCCATATAATGAACTTTCGGCAGGATAGCAACAGAACCGAACGGAAACGGGCTGAAGAGCTGAAGACTCGCGCCTTCCGATACGAATTGCGGTAGTGAAACGGCGAAACTGAGTAGGAGAGTGAGAAGGGAGAGAAAGTTGAATCGCGCCTCGAAAGTCTCTTGAATATGGGCGGAGCAGTACAGAATGACGACTCGCATCAGGCAAAAGTGCATTGTGAACAGTTGAGAAGAGTAGGAGGTGGTGTAGTAGAAGAGACTGATCGATTTCATGAGGAGCTGAGGGTTGGCTCCGGCCAAATAACTTGTGCAAATGGTTGTGCTCGGGATTCGAACGGCTAGATAGTCGGCGGCTCCGTGAAGAGACATTAGGATCTGCATTTGAACAAAAGCGTTGAATATCCCGTTGCTCTTGTTTTTGGCGAGAAAAGTGATCGCACGAAAAAGGGCAGCGAAACAGGGAATACTGTAGGTCAGCTGGAGAAGTACAATAGTTGCCACGAAGTTGAAGGTGAACTTGAAGTCGATATAAGGTTGGACACCTTGAGTCGCTTCATGAAAGTTTTCGTAGTCGAAAGGCTCGAGAGTAGAGCTCATTGTGCAACGGACGGCGCGAATAGAAATGACGAACGAGGTTTTTTTTGTTTTTTGACTTGTTTTTTTGTCGACTTCGCGATGATGATCAGACTGTGGGAGAACGCGCTCTTTCTTCGTTTTTGAATAGTGAAGTTGTCAGATTGTGTGAATTTACACTCTCATTTATACCCGAACTCGACTGTTTTCGACTTTTCACCACACAAGTCCCAAAAGGGCATGGGTGGGAAATTCTCGGGTTTGTTCTCACCCGGAAGTGAATAACATTGGTGGGTGTATCAACGAAACCAACACATTGTCAGACCGGCGAAAAGTGCGCGTCGTGATGTTCTTCTCTGATTCTGTTTTCGGAATTTCCGAGTGAAAACGAACAATGTGGTTATTCTCATCGAGATTCGGTTGAATCAGTGTCTGTGAGCAGCCGAGTTGACGGCGGAGCTCGTCACCGAGCCGCGAGCAGCTCGGAGAGCCGGATGAGTTGATACAAAGTACAGGGTGACCAGGTGAATGCGACAGTCCAAAATGAACGGTCGCACGAAGAGGAGGTAGGAGAGGAACTCGAAGTGGAAGATTTCACCGAGCTGCAATGGAACTTGAGGTTTTGGCGATCCTCATTTCTGATCTACACACCGATATCACTTGGATTAGGATCAGAGGGATCAAAATCAGAAGCATTGTCATTGAGAGCGTCCTTTCCGCTTTCGAATTGTAGTTGGATTGAGTTTGAGCGCTTCTGAAACGAGTCTGTCACGATTTCGAGGGAAATGAGACTGAGCTCAACTCACAGAGCCTTCCGCTCGCGCAACTTGCGAAACATCAAAAAAGTGCACACAATGACAACGGTCATGATGGCGAAGGTGAACCAGAAATGAGAGAAATTGAATGCGATGATGTTATGATAGTGGAACACTGACAAAATGACAATGGAGCCAAAGGGGAACGGCGCGAACAGTTGAAGACAGACGGCTTGGCTGGTGAACTGCGGGATTGCGGTCAGAACACCGATCGATGAGGTGAGCAGGGAGAGAGTGTTGAAGTGAGCCTCGAAAACCTGATGAACATGCGCGGCGCAGTAGAGAATGACGACTCGCATCAGGCAAAAGTGCATGGTGAGCAGTTGTGAGGAGACCAGCGACGCGTAGTGGAAGAGGCTCGACAGTTTCATCACCAACTGCGGATCCTGTGTCGAGAGGTACTTGGTGACGATGCAAGTGCTCGGCACGCGAATCACACAGAAATCCGAGGCTCCGTGTAATGAGGTCAGCAGCTGCATTTGCACAAACGCGTTGATGATCCCGTTGGTGTTTTTGGTTTTCACGAAGAAGCGCGTCAAACGGAGAAGGGCGGTGTAGCCGGGAACACTGTAAGTGAGCTGGAAAAGGACGGCGATCGCCACAAAGTTGGGCGAAAACTCAAAGTTCGTGTAGGCCGGAACGTGTTGAATCGGCTGATAGACGTACTGGTAGCGGTCAGAGACCTCCATGGTTTCTATCAAAATCAGATTGTGCTCGCCGAGCTCTCTCACTCTCTGGCTTCTTCGCCGCTTGTTTGTTTTCGACGTCGGCGCACACCCGGAAATCGTGTTCCCATTCTCATGATCACGCTCTCATTTATTTTCGAAATGAATTAATCAGCGACGAAGAGACGTGGCACCAGGAAATGGCTCCTTCTCGGTAGAGCGCGCTTGCTAGCGCATACATATTCTCAGTACCCATCTCGTTGACTAGTAGTTTGTGAGTTTAACGAGCGAACGGCTATCGACGTGGAAATGAGTTTGTGTTTGAAGATCGGATGAGTGAAGTAGAAGTAGCAGGAGACGATGTTGACGCGAGAGTCGATCAGAAGCGGTCGTGCGACCAGTATGTACGAGTAGTACGGCGAATTGGAAATGCTGGCGATCTACAAGAGAGGCGTTGCGGTCGCGTCGCGTCTCGTGCCAACTCACCGATAACGACTGCGTGAACACCAGCGGTGCCAATATCAAAAGCATCGTCACTGTCAGTGTGGTCTCCGCTTTAGTCCTGTGAAACGGTCGATTGCTCGTGCTCCTGTAAACGTGTCGATGATTAGCAGTAGAGCGCACTTCTCTCACTGACATCAACTTCCTCTTCCGCAACTTGAGCAACATCATCGTCGTCGTCACGACAATCGCGACGACGATGACGGTCGAGAAGACGAGGTGCGCGACGGTGAGCGGCTCGTTACCGTATACGTAGCTCGTCGAAATGGTGACTGCTCCGAACTGGTAGGGTGTGTCGAGTTGCATGCACAACGACGAGCTGACCGTGTGCGGAAACGCGGCGATCGAGCTGAGCACGTAGGTGGCCGGCGGCCAGAAGACGAACACCAGTGAGCACAGCTGATAAAGCTTGAATCATTTGCACATTTTTCCAACCGAACGGAAAATGGTTCGAGACCTACCTTGTTGTGGCTCCGCGGGTTGTACAGAATGAGCACGCGAAGAGCACAAAAGAGCACGGTGAAGAGCTGCGAGGTGTAGTAGGAGAAGTAGAGCGCGGCCACAAGATAGGGCATCAGGTTGCCAGGTGGCAGAGCGTAACAAAACGAGGTCAACGCGGTGGTGGTCGGAATGCGGACGAGCAGAAAGTCCAGCAGAGTGTAGACGGTGTTCCAGCTCTGCATCAGAAGGAACGCCTTGAAGACGTGCGGATGAAGACCACCGCCGTTGGGCGTCGTCGGCGGAGTGTCGTTCAGATAGAAATGGAGCATTCGTGCGAGACACACGCACGACGGGATGAAGTAGACGGCGGTGAGTGCGACGAGCACAGTCACAAAGTCGAACGAGTAGGCGAAATTCGCGTACTCGGGAAACGATTCGATCGGAAGGTAGACGTGCGCTGGCGACGGCATCTAGACTGACAATGAGCCCTTTTTCACACGGCTCACCGACGACGCGCTAATGCTCATTAGGGAGAGAGAGAAAGATGGAAGGTTTTCATCACTTTTTGTGTCTTTTCATTGTGTCCAACCGGAAATTGGAAGGAGCCCAAGTCGCCGTCCCTCGCTCATTTCCTTTGATTATTCAGCCCGACGCACCACCGGCCTTACCGGTCACACGCGTCTTTTTGAATATCGGATGTGTGAAGTAGAAGTAGCACGAGACGACGTGCGCGCGAGCATCCAGACAAATCGGGCGGAGCAAAAAGAGCCACGAGTAGAAGGTGTGATTGAAGATCGCGGCGACGGACAGAATCGCCGGCATGATGATCGGAAGGAGGATCAGAATCATCGTCGCCGTCAACGTCTTCTCCGCTTTCGAGCTGTACTTTTGATGGAGTTCGGAGCTTCTGGAATGAAAGGAGAACTTTGGAAGAGCTTCCAAGCTCCCACTCACAATCGTCGCTTCTGATGAAGTTTGCCGAACATGAGGCACGTCGTGGCGACGATCAGAAGAATCATCAGTTGAGTGCACACAACATAGATGATGGCGTAAACTGGCTGAAACTCAACGCGAGCTGTGGTGATGTTTGGTGTGGTCATGTCAGTCACCAGTTCACCGCGACCATGCACCGTTGTGATGACGACGGCGCCGAACGGAAACGGCTCGTCCATCTGGAAACACGAGTTGGGCGCCATGAAGTGCGGAATGCCCAGCGAGTGTCCGCAAACGATCAGTATCGGGCAGACGACGTCGATCACTCGGGAGATGGTCTGAAAATGGAGATGTCGGCAGTTTTGGTGGATCGTCACGCCACTCACCTCCTTCTGCCACTCGTTGGCGTACAACAACGCGACGCGTTGCACACAAAACATCAGTGTCAAAAGGTGCGACGAGTAGACGCATCCGGTGAACAGAAGCGACAACGTCTTCAGCAACACCTCCGGCTTCGACGTCGCACAATAGGCGGTGAAGGCCGACGTCAGCGGGAGGCGAACGACGAGAAAATCGAGCAGCACGTGCAGCCCGTTCCACAGTTGCATCGCCAAAAAGAGCCGCAGGACGTCGGCGCGAATGCCTTGCTTCAGCACGTCCGACGCGCGATTCCGTGTGTAGAACACGATCATCTTGACGGTGACACCGAACGAGAAGACGCTGTAGACGGCGGTGAGCGCGGCGAACGCGGTGAGAACGGTGAAGGTGTAGGTGAAGGCGGCGTATTCGGGCAGGCCGTCGATCGGCTGGAAGCCATACACCGACATTTGTCGACACTAGTCTGGAGCGAAAACGAGAAGAGGGAGAGGCGATATTCCTAACTTCATTTGCGTCCCATTCACTACACAGCACCGAAAACCAATTTGTCAGCCGACTGACAAGGAGGGTCAAAGAACACTGCTATTTATCACCGGGAAGGTGACTAAAGTCGATTCGGATACATCGCGCTCCGCTGGACTTGGCGCGAACGTTTGAAATCGACTTTGAAGCCCTGTTTGGTGTCGATTTACGTGACCTTTTTGTATTGATCGACTGGAATCGTGGCGAAATCTGGGATCTCCGATCAGTTCTGTTCTGAGCACCGTTCGAAAATGGCGTCTGCGGCTGAGATGATAGTGGAGCCAAAGTGGGTGGTGAAGAATTTCGGAGTGAGTTTCGCATCCAATGCAAACGTGCTCCACTGGACTATGGCCGAAGATTTTGAATTCAAACTGTTTCGCGCCAAGTCCGGTGGAGCGCGATGGGTTCGAATGAGTGTGACTGCAGAACGTGCGATTCCTCGACGCCACGTGGACGTTTCGACAAAAGATGAATCCGGCCGAGTACCGGGCAAAGTACTACAAAAAGTTTGGTGTGGCGATGAACGAGCTGAAGAATCAAGAGTACCTGAACGAGCACATAAACGGCGCCGCCCACTTCAACTTTGACATCGCCTACTATCCGAGCGACGAGCAACGGTTCACACTCTACGAGCCGGACGCCTTCTCGGCGTACGTGAAGCGGCTCGGCGTCTTCAACGGCGATCACGTGGTGATTTACGCGCGCGGAATGGACGGCGGCATGCCGAACGCGTCGCGCGCCTACTGGACCTTCCGCTACTACGGATACACGAACGTCTCCGTTCTGAACGGAGGGCTCGACGCGTTCAAGTCGGCGCAAGGCGTCGTTCAGTCGGGCGAGAGCATGATCTCGCCCGGCAATTTTGAGACCACGACGACCGACGCGTCGATTCTGGCGCGACTCGCCGACGTGCCGTTCGACAATCTGTCGAGCGTCAAGTATCTCGACGCGCGGACGAGAACCGAGTTTCTCGGAAAAGTGCCGATCGGTTATCCGGACTCGAAGGCGGTCGGCGTGCGCTGCAAAGACGCCATCCACTTTCCCGTCGCGGAGGTGTGCGACACGAAGGGCTTCAAGAAGAAGGCCGATTGTGAT